>WSYQ01000027.1:0-43514 GCA_011426435.1 Lysiphlebus fabarum | reverse complement strand
ATGGCGGAAAAAACCCACAATGCGGGCGATAGAGTTTTTTGAGACGCAAATTTTGAGCGTAGTACGAAGTCTTTATGTCAATTCTACGTTGAGTTATTCGATATCTAATTTTTTGAACTTGTTAAAAAATTGAATTAAAAGTTTATTAAAAGCGCTATAACTTTTACGATAATCAAAATAAAGACATGGTATTAAGCTCAATTGAAAGCTCTTTTAAAGCTCTGTAATAACATATATAAGTTTTTTTGGCTATCTTCAATAGTTTTTGAGAAAAAAAATTAAATGTCTGATTTTTTTTTATTTCTATTTTTAAGTTTTTTTTTTTTCTACCAAAAACTATTGAAAAAATAAAAAAAACCCACTACGCGGGCGATAGAGTTTCCAGAGACGCATCATTTAAGCCTAATACGATCACTCTAAGTCAATTGGTTCGTAAGTTATGAACGTTTTTTTTTTTTCGGCCGTAAATACAATACTGCGGCTGAGCCTATCCTATTAATGGATTTTATTTTTTTAATATTGGTCAAATTGAAAAAAAGTTCAAATAAAAGTTGTAGGAAACAGAGGGGGACATAGGAATTTGGAAAAAAAAATTCGGAAAAATTCAAAATGGCGGAGTATGTAGGATAAATAAAGTTTTTTTGAGGTTATGTAGGTTTTTTTTTTAAATATGGCTTTAGCTGAAAAATTTCATTTAGAAAAAGTGTTAGTCTTGTTGTCAACTATTTAAAAAAAAAAAAAAAAATCACCTAACCTCAAAATGGACTATGTTCATACTTGGAACTTCGCCATTTTGAATTTTTTTGTAATTTTTTTTTTTTTTTTTTGTTTTTTCGAGTCCTACAACTTTTTCAAATACTATTTTTTGATTGGAAGCATATTTTTCGAGCGAAATTCATTAAAAGGTGAAATTTAGCCAAAAAAAAAGTTGATTTAATCGAAAAATTTTTCAAATAAAAAGTGTTAGTTTTGATGCGAAAAACTGTTTGGTAAAAAAAAAAAGTATAGTTCCCATTTAAAAAAAGTATGTTTATACCGGAAACTCCGCCATTTTGAATTTTTCCGAATTTTTTTTTTCAAATTCCTATGTCCCCCTCTATTTCCTACAACTTTTATTTGAACTATTTTTCAATTTGACCAATATTAAAAAAATAAAATCGATTAATAGATTAAAATGGGACACCCGGTATAAATACTACATAAACTATAGTTTCTAACATTAATGAATTTTTATTCAAATGAAATATAATATCCTCGACTTTTAAGTTGCCTTCCCACGCCAGTTATATTCAACTCTTTTTGATTAAATTTTACTTTTTCTATATGTATTTCGAGAGTGGGCTTTGAAATGCACCACACCGTGCTCGAGAAAAAAATTTAAATAATTAGTTTCACAAAAATAATGACTGAAAAACGTAAATTTGAAATTTGAACAACTTTTCATTTTAAAGAGGACTGCAGTGTAAAAACGTTCCCGCTGCAGGCACGGTACGTTCCTGTGGCCGTAGCAGTAGAGTAGACCGCGGAGCGTTGCACTGCTGTAGGCGAACATTTTACTGTTGATGAGTTCGGGCATATGAGCGGTACAGAGAATAGCTGTATGACACGAAAACACTAGATCTCTATACAACAACAACTGGTTCCTCTTAAACAACTATATATATATATACATATGGCTAATTCCATACGTTTTTTAAATTCAAAAAATGGATTCGTCCAAAATATTTTTTTTATTATTCTATGGTTAAAAATATTAAATACGTATTATTTTTTTTTTTTTCAAAATTTTTTGACTTAGAATTTTTTCAATTTTGGTTTTTGATGTTTTTTTTCTAAAAGTAGCAGTTTGTGTATGCTTTTTATTGGAAAACTAATTATTTAATCAAAAAAATTTAAGATACAAAAAAGTGTCATTATTATTTATCGTTTAAAATAAAATTTTTTGATAAATTGTTTAAACAATATTTATTGCATATTTTGTTAAATAAACAATGGAAATTTATTTTTTTCATTTTTTTTTTTTATTTTTTTTTTAATAATAATCTTTGGCATAAAATTAATTAAAAAAAAAAATCCTAGCTTAGCATTTTCATAACTTCTATATTTAAATAAATAAACAAAAAAAAATCGCTCTGACGCGCGGTCTGTTATAGTAGTAAGCATACGAGCGCGGTCCAGTTACGGCGCGTCAGAGCGATTTTTTTTTTGTTTAATTGTTTAAATATCGAAGTTATGAAAATGCTAAGCTGGGATTTTTTTCTATAATTATTTTTATTCCAAAGATCATTTTGAATATAAATTAAAAAAAAAAAAATGGGGCCAAGTTTGAAAAAATAAATTTCCATTGTTTATTTAACAAAATATGCAATAAATAAATATTGTTTAAACGATTTGTCAAAAAATTTTATTTTAAACGATAAATAATAATGACACTTTTTTGTATCCTAAATTTTTTTGATTAAATAATTAGTTTTCCAATAAAAAGCATACACAAACTGCTACTTTTAGAAAAAAAAAAACAAAAACCAAAATTGAAAAAATTCTAAGTCAAAAAATTTTGAAAAAAAAAAAAAAATACGTATTTAACATTTTTAACCATAGAGTAATAAAAAAAATATTTTGGACGAATCCATTTTTTGAATTTAAAAAACGTATGGAATTAACCATATATATATTTAAATGAAAAAGATATATAAAATAAAATAGATTTTTTAAAAATTATCTATATTTGTATAGTTTATATAACATTTTCTCCCCGGATAAAAAATTCAAGTATCAAGAGACACGGTAGTCTCGACTCATTTTTTTTTATAGATAAAAATTTTTTAGGCGTTGTAAATTAGTTATTAATTTTTAAAGTTGTAGATGATTATCATCTTAACTCAGGGAATAATGTGATGACGTCAAAAAAAAAAAAAACTCAAAACGAAATTTGATTTGAATTTGCTTTCCGTTCATCTATGGCCAAAAAATAATACAACAGCAATTATTAATTGTAAAATTAAATTAACAATTGGATAGTAGCTTCAATAATTAATCGATTTGAAAAATTTTTTTTTTGTTCAAAAGAGGCAAGTTGACACTCTTATATTATGAAGAAGAAAAAATTTTTTTACTTAAAAAAAAATAAGAAAACACAATTTTTTATTAAAAAATTATTATTAAAACATAAATAAAAACTTTGGTAATCGATCGGTTTCAAATCAATCGGTTTTTTGTTTGAAAGGCACCGATTCTTACTAATACATGGTTTGAACAAAAAAATTTTTACTCAAAAAATTACAATAATTTGATTTGTTTATAAAAAATAAATATTAAAAATTCAATTATAACTTCAATAATTGATTGATTTTGTTTTTTTTTTTTTTTTTTTGTTTAAAGAGAATGGATACAAACTTTATTGTTTATGAAAAAAAAAAATTTTTACTTGAAAAATAACGACAAAAAAAAAAATAATAAAAATCGATTAATTATTCAATTTTCAATATGAACTTTTAATATGAATTTTTATTAAAAAATTTATATTGTTGTTATTTTTTAAGTAAAAAATTTTTTTTTCCCATAAATAATAAAGTTTGTATACAGTCTTTTTAAACAAAAAAAAAACAATCAAAATTGATCAATTTTTGAAGTTATAATTTAATTTTTGATATTAATTTTTAATTAACAATTTATATTGTTGTTATTTCTTAAATAAAATTTTTTTTTCCCATAAATAATAAAGTTGTATTCATTCTCGTTAAACAAAAAAAAAAAAAAACAATCATATCGATCTATTCTTGAAGTTATAATTTAATTTTTAATAAAAAATTTATGGTGTTGTTATTTTTCATTTTAGTTATGATTATTTAAATAAAAGTAGTGAAATAAAAACAAAACAAAAATCTCAAATTTTTATATCCAAAAAAGACTCATTTTTTCCCTTTATTGCAGAATTGTAGATCATCAAAATTCGTACTTTTTTATTCAAAGTTTTCGAAAGCAAAATGAAAGTGTCAACATTTATTTGAATAAATTCAACTATTGTTAATTGAATGCAACCTTTTTAATTCGCTCGATTCTGGATTTAAAAAATGAGGCGGTTTTTTGACAATTACCAATTCGAATTTTTCAAACGAAGACAGTCCACTTAAATTTTTTCTCACTACGTGATACGATACCGTTTTCAAGATACTAGTAAAAAAGTCAAGGGATAGATAATTTAGTTTCTATCTTTTATTGTAAGTTTTGCATATTTTCAGTTTTGTATTTAATGAATTGTATACCTTAGTATTGTTATTTGAATGAATCTAAAATTAATTTTGAATATATAGAATTCAAATATAATAAAGAAAATGTCAGGATCAAGAAAATCCCACACCTCTTCAAGAAATATTACTGAAAAAGAAAGTAATTATTCAAATTAAAGGTGGAACCAATAAAATTTTACTTCCTAGAGAGATACCTGACGAAAGAAAATTTTTCGTAGAGAAAGCTCACTCTAGCCCTGTTTCGTCTCGTTGCATCATATCCATGTTATTTTAAGCAAGAAACAATTGCATATTTTGACCGCTTCATAAATCTAAGCATTTATACAGTTGTTGTCTTTTACCTCACTCAGAAAAATTTTCTGCGATTTTTACACAAATTATTGTAAAATTTGAAACCGTAGCTGGTATCTGCGAAAATTGTAAATTTTTATGATAATTTTGCAAAAAAAATTAGAAATCCTACATTTCAATAAAAAAAATGTAAAATTTTTATTATTTTTTCGTTTAAAATTATAATATTGAATAGAAAATTGATTCAGAAAAAAAAATGTAAAGTTTACAAAAAAAAAAAAATAAATTTTTGACATTCAGAATGTGAATTTTATTGATATGATGACAAAGGAAAAAAAACAAAAATATCAAATAAAAAAAGCAATATTTTTCAGTAAATTTCGCATTTTTCAAGTAGAAAATAGAAGTTCAAAATAACTTGCTAAATTTCATATCAATAAATTATTATCATAAAAGTTAGTAAAATAAGCATAACTTGAGTATTTACGTTTTGAATGAGAAAATGCCTGAAAATTTTTTTTTCAATTAACAAATAGCTAAAAAAAAGTAGCACTCGTTGAAAAACAATATATTTATTATTTTTTTCATAAATGAATTATTTTTTAATAAACAAATAGCTAAAAAAAAAAATGGACTCGAGAAGAAGAAAATTTATTTTTTTTTTTTGAATAAACAAATAACTGAAGGGAAAAATAGACTCGAGGAAAAAACAATTAATTTTTTTTTTTTTTAATAAATAAATAGTTTTCAATCAAATAAATAGCTATGAAAAAAAAAATTGAAAACAATTTATCTTTTAATTTTTGAATAAACAAATAGCTGAAAAGAAAAATGGACTCAAGAAGAATACAATTGATTTTCTATTTTTTAAATAAATGAATAAAATTAATTTAAATAAATTTTATTTTAATGAACAAATAGCTAAAAGGAAGAATGTACTCAAGAAAAAGACAATTTATTTTTCATTATTTAAAGTAAACGAATAGCAAAAGGAAAAAATGTACTCAAGAAAAAGACAATTTATTTTTCATTTTTTAAATAAAAAAATCATTTTTAATGGACGAATAGCTAAAGAAAAGAATGTACTCGAAAAAAAGGCAATTTTTTTTTTCATTTTTTAAATTAAAAAATTATTTTTTTATAAACAAATAGTTAAAGGGAAAAATGTACTCGAAAAAAGACAATTCATTTTCCATTTTTAAAATAAATGAGTTATTTATTGATAAACAAATAGCTAGAGAAAAAAATGGTCTGAAGAAAAAGACAATATTTATTTTTCATTTTTTGAATAAATAAATTTTTTTTTTATAAATAAATAGCTGTCGAAAGAGATGGACTTAAAAATAGACAATTTTTAAAACATTTATCTGTCGTTGAAATAGTTATTGAGCTGTATCCTTTTCCTTAGCTATTTTCTGATAGAAAAAAATTCGATTCGAGCTTAGAAAATGGATGCAGCTTAAACAATAAAAAATGAAGTCTTTTTTTGAGTCCATTCTTCCGTTCAGCTATTCGTTAATTAAAAATGATTTATTTATTAAAAAATGAAACATAAATTGTCTATTTTTTAAGCATATTCTTCCCTTTAAGTAATTGTTTATTCAAAAAATAATAAATAAATTGTATTTTTCTCGAGTGGTTTTTTCCTTTCAGCAATTTGTTTATTTACAAAAAAATTCATTTATTTAAAAAAAAAAAAAATATGAATTGTCTTTTTTCGACTACATTCTTCCCTGTAGCTAAAACAATTTATTGATTGCGAAAAGGGAACATGAATTGTTTTTTCTTGAGTCCATTTTTTCCTCCAGCTCTTTGTTTTTCAAAAAATAAAACAAAAATTGTCTTTTTTTGAGTTTAGTTTTCCCTTTAGCTATTTTTTTCTGAAAAAAAAATTTATTCATTTAAGCAATAAAAAATAACTATTGTTTGTTTTTTTTTAGTACATTCTTCCCTTCATCTCTTTGTTTATTAAAAAATGATTTTTTAATTTAAAAATAAAAAATAAAAAATAAATTGTCTTTTTTTTGAGTCCATTTTTCTTTTTAGCTATTTGCTCATTAAAAAATAATTTATTCATTTGAAAAATAGAAAAGGAATTGTCTTTTTATTTGAGCACATTCTTTCCTTTAGCAGCTATTTGTTTATAAAAAAACAATTTACTTATTTAAAAAATGGAATATCATTTGTCTGTTTTTTGAGCACATTTTCCCCTTTAACTATTTGTTTATTTAAAAAATAAAATTAAATTGTATTTTTCCTGAGTCCATTTTTTTTTTTAGCAATTTGTTTATTAAAAATAAAATTATTTATTTAAAAAAAGAAAATCAAATTGTCTTTTTTTATGTACTTCCTTCTTTTTAGCCATTTCTTTAATAATGAATAAAGAATTAATTATCTTTTTTTTTATTGTCATTTCAATTATTCACTCTTTTCTACATGATGATAAAAAAGATGTAGTTTATATCGAATCCCTCCGTGGCTGAGTGGTCTAAAGCGTCCCATTTTATGCCCGATAATTTATTCGTCGCGAGTTCGAAACCCGCCAGGTGTTCGTTTAGAAAAAAAAAAACTTGTCTATAAATTTTTCTCTCCCTTTCGCGTTCCATTCTCTCTCTCTTATCTTCGACAAATAAGAAAATGCCCATGGCATTTGGAAATTATTTTTTTAAATCACAGCACTTTTTATACCGAAAAAATGTAATTTTTACAAGATGAGTTTTGAAATTAACATTTCTTAATGAAAAATGTAAATTTTACATCGTGAAGATTTAAACCACTGTTCCTTCGAAATAAATGCAATTTTTACACAAAAATATAAGAAACGCGTGATTACACAAAAAAAAATGAATTTCTACCGATTTTCAATACGGTCCTAAATTTTATATTTTTTTTTTGTAAAAATCGCAGAAAATTTTTCTTAGTGCTGTAGTACAAAAAAAAAGTTTATACGATGTGAAGAAAGAAAGATGTAAGTATTCATACAATACAATCGTTTGTAAATTCGAATTGGTAATTGTCAAAAAACCGCTTCATTTTTTTAATCCAGAATCAAGCAAATTAAAAAGGTTGCATTCAATCAAAAATAGTTAACTTCATTCAAATAAATTTTGACACCTTTATTTCGCTGCTTTTGTTTTCGAAAACTTTGAATAAAAAAGTATGAATTTTGATGATCTACAATTCTGCAATAAAGGGAAAAACTGAATCTTTTTTGTATATAAAAATTTGAGATTTTTCTTTTGTTTTTATTTAATATATATTTTATTTAAATTTATGGAATCTGAAAAAAAAAAATAAAATTATTAAATTAACAAAGTAATTGCATATAAGCTAATGAATTTTAGGTTAATATAAAACCTCAAAAGACCCCATTCATTCATGTTTTTTTTTCTACAAAACTATCCATTTAAAATCACAAATATAATTTAAATTAGAAATAAACAATAAAAACTGTCAAAAACAAACAGTCATTTAACAAGGTGTTATTTATGTTTGCGCATAGCATAGACGGCCGCGTATTCAGTTGCCACATCAGTGCTTTGTACTGCTGTATTAGCAGTACAACTTACTGAGAATATACGGGTGCTTACTGCTGATTTACCTAGACGTCCCGCTGCTGTGGCGGTCTACCATCAGCGGTACAGTAGACCGTGCTGGCAGCAAGAACGTTTTTTCAGTGTGAATATTCGTTTTATACCTATTTTTCAGGACATGACAAAGTGTGCAAGACTTGAAAGTTTTAGCTCGTAAATCGTGATACAGTTTTTTAGGTTCCAGGTATAATTGATATATATATATATATCCTTAACGTAAACTTTCATCTAAGTGCAATCAATGATTATTTTATCGAGATATAATCTAAATCTTATTTTTAAAAGCAACATATGACTGACATACTGAAAGTAACATAGATTTCAATTAAAAAATAAATGTACATTAAAGATTGATTCAGCGAAATGCAGAAAACTTACTTTTCGTATTGATTAACCATCCATTGTGATTTTGATGTCGGAAGTTTAATTTGTTGGTTATCACGAAAGATTTTACGCACTTATGTAGCTTTGCCTACATCTGCAAAAGAGTCCAGTCTCCCTTCTGTTCTGGCACAATCCTAGCGTCACGACTGAAAGAATAATATCCTGGGTTGTTATGATAATCGCATAGTATCGCGTCACATCAAGTCAAGCCGCCCAGAAAATTGCCTCTTCTGCATCACAATGACATACCCCTAGCGACGAATTGTTTGCCTCTCGACAGTGGTTTGATAGTTCTTTTCCCCTCAGCAGATTCTACTTTTAATATTTTTATTCCTTATTTCTTGTAGGTTTTTCCGACAAATTTTATAAATAATGATAATTAGTGATTAATAAACTTTTATTTTGTCAAACAGTTCACGAAATAACAGATAATTTGATTACCGTTCAGAATAGGTTGGAAAAATAAAGTCACAATAATTCCCTCACACGGAAATACGTTTCTGGCCAATTGAATTGCATATATTCTTCTTTTTCGTCAACAGAGCCATTCTAAATAAAAGTCGTCAGTGTTTGGTGGCAACTTAGACTTAGAAACGATGAGAAGCCCCTGGAGCCTAATGGTAAAGGTAATTGCTCGATAAGCAAAAGATTCGGGTCCGAACTTTTCATTTTTTCTATATATTTTCTTTTAAGAAATTACATTTTTTTTTTCAAATATTTATTTTTTTGATATATCCTGTTTATATGTAACAAATAAAGAATATATAAGTTTTTTATTTTTAATATACAATACAATTGGCCGGAAACGTAAAAAAAATATAAACACAAAGATATATAATTAGAAATATATATATTTTTTTCATATTTTATATATATTATTTCCGTGGGGGGCCTAATAAGGTATAATGATACGGTATATATTTTTTTGTTGAAATAGACAATAAAACAGAAATTTTATCAGTCATTGTTCTAAAAAGCTATCAACAAAAACAGCGAAGCTAAGTCATTTTATATCTACAGAAATAGTAGAGAAGAGGAATGGTATAATGAATTAAATCTGAATAGAAAAATACAAAAAATAAAAAGCAGTCGTAGGATTTGCAAGAACGATCAGGCGTTAACGAGATACAAATCCCATTACAGCGTAAACCTTCTCAATCCGTCACCCTCTACGGACTGAATCGTTCTATTCTTTTTGCCTTTGACCCTAACGATTGAAGCTAAGGACCACGAGCCATGTCAATTTGGATAATGTTTCTATCTCAATTTCACTATTATTTGAACATATGTCTGTTTTCTTTTATCTTTCGAGCTATTCATTGTCGTCCCCAGTTCTATACATCTCTTTCCTTCTTTCCGTTACTTGGCACAACTCAGACCCAGGGAATATCTATCCCTGGGACATCTGCGCGCTGATTGAATCTTCAATCTCACCATTCTCATAGCAAACGATTGGCTGAACAACGATATGATTGAAACGAGTGTATGTTTGAAACGAGTGTATGATTGAAACGGGTAGTATGCTGGTTTGCCTAGCTACAAACATTCAATCTCCGCAATAGTCGATTCTAAACCTTCAGCTTTATCATAGATAGTCAATTGTGCTTGTATTCGGTTTTCTATAAATCACTGAATAAATCGATTTGATCACAAATAAAAAAAACTGAAAAATATAGGGAAATAAATTTTAATGTACACATGATATGTGATCTTCGATATGATTAAAAATTGTTTTTCAGTCATATATTCATTATGCTTTAGATGCAGATTCGAGCGAGGAAATTGGACAAGACGATCAGAAATTTGTAGACACTGGAAAATTTCATAAAATGCAAGAAAGACCTGACGAAGATAAAGATAATGATGATAATCATAATAAAAATCATAATGATAATAACGATAGTAATAATGATGCTGACGATGATGATGACGATGATGATGACGATGATGATGAGGACGATGATAATGATAATTATGATAATGACGATGAAGATGATGATAATGATGATGTTAATAATAATGGTCATAATGATGATGATGGTGATGGTGAAATGCAAGACGTATATAAAAAAAAAATAATACCTGTGAGGGTACATGATACTGCTTCGGATGAATCACGTGTGGGTATAAAACGTCAATCGTCTTCATCATCATCCTCATCAGGTGGATATGGTCACAGTATTGTTCAAGGAAACCAGAAAGGAAATAGTGATGGAATAGTAGGAGGCAAACCACGACGTGCACGTACTGCATTTACGTATGAACAGTTAGTAGCATTGGAAAACAAATTTAAAACAACAAGGTACTTGTCCGTATGTGAGCGATTAAATCTTGCTTTGTCATTATCGCTGACAGAAACTCAGGTCAAGATTTGGTTTCAAAATCGTCGGACGAAATGGAAAAAACAAAATCCTGGCCTCGACGTTAATAGTCCAACTGTTCCAACAACACCTCCACACCCATCTCCGTACGCTTCAGCGTTTCTTTTTGCCAATCACCCTCACCCTCATTCTCATTCACATCAACATTCACACAGTCATGCTCATCATTCTCCAGCACCTCCCCCAGGTTATTATCACCATCCTGCTCCATCTTATTCTTCAACAGCTCCAACGTTTTTTGGTCATCATCTTGCACAATCCATGCCATCACCAACAACAATACCAGCATCAACACCAAATTCTAATCTATCTCTATCTTCACATTCAGTACATTCACACACTCATGTACATCCACATGGGTAGCGATCTTTGTAAATACAACAGAAATTTTAAAAGGGTTCTTTTTCTGTTCACTTTGGATAAAAGAATAATTAATACCTGACTACTTTTGTTGATGAAAAAATGCCTGATTTGAGATACTTTATATGAAAGCAACTTTTCACTTGTTTCACTGTTGACCACTGTTATTGATAGAAGCAGGTTGTGGTATTAGGAGAAGCCTTGCTAGTGGTAATATACTGAGATATTAAGTTTAAATATACTAAACATTCAAAACAACCGTAGAATGGGAAATGCACAATATTATATTGGTATTATTTCAATCAAAGTATTTCAAAATATGTCAGAAATAAAATCTTCTTAATAACTGTAAAAAATAAATACTATATACGTTACAATTGTAAATAAATTTTTATTTATGAAATCAATTGTCAATTTTAAAATCAGTTTTTACAGTTTTTTCCACTTGAAAAAATAAAAATACATTTGATTAATATATGAATTCAGCAATTAAAGTATCAGAATCGATAGGATTTATAAGCAAGGAGTTTTTTATTTAAACCTTGTAACTCAATATCACATCCTTTACAAAAAATTAACAATGCAGAATATACTAATTTCAATCTACAAGTACCATAATAGTTGGGTTTCAATTTTTTATACGTTAGTATTAAGTATAAAGATGATAGGTTTTATAAAAAGCAAGAGTTACTTTACAACAAATCACCAATGACAAAAACTAATATGAATATTTTTTTTCAATTTTGATGACTAAAATCACATTTCGTGCAGGGGAGCGTTCGATAGCTGGCCGAGGCCAAAAATCCGGCCAATTTTTTGTTATAGTGGATTTTACATTTTTGTAGTGGTAGCATCACTGAGTTTGAATTCAAAACTTAAGCAATATTTCTCTGACTGAATATTTTTCTGACTCATAAATGGTAAGTGGATATTTTTATCTAAATTATTTAATAAGTTCTTTAATTTATTGTTTATGTGAAATTTTATTAACATAACACCGTAAACACTGTAGAATTTGTAGAAAACAATCGTACCTAATCCAGGAGGTTATGTTAGCAATTATTTTTTGTTTTAAAGCATATGTCAATTTTTTTTTTTGATCTTTTAGGATCTAGAGCAAGCTGGTGTTGTTGTTTTGCAAGCTATTCAGCATGCTATTGACACTGATTCATCAAGTAGTAGTGATGAAGAAGAAGAAAATAATTTAATGAGACGACTGATTGTTGTTGCTCGAGAACCAAATGACATTCCAATCCGGGTTGACAACTATATTGACAATGTTGTGTTTCGTAGTTAACTACCCTGGCGGAACTGGCAATATCGCTTTTGTCGCCTGGGCGATAGCAAAACCAGAGTAAAGCCAGAGATAATAAATATCGAAAATTAATTAGACCAAACGTGAATTTTGGCTGTCTATGAATATATTCTTTAAGATGAATTGTTATTTTACCTCTTGGTAGCAAAAACATTAATTTAAACACATAAAAATAGTTAAAACAAGTAATAATAAAGTTGGCAAATTTTGACGTTTTGAGGTTGACTTAAATCGGCTAGGTACAAAAGTCCCTAGCGTAAAGCAATAGTAAATCCAGACCTTTTCCAGAGTAAAACCAGACTTGTAAAAATGCCAATAATTAATAACATTATCAATAATTATTAATAAACAATAATAGATTAATATATTTTATTGAATTTTAGAGACTTTTTTATTGTTTAAATGAATTTTTTGTAAGAAAAAAAAAAAAAAAACACATCAATCTCTGGCGATACAAAAGCCAGAGAAAAGCCAGAGTAAAGCCAGAGTGAAACCAGACCAAAGCCAGAGCAAATCCAGAGTTGTAAAAATGGCATTTATTTATAACAATAGTAATAATTATTAATAAACAATAATAAATTAACATGTTTTATTGAATTTTAGAGACTTTTTTATTGTTTAAATGAATTTTTTGTAAGAAAAAAAAAAAAAAAACACATCAATCTCTGGCGATACAAAAGCCAGAGAAAAGCCAGAGTAAAGCCAGAGTAAAACCAGACCAAAGCCAGAGCAAAGCCAGAGCAAATCCAGAGTTGTAAAAATGGCATTTATTTATAACAATAGTAATAATTATTAATAAACAATAATAAATTAACATGTTTTATTGAATTTTAGAGACTTTTTTATTGTTTAAATGAATTTTTTGTAAGAAAAAAAAAAAAAAACACATCAATCTCTGGCGATACAATGCCATTTTTACAACTCTGGATTTGCTCTGGCTTTGCTCTGGCTTTGGTCTGGTTTTACTCTGGCTTTACTCTGGCTTTTCTCTGGCTTTTGTATCGCCAGAGATTGATGTGTTTTTTTTTTTTTTTCTTACAAAAAATTCATTTAAACAATAAAAAAGTCTCTAAAATTCAATAAAACATGTTAATTTATTATTGTTTATTAATAATTATTACTATTGTTATAAATAAATGCCATTTTTACAACTCTGGATTTGCTCTGGCTTTGGTCTGGTTTCACTCTGGCTTTACTCTGGCTTTTCTCTGGCTTTTGTATCGCCAGAGATTGATGTGTTTTTTTTTTTTTTTTCTTACAAAAAATTCATTTAAACAATAAAAAAGTCTCTAAAATTCAATAAAATATATTAATCTATTATTGTTTATTAATAATTATTGATAATGTTATTAATTATTGGCATTTTTACAAGTCTGGTTTTACTCTGGAAAAGGTCTGGATTTACTATTGCTTTACGCTAGGGACTTTTGTACCTAGCCGATTTAAGTCAACCTCAAAACGTCAAAATTTGCCAACTTTATTATTACTTGTTTTAACTATTTTTATGTGTTTAAATTAATGTTTTTGCTACCAAGAGGTAAAATAACAATTCATCTTAAAGAATATATTCATAGACAGCCAAAATTCACGTTTGGTCTAATTAATTTTCGATATTTATTATCTCTGGCTTTACTCTGGTTTTGCTATCGCCCAGGCGACAAAAGCGATATTGTTCTGCTCTGGCTTCGCTCTTACCATTTCCGCCAGGGAATTGTCCTGAAATATTTCAAAGTCATTTTCGTCTTACATGGGAAGCATATGAAACTCTGGAAAATGAAGTAGGACCAATTCTAAATCAAAATGTTAATGAATTTGTATTTGGAAGACCATCTATGCCAATCAGGAAGCAAATATTGTCAGTATTATGGCTATTGGCCACACCTGAATCATACAGGTTAATATTTACTCATGATATCTATTGTATTCTTTTTTTTACACGTCTTCATTTAATTAATTAATTAATTAATCCATTTATTCATTTATTTATTTATTTATTTATTTATTTATTTATTTATTTATTTATTTATTTAATGCAGATCAATTGGAGATCGTTTTGATATGGGAAAGTCATCACTATTTCACAGTTTCCACCTTGTCGTGCAAGCTCTCAATGAAATTGCACCACGTGTAATAACTTGGCCATCACAAGAACGTCGACAGGTCATCAGACAACATCTTGAAGAGGCTGGTGGTCTCCCCAATGTTGTTGGTGCAATCGATGGAACTTTTATCCGGATAAAAGCTCCTCGTGATGACAAAGAAGTGTATGTGACTAGAAAGTGCTGTTATGCATATACACTTCAAGGTATTTGTGATCATGAATTAAAATTTATTGATGTTTTTACTGGTTATCTAGGGTCAGTTAGTGACATCAGAATATTTGAAAATTCTCATATTTACCATGATATTATTGCAAATCAAGGTCAATATTTTAGTCAAGGTGAATTTATTATTGGTGATAAGGCTCATCCTGTTTTTGATTGGTGTGTTGCACCATTTATTGACCGAGGAAATTTAACACAGGCTCAAAGAAATTTTAACACAGCACTATCTCGACAAAGAGCCACGATTGAACGATGCTGGGCTTTGCTATTTGGTCGATTCCGTAGATTGAAATATTTAGATATGAATCGAAATGATTTAATCCCAGGAACCATAATAGCATGCTGTGTCCTTCATAATATTTGTCTTGACCATGGTCCAGGTCAAATGGAGGAATATGAGGTAGAGGGAAGACAGTATATATTGCAAAACAATGGTCCACCAGTTGAAAGAGAAAATCGTGGAATAGAAGAATATGATCTTGAATTTCATAATATTGCAGGAACAGCTTATCGTAATCAATTATGTACTAACTTCAATAACAGAATCCTGCCTCAATAAATTATAATATATAATTTTATTATAATTTTTTATAACTATATAAATATACCTGTTTACATAAAAATATATAAATAAATAAAATATAAGCATTAATATACCTATATAAATTATATAAATTCAAAACTACTACTAAATTGTTACTAATAATAATGACAATTATTTATTTAGTCAAATAATTTAATAATTAATGTATGTACCAAGAATAAATACATCTTCATTAATTTTATTTATTTTTTTTATTATTTATTATAATTATTTGACAATATGATACAAAGATAGCTTGCAATTCAACTGCTTGTCACATATTATATAAATTCTTATTAAAAAAAATATTTTTACTGATATTATTTTTCACATACATAATAATACCTGTTTTGGTCATTACAAAAATATTAACTTTTATATTTTACCTATCAATGTATGTAACAGCAATAAATACATGTTTATTAATTATTTTTTAATTATATCGTTTGATGCATTTTTTTTTCATTATTTTTAATGATAATTATCTGACAAAATAACATCAAGCTGACTTGCAGTTCGACTGCTTGTCACA
The DNA here is from genome assembly GCA_011426435.1 of Lysiphlebus fabarum. Taxonomy (NCBI): domain Eukaryota; kingdom Metazoa; phylum Arthropoda; class Insecta; order Hymenoptera; family Braconidae; genus Lysiphlebus; species Lysiphlebus fabarum. Next base: position 27,501 of record WSYQ01000027.1, on the reverse strand, counting down.
TATTATATAAATTCTTATTAAAAAAAATATTTTTACTGATATTATTTTTCACATACATAATAATACCTGTTTTGGTCATTACAAAAATATTAACTTTTATATTTTACATATCAATGTATGTAACAGCAATAAATACATGTTTATTAATTATTTTTTAATTATATCGTTTGATGCATTTTTTTTTCATTATTTTTAATGATAAATATCTGACAAAATAACATCAAGATGACTTGCAGTTTGACTGCTTGTCACATATTATATAAATTCTTATTAAAAAAAATATTTTTACTGATATTATTGTTCACATACACAATAATACCTGTTTTGGTCATTACAAAAAATACATGTAAAAAAAACAAATGTTTTTCCCTAAAAATATCAGGTATTCAAGTTTACACATAATAATACCTGCCCTATACTTATTACAACAATATTATCTTATATCATTGTTGTTTATATTTTATTCAATATTATTTTGTACCAATCAGTCTCAAGTTTAACAGTCTGAGATAAAGATGATATATAACAGTCTTTGTTATTATTTTTTTTATATTTTATATCAGTCTCCAATGTAACAGCCTGAAATAATCATGATGCTTATTAGTTATTATTTTTTTTTTTAATTGATTCAACAAACAATTCAGTAAGACGATCCAATGAAGCTCTTGTTGCTTTTTTTTCTTCAAGCTTCTCCCTATGACGACGTTCTTGCTCTTTCCTATTTTCTTCTTCCATTTTTATTATATCATCAACTGTCAGCTTTTTTTTTTTGCAAGGAAGTTTATCTTTATTTACTTCTTTTTCACCAGATCTGGCTATACCATCACTTGACTTTGTCATTCCTCTGGATGATGATGCCAAGTCTTGTGGGCTGATAGTTGTTTTTTTCCAAAAATGGAATCAAAGCGATCATAATATTCAAAATCAATTCTAGCAGCACCACTGTCTTTATTGTACGACATGTTGTATTTTTTTTTAATATATTTGTCTTTTAGCTTTTTAAATTTATCACGACATTGAATTTTATTATATGAAAAACCTTCTTCTTTCATTTTATTTGAAATAGACAACCAAACTTTATCATTAGTGTACTTGGTTGAAATCATAGCTTCTTGATGGTCTTCAAAATTAGCAATTAAGGCCAAAACTGCATTTTTTGTCCATCTACCATTGGATTTATTTTCAGTCAATATTAAATTAAATTTATCATCACCAAGGTTATCACAATTCTCATTATCATCTTCATCACTTGATGAGCTTGAAACATGAATACTTCGTTTTTTAGATAGCTTAGGAGAAACCAACATTTCATTAACATTCATTGCAGATCCACATGCCAAGTCGAGTTTTTTATTAAGTGGTTCAGTTGCTGCTTTAAATCGCTTTGCAGTTAATAGTTTTAATTTTGTGCTTGACGAGCACAATTTTTAGCTGTTGTCGTTTCTATTGAAGTTGTTGGTGGTGGTATTGTTGCTATTGTTGTTTTACTGTTGTTGGTCAGTGACTTTTGGTGTAATGCTGACAATTGTTCATTATCTTTTGAGACAACTGTTGAACCAGATCCTCCAGATGTGTCAGAAATAAAATTTGTTGACATTGAATTTGATGACAACATTGGCAATTGTTGATCACATTATTTTCTTCAAGTATGTAGCATTCGAGACCATACAAATTCAGAATGTCAATTGTCATTGGGACGTACTCAATATCGTTATCTAAAAAAATCAAAATAAAATGAAAATAAGAAGTGATTCAGCATGTATAGGTACTTTATTTATATCCAACTTATTATTATTGTCTTTTCTTGCAAATAGACTTGGTAATGAGATTATGAAAAACAAAATTTATTATTAATTGTAATAGGTATATTATTTTTAGGTTAGGTACTTACTTGTCATGTTGACTAAAGCTAAATATCCATTTTCAATAACAACATTGCCATCAACATCACTTAATAAATAGTGGGTCTCGAGAGAAATTATTTTTTCCATTTTTGTTATAATATTATTTGGTATTTGATAAAATTGTAATTTTTTTTTTATTTATGTGGTCCAAGAATAACAATGAATAACAACAAGATCGACCGCCAAAAAAAAATAACTTGTATTTTTGGAACTGGTTATTTTTACAGAAAGTTTTCGATTTATCAAGTTTCCGTTCTGATGGCCGAGGCCCAGGCCCTCGGCCAGCTATCGAACGCTCCCCAGTAATAGTACGAAATAATAAGTATACTAAGAAAAATCGTGTCTTGGTTGGATCCGTAGATTTACGTATTCCAGAAAAACTGTGTTGTCAAATATTTATTTTTCGATAGAATATATAATTGCTAAGGTATATATAAATGCTTAGAAATATAATTGCCGGTAATTTTTTATTACCTGTGCATGGTTGGTAGATCCTGCTAAGGTATATAATTTTTTTTTTTAAGTCCACGAAAATATTTATTTCTATGTTTTTTCTTTCCAGAAAAATAAATTTCGATTTTTTTCTCAGTCCAGCAAAAGAATTTTATTTTATTTTGGTAAAACTACCTCAAAGTAATAGAGCCACTACGAATACGGAAAAGGCCATAATCTGTGATATTTCGCCGCAGGAAGCCTTGGGCCTGAATTCCGTGTTTGCCCTCACGTTCATGTTAAATGTTAATATCTAATATATAAAAATCTCGTGTCCCGGTGTTTGTCATCGAACTCCTCCGAAACCACTTGACCGATTCCCTTGAAATTTTCCATGGATTTTCCTTAGGACTGAGAATCGAATATAAACTATATTTCAACCCTCTAATTTATAAGGGTGGTTCACCCTTAAGGGAAAAAATGGAAACCCTACTATACACCATCTATACTTTATACATAAATACATACGATGGTCGGTAATGCAGTTTTCATCCAAATAGTTATACGAATAATATATACATAAAATATTTGCATCTAATTAGCCTAAGGTTGATCGAATCAAAATAAACTATTATATGGATTCTATTGGAATTTTTTTGGAGAATATTGGAGTGAAGTTAATTTTCTTTGGGAGTTGATAGTTTAATTAATATTAACTAATTAAGATTTAGGGGTGCAGGCAGCCTGGATTTTTTTAATTTTCAACTTTTTCAAGTTATTTTTTTTTAAATGGATAGATAATTCTTTGAAGAATTATAAAATGCAAAAAAAATTCATTGGGAGTTCTTCAATTAATTATTAAAAATTATTATAATTTTTAAATTGTTGCTATACGCTGATTAATCATTTCGGTCAATTGCGCATTCCTATACTTCTAAACCCTATCATGGATGTGTAAAAATGTGTTTATAATCAAATATGTAATTGTTTTTCCTGATTTTAAAGACTAAATTATATAACAAAAAATATAGGTTCGAATACTTATTTCGATTTAAATAATAGGTAACTACGTTTTTTTGAGAGTAATTATAAAATTAAAGCTGTTACACATATACACGTCTACACATACATGCTAGAGTTAGGAAGTATAAGAAAGCGCAATCGACCGAAATGATTGATCAGCGCATAGCAACAATCAAAAAATTATAATATTTTTTAATAATTAATTGAAGAACTCCCAATGAAATTTTTTTGCATTTTATAATTTTATAATTCCTCAAAGAATCATCTATCAATTAAAAAAAAAATAACTTGAAAAAGTTGAAAATTAACAAAATCCAGGCTGCCTGTGCCCCTAAATCTTAATTAATTAATATTAATTAAACCATCAACTCCCAAAGAAAATTAACTTCACGCCAAAAATCTCCAAAAAAACTCCAATAGAATCTATATAATAGTTTATTGTGATTCCATGCGTATTTTTATATGTATAAATATTTATATAATATACATATTCGCTCAAATCATATGTTGACTGTATATATACATGTATATTTTTTTTACATTTACTGCAGTTATTTCAGTATAATAATGATGTGAATATTTATTTTTCTTTGTAAATATTAATTATTCAATTTTGTCAAATTGAAAAGTTGATAAAATGAAATAATTTAAGTCAAGCGCTACGTCAAACCTATAGTGTTTTGTAGGAATATTTTATATCGTAATAAAACGACTTCAAATTTTTAAAATTGTGTTTTGGAAGAATTTGTATGATGAATTATTATTACTTTATTTTTAAATACGATTTGAGAATAATTATAATTCAAAATTATTTACATCTTAAGTTTTGTCGTTCATTTACAAAGTAATTCAAACAGAGCCAGAAAATTTAAAATTAAATATCACTATTTCTTCAATAAAAAAATTAGTATATGACCGAGAAATTGGTCATAATAATTCAAATAAGGCCCACATAAAGAAAAAAATTCATGACCATTTTCACCCACATTTCGTTGAATAAAAAAAAATGATAAGCCCAAAAGACCAAAAAAAAATATATTAAACTGTATAAAGGGAGTATCTCCACGCAAATAGAAATAAAAAGTTTAGGTCACAGCACTGTAAGAATTAAAACAAAAAGTCTATGTTGGAGCCCGAAATTTTTGCTTGATAATGTACAAATTTCAGCCAACTACGGCGAAATCGTATTCGGTTAAAAATACGGAATATATATCTGCATGTGTGTGATCTGTATATACAAGTATAGAGCGGCGTGTGACGCATCAATGACACTCGGATACACTCGGCCTCACGTTTATGTCAAATATTAATGAATTTCATAAACTTTAATCAACAATATCTCCGAACTGCGATGGGACAAGAATATAATTTTTTACCAAAATTATCTAGACAATATCAATTTTATCATACTAATTTGTTATCAAATCGGTAAACTCAGTTTTTTTGTTAGAATAAAAAATATACAAGAAAAAAAAATATTAAATAAAAATTCTTATACATGCCATGTTAAGGTTGTTTTCCGAAATCAAGGTAGAATGAATATTTGTGCTTAAAAACGCTATATACCGTAACGTTATATTTTATGTCCGGGTCCCCAAGATTTTTGTGCTGCTACTGATTGAAATATTGACTACTGTAGTATTAGTGTATATACTAATATACACTAATACTATGCTAGTACTCAAAATTTACATCGTGAAACACTGCTATTTCACACTATAAAAAAAATCCTATTGTATGTTTGTGTATGTCAGTATCTGTATGTTGATTCCCCTTTCCGCTAGAGAACAACAACGAAGGCGAGACAAACAGTGATGCCGAAGTATGAGTCCCCCACGCGCGCAAACTATAAAAAACAATAAATTACTGTTTTTAAAACTTGAATAATTATTAAACAAAACAGACGAAATGAAAAAAATTTATATCATGAAATTTGTCGTTCTTAGGACTATAAACTGTTAAAATTTGAACGTTTTCTGGTGCGTTTTAAAAAAGTTATTAATAAAAATACATAAAAATATGAGGTAACACCTATACTTTGTGTATTAAAGTTGTCAACTTTGACAGTAAATATCTCAAAAAAAACACACAAGAAAAAATTTCAAAAAATTGACAATATAGATAATTATTTCATCAAAAAAATAAGACCAAAACAAAAAAAATCTGGTGCGATTTCAGATCTCCGTAAACAACCTTAAATCGTTCGAAAAGTTTACGTGCTTATAATTAATCAACTTTAAAACTAGATAGGACATAATTACAAAATTAGGATCATTAGATGTAGGGAAATTTTAAGATTTATCTATCAAAATATTGGAAAATCGGTAATTAGACTATTCGACGGAGATACTCCCTTAAGGTTGCTTCCGGATAATTGAATCGTCACTTAATTTTTTTTCTTTTTGGGTATTTCTTGAATGAAATAAATATCTATACTTCCAATTCTGACGTTGTTTTTTGAAATAATAAATGTCAAAGTTGACAACTTTTATACGCGAGGATAAGACTACAAGTTAAAATACCTTACATTTCTATTTTTAGAAAGTTCATTTGCCACTAAAAAATCTTTTAATTGTAGTCTTCGGCACGACGAACACGATATAAAAAATTTAAATTTTTTTTTTGACCATTTTTCGATATATTCAATATTGACTTTTAAAAAATTTCGTCTTTTCCGCAATGAATTGGGTTTCTATCCGTGTGCACACAAGTATACACGCAGTAGTATACAGGCCCCCTAAACGTAAATAATAGTATTTCTCTGGCTTTCAGAGGCACTTCCACTGGAATTAAACTTTGTATCCATTTTTGAATTCACTGAGATAAAATGAAGATCCTAAATATTCTCTGGAATTTTCCAACTATTGCTTGAGGGTGTTTCCACCGCTTTTTTTCTGAATTTTACTGACTGCAAAACTGTTCTTTTCTTAAAAAAATTTTTTTTTTCTGAAAAATTCATGTCATGACAGCCAATAATATGTTATCAATTAAAAAGTGAGCCTCGACTTTTTTAATATTCAAATTCGTGAAAATTTTGAAAATTTTCGGAATTTTATCATCGATTTATATCCAAAATCAAAAAATCGAAATGAAAAATGTCTTGATAATTTGCGTAGATATTTATTTTTAAGTTTTAAAAACTTCATAATTTTAAAAATATCCTTAATATAATAATGTTGATTGTCATGAGAAAAGTATTTTAGAAAAAAAATTATTTACAAAAAAGGTAGGTAAGTGGGTAGGTCATATTTAGAAATAAACGGGCTGGAAACACCCTCAAAGAAGGGGTGGTAACTTCTAAAAAAAAATTCAGGATCCTCATTTTATCTCGATGAACTAGAAAAAAAATTGAAAGTATAATTCTGAGAAGTCGAGGGAAAAGATCTTAGCATTTTAGTTATTTCACCCCATATTTAAAATTTATAATAGATATATTTTAATATTTGGTAGCTAAGAGAATAAATGTTCATCGTTTAATTATTTGGAGACTTTTACACGTTTAATTTCTTATCCCCCTATTCCCTACCTTTGTTAAATGCAATTATTTCGTGGCTGGCATATATGTATATGTATGGCAAAACAACGTTTGCCGGGTCAGCTAGTATTTTATAAACTTTAATTAACAATATCTCTGAACTGGGATGGGACAAAAATATAATTTTTTTTTTAAATTATTTAAACAATGTCAATTTTAGCACATTAATTTTTTATCAAGTCAGTAAGAATTGTTTTTTTTTTGTTAAAACGAGAAAAATTAAAAAAAAAAAAATATATATATTTTCTATACGTTAAACCGCTTGAAAAGTTTACATGTTCAGAACTAATTATCTATAAAACTAGAAAATTAGGATCATTAGATATAGCAAAGTTTCAAAATTTATCTATCAAAATATTAGGAAATCAGTAAGAAAACAGATGGAGGTACTCCCTTAAGGAAATAAATTCGCTAAAATAAAATGACATACACCTCAATTTAATAGAACATCCCGAGTGGGAATTGAGATCAAGTCTTGATTAAGATTTATTTTTTTGTTTTTATTGAGGACTTTAAATAATTTATTTATTAAGTTACATTCTTAGCTACGTTGAAAATGACAGAATGTCTTGAAATTTTTACAGTATGTAAATGAAATACTGATGCATCTTTTCGTGAAATGATTAATTATGTTATAGATCTTGTTGTTCTTTAATAATTATTTAAAGTTGACTATTTTTAAAGAGGTTAAACATGGGCTTTAATGGGAGTGTAGGTTTGGAATTTCTTTGATCATAACTAAATAACATTTATAAATGGAAGCTTTTTTTATAAAACTAACAGATAATAAGAGAAAAAATAAGGAATTTTTTGATGTTTAGTTCATATTGGGTAATAGTATTAATTTTTAAATAGTAATTAAAAATATATGATGAAAAATTGTATTTCACTAATTTTCTGAAAGTCTGCCATGATACTGTGTAAGAGAGAAAAACTATTCTGAAAACAGAACTTTAAACTCGGAACTTTAAAAGAATGATGAAACTAATTTACAAATTCCGTATTTTATATCTATCGTAAATTATATCGAAATTTGAGTCTCCAAAATAGTATTATTATGAACAATTATAAATATATTTTACATTAATGTTATATTTTTACTTCATAAATCACAATATAAGTTTTAAATTACTTTTTAAAAATCAGTGATGCACACTGTCAAAAAAATGCAATATTAAAATAGATAAATATTCGAAAATAATTGTTTTTATCAATATATAATAGGATTTTATTGAATAGTATAGCATTAAATTGGGCTGCATAGGAAAGTGGTCCCGTGGCACCCCGCGGTGAGGGTCAAAGATTATCTTTGGTTTTGGCTTTTCTACGATTCGTAGTGCTTCTTATAAATATGCCTAGTTTTACCAAATTTTACCAATGGACTTAGTTTATTTTTGGCAAATAAATTCTTTTTTTTTTCTAAGTTTAAATTATTATAAAGGTATATAATTGCTAAGGTATATGTAATTGCAAAGGTGTATATAATTGCTAAGGTATATATAAATACTTAGGAATATAATTGCGGATAATTTTTTATCACCCATGCATGGTTAGTAGATCTTGCAAAGGTATATATAAATGCAAAGGTATATATAATTGCAAAGGTATATAAATGCTAAGGTAAGAAAAAAACTTAGAAAAAAAAAAAAATTTATTTGCCAAAATAACATAAACTAAGTCCCTCATAAACTTGGTAAAACTAGACATATTTATAAGAAACACTACAAATCGTAGAAAGGCCAGAATCAAAGATAATCTTTGACCCTCACAGCCGGCGGGCACGGGACCATTTTCAGTATTTGCCTTAAATTGATTATTAACAAAATAAATAGAACGAGTAAACGATTAACGCAAAAAGAAAATCATAAAAATTCCAAACTTTTATTTTTTATAGTTGGTATAGGAAACATGTCAATGGAAACAAATAGGATTTCGTTTGAGAATACGTGCACAAAATCTACCGAAGAATGAACCTTCACACTTGATTTTTTTTTTTTTATAACTATTTTGAGTCCCAAGCGCGATTCGAACCCCCGTCTCCCTAAACCTATGTTTTAAGCGCCAGTGTGTTATACCCTAAGACATGGCACGTTAACTTGAGAATGAGAAAATTTCCGTCAATATTAAGAATGACTTCTTATCAAAAGAAAAAATTTTTTTTTTATTAATCAATTCATTAATAAATCTAATCAAAATATAAATCCTTACATATATGTATAGTTAAATAAGAAAAAAAAAAAAAAAAAAAAATTTGGGAGCCATTGTAGACTTGCGGGTAAATTATGTGTAAACATCTTTGGCGCAAGAATATTGGAAAACAATAGAGTCCAGCCAAGATCTCGTAACGTCTGTGACGTCTAAATTTAGTTTTTTTCATTTTACTGCATACCCAAACCACGCCTAAAAATGTTTACACATCAAAAATTTTTATCAAGAGGCACGATAGTACAAGTATGAGAAAAAAACGAGAGAGACAACGCAAGATAAGTACCGTGCCTATATATACAAGAGAGAAATGACGTCTTCACTTTTCAATCTTTACTTATTAATTTAAATATGATTGAGATCAGATAAAAATATTCAGCTTTCTCATTAATAAATATTGAAAAGTATCTGAAAGTCCAGCGCAGTTCGACAAACATTAGAAACCAAAAATTCAAAATCTAGCAAGATAATCGCAAATAGTGTGAAAAAACTTTGATGTGGTTACACAAGTATAATAGTATTCAACATAGGATTGACAGCTCAGATACCACCCAATATTTACGCTCCCATTATACTTCCATTATATAATTAAAATATGACCGAGATCAAGAATGTATATACCTGTTTTCTCATCATCCAATAAATTAAGGTCGAAAGTAAAGAGCAAAGGTGAATCAAGTTTAGGTCCAAGAGGGCGCCTATTTGCCTAAAAAAAAAAATATTTTTAGCGCCCAACATCCCAAATCTATTCGCTATACTGTCAAATTGTCGTTCGTTGTGTTAAATTTCGTCTATCCATATATACACACATACTACCGTAATCGAAAAAAAAATGATCGTGAAACGTTGCAATCACGTATACTGAGTTGTGTGCTTGGAAGAATATGAGACAGCACGACGAATAAGTGAGAGAGTAATCAGCAGGGTTGTCGGATAGAATTGTGATGACAGCTATGAGACTTGTAATTGAGAAAAATTTGAGCACCAAAACTTAAATATCTATTGAAATGCACTGATGAAAAGGTTCTATATAGGCTTAAAAAGTCCGTATTAAAAAGTAGTATAAAATGATAGTAAAATTAGCGATTTATAATAGATATTGGTTTAGCTACAAGCATAAATGTGTGTACCATCCCTATCCCTGTGTGTTAAAGTTGTCAACTTTGACATCAATTATCTCAAAAACAAAACTCAATTAAATTTTGAGAAAATTCATCAAAATAGATAATATTCAGGCTTTCATTTAGGCCCAAAAAATCAAAAATACAATAACGGGAAATTATCTTTACTTTCGACCTTAAGGTCTCATATTCTTCCAAGCACACAACTCAGTATACGTGATTGCAACGTTTCACGATCATTTTTTTTTCGATTACGGTAGTATGTGTGTCTATATGCATAGACGAAATTCCACACAAAGAACGATAATTTAACAGTATAGCGAATAGATTTGGGATGTTGGGGCACTAAATATATTTTTTTTAAGTATAGGTAGATAGACGCCCTCGCGGACCTAAACTTGGTTCACCTTTAGTTTTTACTTTCGACCTTAATATCAAACATTTTAATAAAAAAAATTTTTTTTCGATGCATACTTTCTTTTTAAAGTTAAAATAATAAAATTAATATAACTATACTATTATAATTATTATAACTTTAGAAATTTTTCACGTTTTTGTCGAAATGTCTTTGGAGTTCAGAGCAGTCTGACAATAATTATGAATAAAAATTCATTCGGAATCTACCAAGAGTATGGTGAATGGTGTAAAAAAAATCTATTATGGATACGCAAGACGCTACGGTTCAAAAACTTAGTATTCCACATTGCATTGACAGCTCAGAAACCCCCGAATATTTATGTTCCAATTATTTAAAATATAACGGAGATCAAAAAAGAATATAACTGTTCCCTCATAATCCATTATTAAAATAATATCAAACATTTAAAAAAAAAAAAAAAATTTCTCCCAATGCATATTTTTTTTTGTCTTAAAACCCAGTATTTAATATCGCATTGACATCTTAAAGATGGTGCGTTCGCCACATGTTGTTCATAAAATAAAATTTAAATTCCAGTAAGATAATAAGTTGAATCTAGGTAGATAATAATGAATAGTGTTAAGACACTTTGTTGTGGTGATGCATTTTTAAAGGCCTGTGTCGACAAGCATAGTTTTTCAACAAAGTTCTATGCCATAGTCTATTTATTACCAGAAAAAATTGAATTTCTCAGTAAAAACTGGGAATAATCTAATTGTTTTTGGTATAATAATCGGCCTATGGCATATTTGGTCGAAAGTATACTAGTCGACACAGGCCTTAAAACTTGGTATTCAACATTGCATTGACAGCTCAGAAACCCCCCAATATTTACATTTCAATTAATTAATATACCAGGTGTCCCATTTTAATCTATTAATGGATTTTTTTTTTTTAATATGGCTCAAATTGAAAAATAGTTTAAATAAAAGTTGTAGGAAACAGAGGGGGACATAGGAATTTAAAAAAAAAAATTCAAAAAATTCAGAATGGCGGTTTCCGGTATGAAAATAATTTTTTTAAATGGGAACTATACTTTTTTTTTGTACCAAAAAGTTTTTCACATCAAAACTAACACTTTTTATTTCAAAAATTTTTCGATTAAATCAACTTTTTTCTTGGCTAAATTTCACCTTTCAATTGATTTCGCTTGAAAAATATGCTTCCAATCAAAAAATAGTGTTTAAAAAAGTTGTAGGACTCGAAAACAAACAAAAAAAAAAAAAAAAAATTACAAAAAAATTCAAAATGGCGAAGTTCAAAGTATGAACATAGTCCACTTTAAGGTTAGGTGGTTTTTTTTTTTATTAAAAAATAGTTCACAACAAGACTAACACTTTTTCTAAATGAAATTTTTCAGCTAAAGCCATATTTAAAAAAAAACCTACATAACCTCAAAAAAACTTTATTTATCCTCCATACTCCGCCATATTGAGTTTTTTTATTATTTTTTTTTCTTTTTTTTCGTGTTTTTTTTCAAGTCCTACAACTTTGTCAAATACTATTTTTCGATTGGAGGCATATTTTTTGAGGGAAATTCATACAGAGATTAAATTTAGCCAAAAAAAAAATTGATTTTATCGAAAATTTTTTTAATAAAAGTGGACCAAAAAGTTTCTCTCATTACAACTAACACTTTTCATTCAAGAATTTTTCGATAAAATCAATTTTTTTTTTGGCTAAGTTTAATCTCCGTATAAATTTTCCTCAAAAAATATGCCTCCAATCGAAAAATAATATTTGAAAAAGTTGTAGGGCTTGAGAAAAATACGAAAAAAAAGAAAAAAAAATATTAAAAAAACTCAATATGGCGGAGTATGGAGGATAAATAAAGTTTTTTTGAGGTTATGTGTTTTTTTTTAAATACGGCTTTAGCTGAAAAATTTCATTTAGAAAAAGTCTACAAAATGAGTGGGTTTTGTAAATAAATAGATTTTTTAATTGGTTAAAATAATTTCAAGAGAGATAGTATCCATGAGGAGGTGAATGAAAATTTAGACATAAATCGGGCCTTGTGTGGTCCTTGGGGTGTCATAGAAATACCATGTGTGTATAAAAAATTAGAAATTTTACGACCGGAAAGTCCAAGACGTTTTCATGAATTTATTTTATTTTAAATAGTTATAAATTTTGATTTTTATTGTTACTTTTATGATCATTCTGTGTATCGAAGAAATGTTACTGCAGTTGTGCACCAGATGTAAGATTTTTACATATTTCTAGATAAATTTTTAGATTTTGAACATTTTGTTGTAACTTGAGAGAAGTAAATAAACAAAAAAAAGGGAAACTTAATTTATTGTCTATTTTTTATGTTGGTTTATTTTTATGGTTTTTGCCGGATGAAAAAGACGTGATTTTTACTTAATGTACTTTTCAAGGTTTTCTTTTTTAAAATATAAATATAAAAAGTACATATAAAAAAATGTAAAAAAAAATTGTAGGCCCAGAGAAGACCCGAATGACCGCTGTGTGACGACTCGGAACAAGAGCTAATAACTAAAGTAAAGGAAGTAGCTAAAAGAAAAGGATGTACTCAAAAAAAATATATATCCCAGCAATAATTGTTTAGTAAATTCTTTTTTCGTAAATGTATTCACGATTGAATGGTCCCCCTAACATCAACAAAATTGTTTCAAGTTTTATGACGATTTTATTTTTTTTTAATTCGTGTTATTTTCTCCAAAAGTTTTTATTCAAAATCTGGTATGAAAATAAGTATTTCGAATTATCATTATCAAAAAATAAACGTAACTATCGACTCTACACAAAGATGGAATGTGATGTAAAGTCCATTGGAACGTTAAATTTTTTCATTGAAATCCCAATACCGATTTCTAAATAGCGGGGGTTTGTAGACAAAATGAAAAAGGAACTTCAATCTAATCAGTGCCAATCGATCATGTTAATAGATCGAAAGTTATCAGTTATAGGTGAGAGAGACCTAAAATGGATAATTTGAGAAAATAATTTTTTATACTTTCAATGGTTGATTATTTTTTTATTAAAAAGCATAAGAAAAATATGAATCGTAATGAATGCTGTAATATTAACAAAAACCGAAAAAAGCCTGAAACGGAAACTACTAAATAAATAGAAAAAATATATTCCCGGGTAGAAATTATACGTCTACCCGAGTGGAAATTGAGTTCAAGGTTTGATCAAAACTTGATCAAGTAACTTGAATACATATCAAGTTTTGATCAGCCAACTTGATCAAGAATTGACCAAGACGTAACGCAAAAACTGGTCAAGATTTGATCAACCCGAGTGGAAATTTCAGTCCGATTCGGATCCAGTTCGGATCGGGTTTACCTGAATACAAATCCGATACGGAACCGGCCAGCCGGATCCGATTCGGACCAAGAATGTAACGCAGGCTAGACTCCGGATCGGATCCGGCAAACCTGATCCGGTTACAATAAGGACACCTTGGCTAAATCGGATACCAAAACATCTATCCGAAATTACATCTAAATCGGATCCGATTTTACATGCAAATCGGATCCAATTTTACATTCAAATCGGATATGTATTTATGTCTAATTCGAATCCAAATAAAAATAAAAAAAAAAAAATTATAATTTTATTTTTTCTTTTTTTTTCCTCTTATTTTTCAGGATTTATCAAATATTACACTTAGAGAATAATTGTAGATTTTTATTTTTTTTTTTTTTGCTACCCTAACCGAGCCTCGAACCCCTGCCTGATCTAAACCTATCTAAACCTATACTTTCAAAGCCAGTGCGTTACCCCCTGAACCATCGCGCGTTAACATATCAGACACAAAATTATAAAGCACTTGTACCAGAAGTCCGGGTGAACGGATCCGGGTTGCCTTATTCAAATCGGATCGAAATTGGAACATGACTTTGACAAAAAAACAAGATCGAGTTTAAAGCAGGTTATCCTGTTCCGATTCATATCCGTTATCAGTCCGGTCGAACGGATCCGGGTTGCCTTATTCAAATCGGATTAAATTCGGAACATGACTTTGACAAAAAAACAAGATCAAATTTAAAGCAGGTTATCCTGTTCCGATTCGGATCCGTTATTAGTCCGCTCGAACGGATCCAGGTTGCCTTATTCAAATCGGATAAAATTCGGAACATGACTTTGATAAAAAAACAAGATCAAATTTAAAGCAGGTTATCCTGTTCCGATTCGGATCCGTTATTAGTCCGCTCGAACGGATCCAGGTTGCCTTATTCAAATCGGATAAAATTCGGAACATGACTTTGACAAAAAAACAAGATCAAATTTAAAGCAGGTTATCCTGTTCCGATTCGGATCCGTTATAAGTCCGGGTGAACGGATCCAGGTTGCCTTATTCAAATCGGATAAAATTCGGAACATGACTTTGACAAAAAAACAAGATCAAATTTAAAGCAGGTTATCCTGTTCCGATTCGGATCCGTTATAAGTCCGGGTGAACGGATCCAGGTTGCCTTATTCAAATCGGATAAAATTCGGAACATGACTTTGACAAAAAAACAAGATCAAATTTAAAGCAGGTTATCCTGTTCCGATTCGGATCCGTTATAAGTCCGGGTGAACGGATCCAGGTTGCCTTATTCAAATCGGATAAAATTCGGAACATGACTTTGACAAAAAAACAAGATCAAATTTAAAGCAGGTTATCCTGTTCCGATTCGGATCCGTTATTAGTCCGCTCGAACGGATCCAGGTTGCCTTATTCGAATCGGATAAAATTCGGAACATGACTTTGACAAAAAAACAAGATCAAATTTAAAGCAGGTTATCCTGTTCCGATTCGGATCCGTTATAAGTCCGGGTGAACGGATCCAGGTTGCCTTATTCAAATCGGATAAAATTCGGAACATGACTTTGATAAAAAAACAAGATCAAATTTAAAGCAGGTTATCCTGTTCCGATTCGGATCCGTTATTAGTCCGCTCGAACGGATCCAGGTTGCCTTATTCAAATCGGATAAAATTCGGAACATGACTTTGACAAAAAAACAAGATCAAATTTAAAGCAGGTTATCCTGTTCCGATTCGGATCCGTTATAAGTCCGGGTGAACGGATCCAGGTTGCCTTATTCAAATCGGATAAAATTCGGAACATGACTTTGACAAAAAAACAAGATCAAATTTAAAGCAGGTTATCCTGTTCCGATTCGGATCCGTTATAAGTCCGGGTGAACGGATCCAGGTTGCCTTATTCAAATCGGATAAAATTCGGAACATGACTTTGATAAAAAAACAAGATAAAGTTTGAAGCAGGTTATCCTGTTCCGATTCGGATCCGTTATTAGTCCGGTCGAACGGATCCGGATTGCCTTATTCGAATCGGATAAAATTCGGAACATGACTTTGACAAAAAAACAAGATAAAGTTTGAAGCAGGTTATCCTGTTCCGATTCGGATCCGTTATTAGTCCGGGTGACCGGATCCGAATTGCCTTATTTAATTCGGATCAAATTCGGAACATGACTTTGACAAAAAAACAAGATAAAGTTTAAAGCAGGTTATCCTTTTCCGATTCGGATCCGTTATTAGTACGGTCGAACGGATCCGAATTGCCTTATTTAATTCGGATCAAATTCGGAACATGACTTTGACAAAAAAACAAGATAAAGTTTAAAGCAGGTTATCCTTTTCCGATTCGGATCCGTTATTAGTCCAGGTGACCGGATCCGGGTTGCCTTGTTCAAATCGGATCAAATTCAGAACATGACTTTGATAAAAAAACAAGATCAAATTTAAAGCAGGTTATCCTTTTCCGATTCGGATCCGTTATTAGTCCGGTCAAACGGATCCGAATTGCCTTATTTAATTCGGATCAAATTCGGAACATGACTTTGACAAAAAAACAAGATCAAGTTTAAAGCAGGTTATCCTGTTCCGATTCGGATCCGTTATTAGTCCGGGTGAATGGATCCAGGTCGCCTAATTCAAATCGGATCGAAATTGGAACATGACTTTGACAAAAAAACAAGATCAAGTTTAAAGCAGGTTATCCTGTTCCGATTCGGATCCGTTATAAGTCCGGGTGAACGGATCCGGGTCGCCTTAGATAAACCGGGTCCGATTCCAATGTCAGAAACAATCAGGTAAACCGGGTCCGTTTCACCTTCGACAAACCGGGTCCAATTCGGATCAAGATCAGGCCAAGCCGGATTCAATTTCCACTCGGGAAGCTGTCTGATCAAATTTTAACCAGTTTTTGCGTTACGCTCTTAGTCAAATTTTGACCTGGCAACTTGATCAAGAATTGATCCAAAGCGTAAGACAAAAATTTGATCAAGAAATATTATCAAAATCTGATCAAGAAACATTATCAAAATTTGATCAAGAAACATTATCAAAATCTGATCAAGAAACATTATCAAAATTTGATCAAAAAAACGAAAAAAAAAATTATTTGTAATTTTTTTTTTTTTAATTTTTTGAATTTTGAAAAACTAAAAGTTGAAGCTTCTTGAGAACCATGAAATAGATATTCAGCTAATTTTTTAGAATTTTTCAACACGTAGTTTTCGAGAAAACTGGGTTTAAAAATTTTCCAAAATTACCGACTTTGAAAAAAATTTTCGAATTTTGAAAAAATAAAAGTTGGAGCTTCTTGAAAACTATAAAATAGATATACAGTCAATTTCCCAAAATTTTTCAACATGTGGTTTTCGGGAAAACTGGGTTTGAAAATTTTCCAAAATTTCTAGACTCAAAAAAAAATTTTCGCATTTCGAAAAACTAAGAGTTGGAGCTTCTTCGGTAGTGTCTACTTTATTCATAGTCTAAATTTCAAGAAATTTCGTTCATTAGTTTTCGAGAAAACTGGGTGTGAAATTTTCAAGGTGGTAATGCAGAATCGTCTTGCATGTCGCCTTAAGTAATAAAAATATATGGATTTAGCTTGATTATATATATGTAAAAATTATAAACAAAAATTATTTTTAAATTTAATTTCGATTTTCTGGCTGAGCAATATTACTATTTTAATAGGACCAATAATTCCATTCAATGATTTCACCTCTCGATGAACTCTACGAAACCTTGATGATCTTATATATTGCTCTTATATATTGATCTTATATATTAGCTTGATTATATATATGTAAAAATTATAAACAAAAATTATTTTTAAATTTAATTTCGATTTTCTGGCTGAGCAATATTACTATTTTAATAGGACCAATAATTCCATTCAATGATTTCACCTCTCGATGAACTCTACGAAACCTTGATGATCTTATACGACCAAGTTCTCGTCTTCTTTCAATTCTTTTCACACTTACAGATCTCATTATAGATAATTAAATATAGGAAACAATTATATTGAATAATTAACAAAAGAAAACACCACTTGAAAGTTTACCTGGATTGAATACTTAACCTCGAAAACTATAGAGCTGTCATCAGCTGTGTATATTAAATTTAATATAACACAATTTTCTGATCAAGATTTGATGTGGTAACACGTATTCAAGATGTGATCATGATACTTGATCAAATCTTGATGAGGACAAACGTAAAAAAAAATTATTCATTCCAAATAATCTTACTTGATCATTTTCTGATCAAGATTTGATGTGGTAACACGTATTCAAGATACGATCACAATACTTGATCAAATCTTGATGAGGACAAACGTGAAAAAAATTATTTATTTCAAATAATCTTACTTGATCATTTTCTGATCAAGATTTGATGTGGTAACACGTATTCAAGATGTAATCACGATACTTGATCAAATTTTGATGAGGAAAAACGTAATCATTTTACTTGATGATTTTCTGATCAAGATTTGATGTGGTAACACGTATTCAAGATGTAATCACGATACTTGATCAAATTTTGATGAGGAAAACCGTAATAATTTTACTTGATCATTTTCTGATCAAGATTTGATGTGGTAACACGTATTCAAGATGCAATCACGATACTTGATCAAATCTTGATCAAGTTACCCTTACTCACGATGTATTAGGAGTACTTGATCAAATCCTGGTCAAGATTTTATCAAGCTTCGTGTAATAAGGGAATTTGATCAAGTCTTGATCAGTGTCGGAAGTCAAATCCGTCAAGTCTGACCAGATTTCCACTCGGATATTTGACGTCAACTTCAGTTTAAAACTTCATGCTTTTCCATGTAAATCTGACTTTCTGTTAGATGGCGTATCATTGACACAATAAGGGAAAGTAATTTTCAATTTTGTTAGTTGATTCGTATATTATTTATATTGTTCATAAATACAATAATCTATATATATAAATGTGAAAATCGAAGCTTTGTCACCTATGTTCTCAGGAACTACTGAACCGATTGCTTTGATTTTTTTTTTAAATGAAAGGGATTTTTACGACGATGGTTCCTACGATAAATTGAATTTGCATAAATTATTTAATTAATTAATTATAAATTGACATATTAACAGCCTGTTACACGCCAGAGTCGACAGGCGGCGCTTTGGTAGCAGGGCTGCTACACACTCACACAATCAAAGTTAGTTAAAGAGAGAGAACGCCTCATACTATTTTTTGTCCAGATTTGTTTTATTGATATTATAATATTAATAAATATTAGCATAATTATTATTATTAAAAAAAAATCAAAATATCAGAAAAACATGAGAGTAATAAAAAATCATTTCAACAAAAAAATTTTCTTCGTAATTTTACTAATAATATCATTATTTTAACGGTGTATGATTATTAAAATTAATCACATAAGCACACATAAGTAAATTTCATTTATTATGGAGAGAATGCGCTATATCTTTACAAAAATTGTTATTTTTTGTTTATGATTTTTCGTTGAATTCATATTATTAACGCTCTCTTTTTCTAATATTATAGCTTTAATCAGTTGAAATAAAAATTGATTGTCGGAAAATAAAATAGATTGATTCAAAAAGTTCAGTTATGATGAAACTGAAAATAGCGTTTGGAAAAAGCCACACTAAAAATTATTTAAGTAATTAAAAATAAGTCACAAAATTTAAACTCTTCTTTTGATGTAAATTTTAATAATGCAACTATTATCTTACGAATCGTTTGATTGAGTATTAGTAAGCTATTAAAAAGCAATACTATTATTATTGAAACGCGTATTCTTTTTATTATCACTGTCACTATTGTTTCTGTTCTCATATTAACTTTAATGACAAAAAAAAACAAAAAATTTTTCTTGAACAAAAAATTTGGGTCTTATAATTAGGTAACTGTTTTAAAAAATAGTTCAGTTTGCGTTCGATAAATTGGTTAATACGACAAGTAACCAGCATAAGATTTCACTTAAATTTCTCCACTCGATCGATTGTAACATCAAAAATTCGAATCAGGAAATGAATATATTAAATATTAGATTGATTTAAATCAAATTAATGGATATCAGCTTAGTTTGAAATATAGTTACAAAATGAAAAATTTTTAAGCTCTAGCAGTTTAAAAAAATAGCCAAGTTGATATGACAATAAAAATTCCATTATTTAAAAAATTAACGATTAAAATTGTAAAGTCAGAAATATAAAGATTATTTAGACAAGTCAGATTAAATTTTTTTGAAAAAATGATCAAATTGAATAGCAACTCTAAAAAAATAATATAAATCCCGAGCAAAGCCGGGTGTAACAGCTAGTATTATTATATTTATAAAAAAATTGGAATCAAAATAGAAATTTATACGATTTTATTAAATCTATTTTTTCTTTCTTTAATAATATACATAATGAATCGATTTGTATTGCAACGTTAGAATGTATTTTCAATTATTTAACCAACTACGTTGTACATCTGTCTTTCTAGCCATTGGACATTTATAAATGCATTTTGAATTAATAATTAATAATTTTTAAATACTAATTGGCTAAGGGAAAAGATACTAGAATTATTGTTTGAAAAACTATTAATCCCCAGGTAGGAAATGACGACGGGCACAAGCCTGGGATACGCCTGAATTACAGGCTCTCAGGCTTGTGATAAGCTTTGCTACCCGGCTTGTGTCAATCCTGGGTGAGCCCGAGAATGTTCACAAGTTTTGCCGGTGTCAGGTTTGGATTCTAGGCTAGAGTTCCAGGCTTGGAAGAAGCCTGTGTCTCGGGCTTAACACCGGCTTGCAAGAAAAATTTAATAAATAATAATTATTATTATTATTTATAACATTGATATTTTTGAATTAATTAATTAGAATAATTGATTAATATTTAACGAAAAATATGGGTGCGACGGGGGATCGATTCGGGGTCACTGACGTGGGATTCCAATGCTCTATCCCACACGGAAATATTAAATAAAAATTTTATAAAAATTTTATGAAAGTTGTTTTATAAATAATTTTATAAAAAATGGGCAAAAAAATTATAAAAGTTTTGTAAAAAAATATGTTCTTAACAAATGGTATTGACGATTGTATAGAATTTTATTTTATTTCTGTTTTCTTTTAGTACTACTGCAACAATAAAAATAATACAAAGAGAAAAAATTATTGAAATAATAAATATTAATAATTTAAAAAAAAAAAATTATCAAAAAATAATGACCAATTTTTCAATGTTACCCTAAACTATTTAGAATTGAAAAAAAAAAAAATATTTTATTGTATCAACTACTTCGATATTATGTATTTTCTTATCGTAAATAAACAAAGAACTTTACAAAAAGATAAAATTTTTTTTTGATTTATGTAAGTCTAATTGTTGAAAAAAAAAAAAAAAAAAAATTATACTTGACCCCGCTATATGTAAGATTGAATAGTGTTGGCTCAAAATTTAACTTTGAATTTTGGAAGAACTACGCGAGGTCAAGTGTAATTTTTTTTTTTTTTTTAACAATTAAGACTCACATAAGTCAAAAACAAGTTTCATTTTTTGGTTTTTCTAGTATGATATCTTATTGTATATGTATATGAAACATTAATTAAGAGCAAAATAAGTTAACTATCACATATCACATTTCGAATATATCACATTTATATATTCATTTATATCACATTTCGAATACTTGACGCTTCTTTTCGTAAAAAATAATTTTTTTTTTTAGTGTTCCGCAGGACCACTTTTAAAATCGGTTTCATATGACTTTTTCGTGAATTCTTAATTACCTGTCGGAGTTTTCAACCGATTTGGCTTCTGTAAAGCTTATATCTTTTAGTTTTTCGCCCCAAAAAATATGGTATATTTTTTATAAATATTTAGGCCTCAACGAATTTAGTTATGCGTTTTTAGGGCCCGTCCCAAAATTTAAAATTGATTGATTACCATGATTTCATTTTCTTTTTTCGACGCATCATTAGTCGAGTTTATCATATTTTTTAAGATTTTTAGGCCCATTATTTTTTTTTTTTATTCAATAAAACGTGGCGTAAGATGTTATTTTTCTTGATTATTTTTTTCATTAATGGACCAATTTTAGTGAAGTTAAATATAACTAATATTTTTTTTTTTTTCTAAAAAACTCATAACTAAATTTTATTTAAATAAGGCCCAATAATTTTAATTTATTCGTCAATTTATATGTTTTAGATTCAATTCAAAATGATCTTTTATCGAACTGCGTTCGTTTTTTTAACGAATTTTTATTTAAAAATTAAATATTTATTCTACAATGCAATTTTCAAAGATGAAATGGCTAAAAAGGCATATGCTGAAGAAAAAATAATTTTTCTAAAGATAATTGTCAGAACCGGTTCTACCGTAGTCTTTTTATAATACACAAACCCTATATCTGCAAATAAATGTATGAGAATTTGTCTTAAAACGGTGATTGTTTCTCGGAATTCTACTTACTGTCCGATGGGGATCCAAAGAAAGTATAAGCCTTTATAGCTCTTTCTTAGTGAAATAATACTACTAATTTTCTTTACTACATGCAGCTGAAAAAAATCATGTTTACTGGAAGTAAAAAAAGTTATTTTTACTTAATGTATCAAGTTTCGACGGACCTAGAGACTATTCAAGTAAAATTGACGTAGAAAAAAGATAATTACACGTAATTGAACAGTTAGAATAGACAAAACGCAAACAAAGGACTTTGAACTGTGGAAATTGTATTTTTACGTAATAACGAATACATTTCTCGCATAAAAAACTTGGTCAGCTAAAAATAGTTTATTTGTTTTTAGAGAATCTTCATTAAAATTTCATCAAAAAAATTAGAGAATGAATTAATTCTGTTCTTTGTTTATGGTTTATTTATTGAAAGCACTAAAAGGAAGAATTATGACTGTAATTTTTTATTAAATACGCACTCAACGAGGTCTGAACCAGCAAAGAAAAAAATATAGTATCTAAAAAAAATGCTTGGCCACAGAGGCAAACGATGCAAATTAAAATTTTTCGTAGTTTATATGTTTGGCCAAGTTTTTAAAAAATAAGACAGCCAAGTTTGGCAACGTTATTATCAATGAAAAAAAGTTTAGCAATATTTATAGCTCAGTAAAAAAAAAACTGTAATAATAAAAATAATATAAAAAAAATTTTCTGATAAGAGGAAAATTGATGTAATTGAAAAACAAATTCAAGTTACAATTACATGTCTTTTTGATAAAATGCACACATTTACTAATTTTTTCAAAATAAAATTAAATCGTCCTGAAAATCTTGTTATACATTTCAAGACCACGAATCGTAGAATGATTAAAATCAAATATAAGTCAAATCCTTCATTGCACGGTACCACGGGACTATTTTCTCATGAGGCTAATCAAGTAGAGGCGATTTTGTACTCCGAAAAAAGTGACCCAGAATGAAGAGGCACGGTAGTGCCTCGAGTCAAGTATGAGAAAGGAAATATATATGTGTGTGTAAGAGTAACTACCGTGCCTTATTAAACATCAAATATTTTGCCCCCTTCCGTCTCCAATTTTTAGAAATTTAATTACAATATGATGGATTCAATTAAAAAATATGAGGCTTTGTCAAAAAAAAACTTGTTAAATATATACTGAGTATATATACGATATAAATGAATTTATACAATATCTACAAAAACACGTGCGGACAGACGTGTAGACAGAAAATGCAGCGTTTTACTAGACAGGCAAACCAAAATTTAATCCCGCCTTCACAGAAGAAACCATGCCATTGATTTCAGGCTTAAAAAAATCACTCACTCTGCTGCTTCCTCGTCGTGTGGGTGAATATTTTTGTCCGTTGACCTTCATACGATTTCATGCGCCACTGTTAACTAAGAACTGCTGCAATAATAATAATAATAATAACAATAATAATAATAATAATAATAATAATAATAATAATAATAATAATAATAATAATAATAATAATAATAATAATAATAATAATAATAATAATAATAATAATAATAATAATAATAATAATAATAATAATAATAATAATAATAATAATAATAATAATAATAATAATAATAATAATAATAATAATAATAATAATAATAATAATAATAATAATAATAATAATAATAATAATAATAATAATAATAATAATAATAATAATAATAATAATAATAATAATAATAATAATAATAATAATAATAATAATAATAATAATAATAATAATAATAATAATAATAATAATAATAATAATAATAATAATAATAATAATAATAATAACATTTATGAAGATTTTTTTACGAAAGTGTTATAACTGAAAACGTCTAGGGATTTTTGTCTCTCAATATTAGTAAATATTTTATTATTTTCCCAGTAAGTGTTTTTAATATTTTCGATAATAAGTCGTTTTCAAAAAATTTTTCATAAATATTTTCTATCACAAATCTTAACAGATTTTGAAACTTAGGAATATCCCTCTCCTTAGCTAGATCCTATCACCTGTCTTCCTCCTTTTTTTTAAGCTACATCTTGGAATCTTATAGAACAAGGTACAGTTTATATATACTGTACCTAATTTATATTTTCACCGTAGTAGTCTGTATTATAAGTATGAAAGCAGATGTCTTATATCCTTTTCTGTATTTGTTTTGTTTTATCTTTTTATACAAATTTTAAAAAATATTAAAATTGATTTATTGAAAGCTATTTGTTTGTTGGTGAGAAAACGTAAATTGCAATGCGATTTATATTTTTCACAAATCCATTTTCTCCCTCAGTCATTTGTTCATTCAAAATATTATTAATTGTTTATTCAAAGTTCATTAAATTTAAAGTCCACTGGCAGTTGTACTTTTGTAAGTTGTACTTGAATAAATGAGTTTTTCAACAATAACTAAACAATTATATCTTCTTTCGGAACTATTTGTTTAATAAAAAAAATTACTTTTAGTACTTTTGTAAGTTGTACTTGAATAAATGAGTTTTTCAACAATAACTAAACAATTATATCTTCTTTCGGAACTATTTGTTTAATAAAAAAAATTATTCATGTATTTTACACAGTAAAAAAAAGTTGGTAATTCGTTTGTAATTGGTGGACTTCAGTCGTTTGTTAAATTTTTGTTTGTTAATTTAATAAAAAAAAATTTGTAAAATCTTTTGACAAATTTTATTTGTTAATTTTACAAACAAAAAATTTGTAAAATGTTTTTACAAACTCCGTTTGTTAATTTTACAAACAAAAAATTTGTAAAATGGTTTTACAAACTCCGTTTGTTAATTTTACAAACAAAAAATTTGTAAAATGTTTTTACAAACTCTGTTTGTTAATTTTACAAATTTTTTTTTGTTAAACTAACTCGTAACATAATGTAAAAATAAAACAACAAATTTAATGTAAAAATAAAAAGAATATTTGAAACTCCCGCCCGTAACTATTGCGTGGAACACGCATGCGCAAAATTATGAAGACGAACCCGCACAGAAAAATCTCAGTCTTAAACGAGCTTCCAGTCTTATAACGCGCTTCATTGAACTTAAACTGTCTTGTGAGATCTTAAACGAACTTCCATTAGCTTCCCAAATAAAATTACAAGTTTTTCCGAGGTCCCCAAACTCTTTCAAAGGCTTGAATTAAAAGACTTCGAAAGCATTCAAATCTCGGTCTTTCAGAAGCGTGATTTAAAAGACTTCAAAAGCGTTCACATTTTTCAGTCTTTTAGAAGCTTGATTTAAAAGACTTCGAAAGTTTTTAGGTTTAAAAAAAAAAAAAAATTCAATAAATACGATTTCGAAAGCTTGTAGTCTTGAAATTAAAGGCTTTAAAACTTATTTCAATGAAAATTTTATTTGGGAAGTTAATGGAAGTTCGTTTAAGATCTCACAAGACAGTTTAAGTTCAATAAAGCGCGATTTGAGACTGAGATTTTTCTGTTCGGGACTTAGAAAAATTTAAACTGCCTGATATAAAATTGATCTAAATATTTATTCAAGTTTTCATGTTATAAAATTTTTTAAAATAACAAAAATTAGAAACTCAAAGTCTAAGTAGTAAATATATTCACTTATTTTCAATTGATGATGTGGTTGAGTGGTCAACCTATCCGACTTCCATCCAAAAAATCTGTGATCGATCCCGTGCAGATTTTTTTTTTTTGGAAAAATTTTACATATTTGAAAAAAAAAAAAAGAAAAAAAAAAAATGAAAGACTCCGAAGTCTTTAATTTAAAGTCTTCGGATTTAAGAGTTCGAAAGCCTGAGGTCTTCCATTGAAAGACTTCAGAAGCTCGAAGTCTTTCATTTTAAGACTTTATATTTAAGAGTTCGAAAGCCTGAGGTCTTCCATAGAAAGACTTTGCAAGCCCGAAGTCTTTCATAGGAAGTCTTCCGAAGACTTCCTAGTTGGACAAATGAAGCGCGTTTTAAGACTTCAAAGGATTTTAAGTTCGTTTAAGACTGAGATTTTTCTGTTCGGGTAAAGACAATCATCCTGCATCGTCTTTTAAAAATGTTTAATTTTATTCTTCTATCTCTTTTTATTTTTAACAATTTTTAAAGCAGGCTTCTTTAAGCCGATCGTCCTTCTAAGTCCTTTTTGAATTTCTATTTATTTTATAAGTCCCAGAAAAACTTTGAAAAATTGACTAAAGAAAAGGATGCATTCGCGAAAAAGATAATTACTTGTAAAATAATTAGTTGAAAAATTATTTATGCAATCACATTTGTTTTTTCAGGCAATAGACAATTAATAATACATTCTAAGTGATTAATTAATAATTTCTAAGTGGAAAATTAGCTAAGAAAAAAGATGTATTTGCAAAAAAGAAAAGTACTCGTAGAATAATTGTTTAAAAAATTATTTAAGCAATAATATTTGTTTTTTTAACCAAAAGACAATTAAAAATATATTTTAAATAAATAATTAATAATTTTTAAGTGAACAAGTGGCTAAAGAAAAAGATGTAATTGCAAAAAAAGCCAAGTACTCGTAGAATAATTATTTAAAAAATTGTTCGTGCAATTACATTTGTCTTCCTAGCCATTTGCTTATTATAAATGCATTTAAGAATACAAATTAATAATTTTTAAGAGAACAGCTGGCTAAGAAAAAGGATGCATTTGCAAGAAAGACGAGTACTTGTAAAATAATTATTTATAAAATCATATAATCAATTGCATCAGTCTCTCTAGCCAATAGACATTGAAAAATGCATTTAAAATAATTAATTGATAATTTTTAAATGAACAAGTGGCTAAAGAAAGAGACGTAATTGCAAAAAAGACAAGTACTTGCAAAATAATTGTTTAAATAATTATATATGCGATTACATTTGTCTTTCTAGACCTTGGACATTTAAAAATATAAATTAGATATTTTTAAGAGAACAATTGCCTAAAGAAAAGGATGTAATTGCAAAAAAGACAAGTAATTACATAAATAATTGTCTTTTTTTCGTTGAGTCTATATTGTTCATTAGAAAATAAAAAATTAATAATTTAATATGCATTTTTACATGTCTGTTAGCTATATGGACAAATGAAATTGCAATAAAATAGATTTAAAACAATTATTTTACAAATACTTGTCTTTT
>WSYQ01000026.1:600000-902599 GCA_011426435.1 Lysiphlebus fabarum | reverse complement strand
TATATTTGTATGATTAATGAGAAAATTAGTTGAATTAATTTCAATGTTATAAATTGGAATCAGAATCATTCATCGGTTTTCCATAATGGATCGTTTGCAATGGTGGTCGACACGATGAGTAGTTAGCAAACACTGGAAAATTCTTTACATTTTTTTTTTTTTTTTTTTTTTTCATTTTTTATTTTTTGTTCAAACGTTTGTTCATAGTTTTTTTTTCTTGTTGAATTTCCATCGTAAATCGATTCACTTGTCTACATGTAGTGTATGTATATTGGTTTGTAATTTTTTTTTTTTTTAAATTTTTTTTTCATTTATTTTTTGAAGAGTGTATAGATTCATGTCCCACGGTCTGATAAAACTTGTTGAAAGTATATTAGTTCATCTCGATTAAAAAGGCAATCGGTGAATTTAAAAGAGAAAATGTATATTCATTTGTATGAAGAGTTATATATTATGTGGTAACAAATAAGGGTAAAAAAATATAATCACTAGTTACAAAGAATATATACAAGTGTATATATTATGGGGGGATGTTAATATATTTATACTATTAGCTAATGTAAATTATATATATTTATATTAATTATTGATCAATGATATAATAGTAATTCCCTGAAGCAATAACAAATCATGAGATAATTTTTTATGTTTGGTATTTATTTTATTATTTATTTTATCGATTATATACTGTGATTATTTAACTAAAAATTTAACAAATAAATTAAATAAATTAATTAATAATTATTTATAAAAAATTAATAAATAAAACAAAAAATATTACATATGATAATTGAAATTTAAAAAATAAAAAAAAGTCAACTCTTTACTAAATCAACTTGAATAAATATTTACAATTTGAATAAAAAATAATTTATTTATGTAATATTTACTTGAATTTATATATTATTTGTTAAAAAAAAAAAAATAAATAATCAATAAAATAATATTGAATATTTTTTTATAAATATTTTACTTAAATAAAAAAAATTTCAAATATAAATAAATAATATTCCAATGATGATAGGTGTATAAAGAGATTACAAGGGTGTATATTACTAAAGCATTTTAAAGATTTGAATGTAAAATAATTAATTACATGTTTTGAAAAATTAAAAAAAAAAAATGATAAAAATTGCTTGAGGCAATCTCTCATGATCATCATGATCGACTCTGACAAATTTCCCATGCGCCAATCGTATGTTTCTGTACCTATATATATTTTTTTTTTTTTTTTGAGTAATATACACCCTCAAGGGAAATTTAACATTGAAAGTGGTGAGACTGACACGTGTCAATGAATTTTTCTAAAACCCCTCATACCAATAACATTCGCGTTGCTCATGAAACGATCATATAGGATCATTGCCAAGTTAAATCTTTCAATGATGTCCAGTATTATTTGGTCTATATTTTGACAAGGCGGTTGGTACACGTGTCGTTTAGCTGTTTGTAAAACATCAAAACCATTGTCATGGATGAATATTAAATCGATTGCGCACACTGCAATTTTTATATTCTGAAAAATAAAAAAAAAACCGTATATATATATAAGTTGATAAAATGAAAATTAAGACACACGTCGATTTATTGTTGTGGCTCAAGAGGCCAATGTACGTATCAAAATATAAATTAAATCCGTGATTTTATACCCTTATTAAAAAATAAAAATTTATATATACACGTGTATGAGTATAAATGAAAGTTAAAATGATACATTTTATTATTTACACAAATTTAATTATAATTAACGATTTTTTTTTCATATCATAAAATGTTTATTTATATTTCATTCATCAATATTTTGTGTATAAACCGTAAACGGATTGATGTGAAACCCGATTTCATTTTTTTTTTCTATTAATTGATTAATTTTTGTAATTTGTCATTGATATAGAAAAATCAAGAAGAATATCCATTGATACTTTTTTTAGTAAAATATCGATGGATAAAAGTAAAAGTATCAAACAATAATTTTCTATAATTTTTTTATATTACTAGTTATTTACAACTATTTAAGATTTGTTGAAGTTTCACGCCAACTTCTAACTCCAACTAAGAGTCGTCTTTTTAAAATAGAAGCATTTTGGTGAAAATAAATTTTTCTGAGCTATTCTTTGATAAGATTATGATTGAATTCTATTAACAACAATGGAAGACGTTGTTTAGTACCATCAACCAAATTATTTATATGATTTTTTAAATTTTATTGGACTTTGATGCCAACTTTTACCTCCGACTTACAGCCGTCTTTGTGAAAATGAGGCATTTTGGTGAAAAAAAATTTTTCTAAGTTAATATTTAATCTGATTATAATTGAATTCTATTAACAACAATGAAAGACGTTGTTTAGAACCATCAAATAAATTATTTATATGCATTTTCAAATTTTATTGGACTTTGATGCCAACTTTTACCTCCGACTTACAGCCGTCTTCGTGAAAATGAGGCATTTTGGTAAAAATAAATTTTTCTAAGTTAAAATTTATTCTGATTATGATTGAATTCTATCAACAACAATGAAAGACGTTGTTTAGATTCATCAAATAAATTATTTATATGCTTTTTTAAATTTTATTGGACTTTGATGCCAACTTTTGCCTCCGACTTAGAGTCGTCTTTTTAAAAATGAAGCATTTTGGTGAAAATAAATTTTTCTAAGTTAATATTTAATCTGATTATAATTGAATTCTATTAACAACAATGAAAGACGTTGTTTAGAACCATCAAATAAATTATTTATATGCATTTTCAAATTTTATTGGACTTTGATGCCAACTTTTACCTCCGACTTACAGCCGTCTTTGTGAAAATGAGGCATTTTGGTGAAAAAAAATTTTTCTAAGTTAAAATTTATTCTGATTATGATTGAATTCTATTAACAATAATGAAAGACGTTGTTTAAGACCATCAAAACAATTATTCATATGCTCTTTCAAATTTTATTGGACTTTGATGCCAACTTTTACCTCCGACTTAAAGTCACCTTTGTAAAAATAAGGCTTTTTCGTTGAAATAAATTTTTCTCGGTTCAAATATTGAAATATTATGATTGAATTTGGTCGACAACAATGGAAGACGTTGTTTAAGACCATCAAAACAAATTATTTATATACTTTTTCGAATTTTAATGGACTTTCATGCCAACCTTCACCTCCGACTTACAGCCGTCTTTGTGAAAATGAGGCATTTTGGTAAAAATAAATTTTTCTAAGTTAATATTTAATCTGATTATAATTGAATTCTATTAACAACAATGAAAGACGTTGTTTAGAACCATCAAATAAATTATTTATATGCATTTTCAAATTTTATTGGACTTTGATGCCAACTTTTACCTCCGACTTACAGCCGTCTTCGTGAAAATGAGGCATTTTGGTAAAAATAAATTTTTCTAAGTTAAAATTTATTCTGATTATGATTGAATTCTATCAACAACAATGAAAGACGTTGTTTAGATTCATCAAGTAAATTATTTATATGCTTTTTTAAATTTTATTGGACTTTGATGCCAACTTTTACCTCCGACTTACAGCCGTCTTTGTGAAAATGAGGCATTTTGGTAAAAATAAATTTTTCTAAGTTAAAATTTATTCTGATTATGATTGAATTCTATTAACAACAATGAAAGACGTTGTTTAGAACCATTAAACAAATTATTTATATATTTTTTTAAATTTTATTGGACTTTGATGCCAACTTTTACCTCCGACTTAGAGTCGTCTTTTTAAAAATGAGGCATTTTGGTAAAAATAAATTTTTCTAAGTTAAAATTTAATCTGATTATGATTGAATTCTATCAACAACAATGAAAGACGTTGTTGAGAACCATTAAACAAATTATTTATATATTTTTTAAAATTTTATTGGACTTTGATGCCAACTTTTACCTCCGACTTACAGCCGTCTTCGTGAAAATGAGGCATTTTGGTAAAAATAAATTTTTCTAAGTTAAAATTTATTCTGATTATGATTGAATTCGATCAACAACAATGAAAGACGTTGTTTAGATTCATCAAATAAATTATTTATATGCTTTTTTAAATTTTATTGGACTTTGATGCCAACTTTTGCCTCCGACTTACAGTCGTCTTTTTAAAAATGAAGCATTTTGGTGAAAATAAATTTTTCTGAGGTATTCTTTGATAAGATTATGATTGAATTCTATTAACAACAATAAAAGACGTTGTTGAGAACCATTAAACAAATTATTTATATATTTTTTTAAATTTTATTGGACTTTGATGCCAACTTTTACCTCCGACTTAGAGTCGTCTTTTTAAAAATGAGGCATTTTGGTAAAAATAAATTTTTCTAAGTTAAAATTTAATCTGATTATGATTGAATTCTATCAACAACAATGAAAGACGTTGTTTAGAACCATCAAATAAATTATTTATATGCTTTTTTAAATTTTATTGGACTTTGATGCCAACTTTTGCCTCCGACTTAGAGTCGTCTTTTTAAAAATGAGGCATTTTGGTGAAAATAAATTTTTCTAAGTTAAAATTTATTCTGATTACGATTGAATTCTATCAACAACAATGAAAGACGTTGTTTAGAACCATCAAATAAATTATTTATATGCTTTTTTAAATTTTATTGGACTTTGATGCCAACTTTTACCTCCGACTTACAGCCGTCTTTGTGAAAATGAGGCATTTTGGTAAAAATAAATTTTTCTAAGTTAAAATTTATTCTGATTATGATTGAATTCTATTAACAACAATGAAAGACGTTGTTTAGAACCATTAAACAAATTATTTATATATTTTTTTAAATTTTATTGGACTTTGATGCCAACTTTTACCTCCGACTTAGAGTCGTCTTTTTAAAAATGAGGCATTTTGGTAAAAATAAATTTTTCTAAGTTAAAATTTAATCTGATTATGATTGAATTCTATCAACAACAATGAAAGACGTTGTTTAGAACCATTAAACAAATTATTTATATATTTTTTTAAATTTTATTGGACTTTGATGCCAACTTTTGCCTCCGAATTAGAGTCGTCTTTTTAAAAATGAAGCATTTTGGTGAAAATAAATTTTTCTAAGTTAAAATTTATTCTGATTACGATTGAATTCTATCAACAACAATGAAAGACGTTGTTTAGAACTATCAAATAAATTATTTATATGCTTTTTTAAATTTTATTGGACTTTGATGCCAACTTTTACCTCCGACTTAGAGTCGTCTTTTTGAAAATGAGGCATTTTGGTGAAAACAAATTTTTCTGAGGTATTATTTGATGAGATTATGATTGAATTGACTTAACAACAACGAAACACGTCGTTTCCAAGCATTAGATCAATTATTTCTATTCATACTGAAGTTTGGAGTAGAACCAACACTCAAATTTATATAAATTGTCTTGTTATTGGTATAAAAATTCCAAAGGCTTTGACTTTGGATTTTTTTTCATTTTTATATTGTTAATTACGATAGAAATATTATTTAAATACTTTTATAATATGCTCTGACTATTTATACACCAATAGGAATCACCTGAAGTCGTAGAATTGAAAACGACCACGTCCAGTGGCCCAAAGTTAGGCTATTTTTTCAGAAATAGCGTTTTTTGAAAAAAAATTATTCTTCGATACTTTTTTTTTCTATTTTGTAGAGCATCAAAAAAGAAACATTCTATGATTTTTTTAGAAATTTTCCCACGATTAGTTCATGACTTTGAGATAGTGACAATCTTCTAAATTCATATAAATTTACTTTTAATTTTTTTTTTGTTAATTCAACATTATACATCTTTTAAATACATCTCAAATTATTGAAAAACATAGATAATTAATGATTTTCCATTGAATTGTTTTTTGTTTTGTTTATTCTTAATTGTAAAATAAATAAATTATTTGATAGGGAGTTTTAATGAACAGGTGAATAACAAAAAAGGGTTGATACATGTCAAAAAGTCGACACGCAATTTATTTAGTATAAAATAAAATTAAAAAAATTTGTTTCATATATGATTTTTTTAAATATTGTAAATTCTAAAAAAATATATATTAAAATCGTGAAATGTAAAGTAACATTGATGCTATATTTGTTGAATAAAAATATTAGGGGTATATTGACATTGCAACGAGACTGACAATTATTGGTTTTTTTTTTTATTTACATTGAACAAACAATAAATTTCAACTACACTGATTAAAAATAGATAAATGGTAAAAAGTATATATATTTTTATTTTTTAAAAAAATTATTTCAATAAACAAAGAAATAATTAAAAAAAAAAAAACAAAAAAAAGTTATATTTCTTCGTTTAGTAATTTATTTTTTAACTTTATAAAAATTTATTTTTATTTTTTTATTTGAATGATAAAGTTTTAATTGCCATACAAAGGGTTTACAAATTGGAACAAAGTTGAACATAGTGGTTATCCACATGTAGTACTTTGGACCTCAAATTAAACTGACCAAAATCTAGCCAAAATCTTTTGATCATTGTACACAAAATAACTCTAAATTAAATACAAATGAAATTTATTTTTATTAAATTTATAAGAAAAATATAATTTCATTATATATACACTTTGACATGTTTGTTTGTCTTTGACAACATAAAAAAAGTATAATTTTAAATTAAAAAAAAAAAACACAATAAAATATTTAAGACAACTGTTTGATAATCGTGTTGGATAATATAATATAATGATCATTAAAATTTTTACTTTTTTTTACAATGTCAATGATATAATCGAGGCCAGATTGGCAAAAGGGTTAAACACACGTATATTACCTGTTTGTGCTAAAGAAACATATGTCACGGGGTCAAACAATTCATACATGTTTGTGTATTATAAAATTGTGATATATTTGTATTAAGTTTTTTTTTATTTTTTTATTTTTTTTTTGTTTTAGTATAGTAACAAGTATGTTTATACATATACAATATTAAAAAATAAAATCAAAAGTTAACACATTGACGTAGGTGTAAATTTGTATTTGAAGGTTTTAAACTTGGTTCTTCTTGGATTTATAATATTCACCACGCAATATGTCCATTTTATATAAAATTACAACAATCTGACATATGTTTAACTTGTTGGTGTACATACATATACGTCAATCTTATTTTTTGTTACAAAATAGAAAAAAAAAAATAATAATAATTATTACATCAAAGTTCTAGAGATTTTTTAATATAAATTTAATTACATTTTTTTTGTTCTTTGATAAATTTATTATTGAATATTATTATTGTATATAAAAATACGGGACAAAATAAATAAGAGTCATTGATGAGGTCAACATTTGCCAAATTGTAATGTGTTAGCTTGAAAAGTGCCGTCAATCAGACACGGCTTTGAGAACATCGTAAAAAATTCATTACTCGTCATGAAGAATCGATCGACAATCCGTGTAATTACGTGACCTTTGACACACCCATATTAATGAAGAAAAATAAAAAAAATTTTCTAGTTAATGTCAAATATATACACTTGTATATATATGAAAAAAATAAAAAATACCAACAATTTTTCACGCAATATTGCGCAAGTTAATTGATTCATCGTTGTAGAATTTTTAATTTTATTTATCTAAAAATAACAACAAATTATTTAAAATAATATCTAAATGATAAAAAAAATTATCGTATTATAATATAAATAATTTTGTTTTCTAAGAAATTTAAATAAAATTTGATCATGAATTTTCGAAGAAAAAAAATAAATCGTAAATAAAAAAATTTAAGAGACAATGTGATAAAACATGAACATTAACTTTGTAGATTTAGGTACCGAGTATATACGAGGTAAGAAAAATAACATGACAAGAAAAAAAAATACAAAAAAAAAAAAAAAAAGAATTTTTTTTTTTAAATGAAAAATAAAGTAAACGGAAACGAGGCAGTTATTTTGTGGAGGCAACAAGCGTCATCCGATAACGATATTTGTCTTGTCTTTTTGTATATCTGTAACCAAATGACGAATACATCTAAATATGCGTCTAATTTTGTAAAAAAAAAAAAAATTAAAAATTAAATATTTTAATAAATTATTTATCATATAAATTAAAAGTCAATTAATATAATTAATTTATTTAATTAAATTTAAATACCTAAAAGAAAATATTAAATTAAAAAATTATTTTTTCATTTTTATTTGCATTGTTTTAAAATCAGATATTTAGTGGTTGATAAAAATTAAAATAAAATTAACTAATTAATTTGTTAAAAATTATCCGGAAAAAATTGACAACTAATTAGAAGTAAAAATAGAAAAAAAATATATTCAAGACAATTTGTTGATTTAATTCAATTGAAATATTCAAGTTTTAAGTTTAAATAAAAAAATTTTAAATAAATTTCTTTTTTTTTTTTTTTATAATTAATTGTATCAACGAGTATTTTCAAAGTACGTAATCAACGATCTGTACACGATTCGTCTAACGAGGTAAATTCGTAAATTAACGAGGTGCAAACTTTTGTCTTTTCATTTTATATTATTTACATAAAATTTTTTTTTTTTTTTTCACTATTAATTCAACGTCTTGTACACGCTCAATTTATAAATAATAAAATCAGCAATTTCTAAAAATGAATACAAATAAATCATAATTGAAAATTGAATGATTAATTTTATTTTTTTTAGCAGTCAATTGAACATAGTCAATTAAAAAATACTTAAATACGATAATTCAAATATTATTTGAATTTTTTTAAGACTTATTTTTAGAATATTTTTTTTTATTTTACAAATAGTTTAGTTTTTTTTTTTATTTCTAATATATATAATATTTCTTTTGAATCATATTTAACCAATTTAAAATTTATATTTATTTTTCTAGTTTTATTGATTTACGAGTATGATGATGGAGTAAATGCTTTTTATTATTATATATATATATATTTTTTTTTTTTCATATGTGGTATATATATTTTGCCTCATCGTTTTACGTTCACTATTTTTTTTTTTAAATTTTTTTTTTGAGAGTATAACAGCACTCCGAATAATTGAGGAAGGCTAATGGATCCATGGTTATATAGGCTTCTGTGTTTGCACAGTTTTAAAACACGACTGGCCCCGACAAAAAAAAAAAAAATTCTCTTTTTTTTTTTAAATATAAAAAAAGAGGATTTTTTTTTTTTTATAACCAAGTTATATTAGCAGACTTTTAAAAATATATTTTGTTGAAAAAAAAAAATGTAATTTTATATGTACAAACCCATACGTATGAGGAAAAATATTATTGAATTTTAATTTTATTATTATTATATATATTTTTTTTTGAGGATAAATTTTATACATGATAATGATGAAATATCATGATAAGGGATATTATAAATATTTTTTTAAATATTTTTTTTGACGTTTGAAAATGAGGATTATTAGGTGTGATATAGCTTTACACAGTCACACGGTTATTTTACTTTTTTATTTTTTTATTTTTTTAATCTTATCAATTGTCGTTTTTTGTTATCAGACAAATGTATTTATGGGGTTGGTTGTATATAAACGTGAATCTGATGGGAGCAGAAAAATATATATTCAAGATATGAGAATTAAATAAAAAAATTATTATAAGATTATAAAAAAATACGTGTTAAAATATTGTTTTATAAATTTTTTTTTTTTCATAAAATAAATTTATTAAAATTAATTATACATAAATAATATATAATTATAAAAAATTATAAATATACATTTTCATTGAAATAAAAATATATATTTTTATATTTTATTATGTTAATTTTAATATAAAATTAATTTTTAAATTTACACAAGTGTAAAGACGCGCCGGTTTAATTATATACTTTATAATGCCATGAGTATTATACCTATGTCTAATTCTTATTAATAAATCATTTAACTTACTCAACATAAAACTCATGATTACATACAATTGCGCAATAAAATTACTTCCAAAAAAAATGAAAAAAAATTAATTTTAAAACGCAATATGAAATCGTAAGATTAAAATTAAAATCTAAAATGATAAAAATATTTTTAAAATTAAATTAAACATATAAACTATGTTATTATTATAAAAATAATAATTAAATAATTAATTTTAAATTCATTTAACAAATACTTATGACAAATTCAATTGACAAGTAAAGAGAGATAAAAAAAGATAGAAAACTATGTATATATTTATTTATATATAAATACAAAAATATTTAACTGTCAATTAATCTCAACAGTACACACGAAATGATTCAAGAATCAAATAGTAAAAGTCAACCGTTGGGGTAGACTTGAGTACATATTGTAAAGAGTCTATATTTTCATTAAATATTATATACACATTACACATTTATATATATAATAAATTAGAGAAATAAATAAATAAAAAAACTAATGAAAATTAAAAAAATGAACAAGCAATGAAAAATAATTCAAGAGTTATTATTAGTATTGATAAGTAAAATATAAATTTATTTAAAAATAATGAAATAAAAATTGTATACATATTTGAGATGGTTTACTTTCTTGCACTGGTAGCCAAATATTTATTTGTTTACACGTTAATATACACACATTAATAATATATATATACATATTAATAATAACACGATGAATTATATTTCCTTGTCAATTATAAACATATCATTGTGCAAAATGTCAATATATGATAATCAAATAAAATAAATATATAAATTTGATTTTTATATTTATTAATATATAATATAATATACATTTTATTTTTTTATTTTTTTTATTTTTTTTATATTTTTAATAATAAAAATTGTCGAGGTCTTTGGTGTGATTGACCCTTTATCATTAACGTATATATTTTCTTAGTCTTTATCATTGTTAAGTTAGACATATACTGTTTAACGACAATAAAAAATCATGATAATAATAATTCTTGTCTTATCTTTGTATTGCAATTGAATCGTGGAAAATCAGGGACTAATTTGTTTATTTAACCGAGACTTGAAATATGACAATAATAATGTATTTTTTTTTTCATTTATTTTTTTAAATATTTTAATTATAAATACTTTTAATAATTAAATAATACCTGAAAATAATTATCCTGTAAGTTATTTTTAGTCTGACTTTTACATGGCCATTTCGATCATAGAAAAAATATTTCTAAGCAATATCTATTTATGGTATTATGCTTCTAATATTTAAACAACCCCTAAAAATAATCCGATTAAATTAACAAAATTAATAATAGCTAAATAAAACAATATAAAAATATATTAAGTGTAACAATATTAGTAAGGAAAATTTGGTAAACCACTGGGTCGAGCGTTACTCCAAATATTACCAACTCAAACAACCATTCGAGTGTGATTTCCCATTCCTAAAATCAAAGGTAAAGATTTGTTCGGCCAAATAATAGCTTGGGTATAAAAGTGAGATGAGAATACCAAAAGTTATATATACATCTATAAAAATACCAATGTTTGAAAAATAGTAAAAAAAAAAAAAAAAAAAAAAAAGTTGTGTGCGAAATTGAACTGTTAGTAATGTTGAACATAGACTTTGTTTAAATAAAAAAAAAAAATTGAATAAACGAAAAGAAAAAATAAAATAATGAGCAAAAAAAAATATAGTTATAATAAAATCACTTGATTATATAATTTTGATTTAAAACCACTAAAATATAATTGAGAAAATTCAAATTATACTGATAATATAATTCACTAATATATTTGAGAAAAAAATTAAATTTTCAATATAATTTTTCATTGAAAAAGATAAAGGGTTCTTGAACTCGTTACTAATAAGATAATAAAAAGAAAAAAATATATATAAAATAATTTATCATTGCTATAAATATATATAAATATAAAAAATTGCCATTTTTTTTTTTTTTCCATTTTTTTCATTTACTAATGAGAAAAATAATTGTTTGATTATTTAAATTGTAGCTACTGCATTATTAATTCAATACAATACTCAATGAATGGATATATCAAGTGAGATATAAAAATAATATATAGTTGCGATTATTTATATATATTTTTTTTCTTTATAATTTTATCGATAATAATTAATCGATAAAAACATCATACATATTGTTTACACCCGACCTACATTACTTAATGATAATAATCGTTCGGCGCACCCGCTTGAAGAAAATATCGCGAAAAAAATTATAAAATAATAAAATATTAAATAAAAAAATTAAGTACTGTCATTTTTAAATGAACCTTGAATTTATATATATATATTTTAACATCTGATAATTAATAATACACTTGATTTATTATATTTATTTGGCTTGAACAATTTTTTTTGTATAAAAATTCATAATTTTATTTTTAAATTTATAAAATTGTAAAACTATATATATTGAAAATATATAATGTATAAATTTTTTTTTTTATTTGTTATTTGAGTAAATATTTTTTTTAGTTTCTTGTATTTTATTTGAGCAAAAAGCAGATATATATTTTCGTGAAAAGTTTAAAATTTAAGAGACAAAATTTATATACACATTCGAAATTTGTTGGATGTATAAAATAATTTTGATAATAATAATAAAATAATATATCTCAAAAATATATATTATTATTATTATTTTTACAATGGGAAATCAAGTATAAATGTAAAATAAAAAAAAAAAAGTATTTTTTAACTTGTAATATGTGCAAATTAACCAAGGTTGATTTTGCCAGTTAGCAGTCACGTGAAAGTACCAAATGTCTCGCATCAATTACGCGAATTATTATCCAGATAATATGTCAACAATATACATATATTTTTTTTTTTTTTTCAAGACAACCAGATCCATAAATTAAATTTAAAAATAAAATAAAATAAAGTATGTGATACAAATTATTTAAAAAAACACACATTAAAAATAATTTAAAAATTTAATTTTTTTTTTTTTTTTTTTTTTCATTATCATCTATGCTATTATTATTATTATTATTTTTTATCTTTAAAAAAAAAAAAAAAAAATTATATTCAAGTCAGAGAAATATTGTGTATATAATATAAAAAAAATAAATTTATGCAATTACAAGAAAAACTCAGGTGGTGTATCAACGCCAACGGCTTCCAAGCACGTACAGAAGGTTAAAATATATAAAAAATATATATTTTTTTTTTAAAATAAAAATAAAAATATGAAGATGAACGATGAAGTGGAAAAAGTAAAATAAAATAAAAAAAATCTTGAGAAAAGGAAAAAAAAAAATATTGAAAAAAGATAATGGTTGAAGCAAATGTTGAGTACCAGTCGAGTCAACTTGGATGCATTATTTGAACTATAAATTAAGGGGGTGTCTATTTACGTAGATCCAAGATGAGACAAGTGGTAAAGTATTCTTTGATGAGTTACCTGTGCCGCTCATCGTGGGTGGCATTTATTTTCACCCTTAAATTATTAAATCTCTTATTTAAAAAAATATATATTGTATTTATAATCAGCTTATAAAATTTAATTTAATAATAATTGCAGACACACATAAAATTTATTTGTGTTAATTAAACACAATGAAAATATTTTTTTAAATAAAATTATTGACACTAAAATTATATGTGTAACATTTATGTTGAAAATAATATTTTTTTTAATTACTAATTAGTTAATCTGTCTGTAATAAATTGATAATATTAATATATGAAATTATTATATAATTATAATGCATAAATATAAGTAAAAATAAAATTTATATATTTACGCGTGCGTAATACACATTGAGTTAAGAGATTGGTATTGATTGGTTTGTTTGCTATGAGCATACAATGCCAATAATAAATATATATATACATATAGATTTGATACATAAAAGGGGCGGTTCGAGGTGCACATATATATCGAGTTATACATTACGATTATATGAAGTGAAGTGTATATACCAAAGGAAGGAAGGAAGGAAGTTCAAAAAAAAATATTTAAATTAAAAAAAATAAAGAGTTTATAGGATGTAGACAAAGTAAAATCATGATGAAAACAATAAGAGTTAATATGATGATATGTAAAAAAAATTAAACTACTATAGATATTAGCTGTTAGCATAAAATACAAAGTAAAATTAGGTTGATAATTAACTGTCAATTGATGTATGTGATATCACTTGCGGATAATTTTTGTATGAATCATAGTATAAAGAATTATAATAGAAAATAAAATCAATGAAAAAAATGTAAAGCCAACATCAAAGATTTTTTTTTAAATTTATTTCAAGGGACTTTGATTTTGAAAATAAAAAAAAATATGATGACGTTGCATATATTGTAGCAAGATATTTTCAAAGTCAAAGGAGCACACTGTAAAAAAACCACTTGAAAAAGATAAAATAATAAGAAAAAAAAAAATATGAAAATTTAACCGCTGAATGCATCTCATGTTGATGAGAGGGTGCACGAAGAAAGTCAAGTGGATGAATGCAAAAATAAAAAAAATAAATATTACAACGTTGATGTAGGAAAAAATAGACAAGGGATGAAAATATAAAAATAATAATAATAATAATGAAAAAGGTTTTTTATTTCAAATCAAATAGAAAATAGAAAAATTTTTTTTTTTTTTTTTTACTAAGATTGAGAAATATAAAAGTGATGCCGCTGTTTGTGAAGTAACGTTGGTGCAAACATTGGATCGTGCCGGTATCTTCATTGTGGTTTAAAATTTTTCTTTATATTTTATTATATATATATATATATATATTATACCTGATGGACCACTTGTTCACATGACGATGAGACTTTTTAAATTTGACATAAGATATTTTATTTTATTTTATATTTTAATGGTATTTTTTTTATAAACATATTACGAAATGAAATATTCTTGTTACAATATATCTTTCAAATGAAAAAATTTCTAATCGAAATTTATAACAGTTAAAAAATGATCCATCAGCAAAAAATAATAATTAAAAAATTTGATAGAAAATATAAAAATTGTTATTATTATTATTATTATTATATTTTATTACGTTTTTTTTAAAAAAGGGCTCACAGGGTATCTCGAATCAAAATTTTTTCTCAAAAAAAAAAGTCTCAATTGATTTTTTTAATTTTTTTCATATAATTAAATAATTTTTTTTATTCGTTATTATCATTTTTATCATTATTGCAATAAATTAAACAATAACTTGTTGTTATTTTTCCAATTTATTACATTTTTTTAAAAAATTGACTCAAAGGGGTTCCCGAATCGAAATTGAAATATATTAAAGCCATTTATTAATAAGGAAAAAACAGTAATAACAAATAAAATTGAAAAATTATTTAAATGTAAATTAAAAACACAATATTTAAATATAAATATTAAATAAATAAATAAATAAATAAATATTAATAAATTATTTTAAAAGCGCGTCAAAGTTGATTGAACTTGTATTACTTTGTATTGTTTGTATATATATTTGTTGTACGTCAATGTTGATAATATACTTAAACTTTGTATGTATATATATAAATATATAAATATATATATACATACAAATATATAAACGTGTTACATGAGAAACAATATTATTGACAAATTTGCAGGTTTATATATCGATTAAATCAATAAATAAATATATTCAATATAAGTGAGTAAATATTTATAAAAAAATCATACAAACATAATATCATAAAAAAAATGAAAAAAAATATACTAATAATAATAAAAAACATATTATGTATATAATAAATATTATTACTGTATACATAATATTATAGAATAATATTAATTTAATAAATTTTATTAATAATTTAAACAATAAAATTATAAAAATATAGGTATATTTAAAAATTATATTCATATATTATAAAATAAAAATAAAAAAAAATACTTTACCAGGTACATTTGCCATCATCATCATCGTCATTGTCGACGTCGTTGTTAACGTTGTCATTTTGATACCGAGATGGGTCTTTGCGTGACGATAGTGAATGTTTGAACAGTGATAAATCGACTTGTACCTGGCGCCCATCCCTTCTCATAAAAAAAAAAAATAATAATAAATATATATAAAAAAATAATTACTAGATATAATGTAACAAGTAAATAAGTATATATAAAAATAATGTCAAAATAATTAAAATATAAATAATAAAACTTTTTTTTTTTTTTTTCAAAACAAAATATGAATTTTATATATTGAAAAAAAATATAAGAATTTAGATATTTTGAAATCCATCAATGCATGTAAAAGCTAGGATAAAAATTTATTATTATAACAAAGGGTTGAAAAAAAAAAAAATAAAAATAAAAATTGAAAGAAAACATTTATAGATAAAATATATATATTTATAAGACCCCCCCTGTGTTGTTTCGATGACAACTGGTCTTAATGTCATGATGTAGCCAACATATAATATATAGAGTATGATTGTATGAATGACAGCACACTATATATATAAAATCCAGCTTAAGATATAAAAACGTTTAAATGCAAGGGATGCATATAAATTT
The DNA here is from genome assembly GCA_011426435.1 of Lysiphlebus fabarum. NCBI lineage: Eukaryota > Metazoa > Arthropoda > Insecta > Hymenoptera > Braconidae > Lysiphlebus > Lysiphlebus fabarum. Next base: position 886,263 of record WSYQ01000026.1, on the reverse strand, counting down.
GTACTGAAAAACACCCTCAAATAAAGAACCATGAAATGCTAAATATATGTGTTGCGGGTATTGCTCATGTGGTTCATGCATATATATATATACAAGGGTGATTTTAATATGCTCACCCTTATTTTTATTATTCAAAAACTCTATACATCATATACACACCCCCAACACATACATTTATACATTTATTGTATTGTAAGTACTAAGTACTTATTGTGTAGAAGACAGATATAATAAACTCGGTAAATTTTTCACGTATGTCACGAGCTAATAATAATTATTACATCAAAAAAATATAATATTTTTAAATAAATGTTAAATGTTAAATATTATTATCATATAAATTTTTAAAGTTAAATTTATATAGCTATATTTATAGTTAATTTATTTAATTAATGATAAATATTATAGTTATTTAAATTTTTATAAAACAAATTATTTTCTTTTTGTTTTTTTTTTTTTTCAGTTAGTTTAGAAAAAAAAAATAGAATTTATATACTTGACCGCATAAAATATTAATATTTTATCATGAAAGAAATCCATTATTCTATCGTTGTCATATTTTGATTGATTACGGTGATTAATTATATACTGTCCTCGAAATATATATAATATATGTTTAACCATCACAAGTCAGCTTGCTTCATTTATGACAATGATAAATATAAATTTGCAAAATGTATTTTATTTTCATATGCTTATCATATAAAATATATTTTAATAATATCAAGTATACGCCCTTTTATATATAAATTTTCATCTAAAAAAATATGATATTCAATTTTATAAATTTAAGAGATTAAAAATTGATTGTTAAATTGAAAAAATAAAAAAAATATTGTAACTAGAATAAATTTTTAACAAAGAATATTGTCAATATTTTCGATATAGATTTTTTTTTATTTTTCAAAGGATATATTATTATTTTATATATATATATATTTTTTTTTTAATGCGTGCATGCAGTTTGTGTAAATAAAAATATATCCGAGCATGCATATTATTTTGTTACATATTTTTTTTATTTTTTTACAACGTGATGTTGAGATAAAAATGTGGATTTGTGACCAATGTCCATCAAATAAAGAATAAAGTTGCTTCGTATATTTATGTCATGAAAATAAAAATATGTAGGCGAATAAACGAAAATTAAAAACGATAAAATGACAATATATTGATCTTTTATTTTATATAAAATTTGTAAATTAAAAAATTAAAAAGCAAAAAATAATCCAAAAAAATTTTTCAATCATATCAAAAAATATTTACTCTTATACAAAAATATACTCTTTAATACAAAAATAAATATAATTAAATAATAGCCAATCAAATTGATTAACTGTTTATTTGACAAAATAATATAATATAAAAATTAAATAATAAAAAACCTGTCGTTCCAGATTTAAATGACCCCATTATATTAGAGTAGGCGTTTGATCCTATTACGATATAATAATAGCAAGTATAATTGGTAACATATAGTTAAAAAGACGATAGGGAAAAAGGACAATGAGGGGTAGTTTTTTGGTTTTAACGCGAGAAAAGCAACATGTGTGATAGCTGATCCATCACACCTGATCAACATCAACCCCCATAACAACAAAACACTTGGTCTAATTTTTTTATATATATATGTATATAAATAGTAAATCAATGAATCAAGATACATATAGAAAATCGGCTTTTATAAAAATAAAATATACAAACATATGTGTGAATGATTTTTATCCTTTAAATAATTATATCATTTAAAATATTCAAACACTGCAGTGTCATTAAATTAAGTTAAATTATTTATAAATTTTAATGGAAAATATTTATATCAAATCAATAGTATTTTTATTATGCTCATGAAAAAAAAAAAAAAAAAAAAACTACCCCTAAATTCAATACAATATAAAAATGCATATAAAAAATATCTGCAAGTTGCAACTCATTTTTAAAAATAATTATTTTAATTTAAAAAAAATAAATAAACATATTTACATTAATATCAAAAATAAAAAGTTGAAATATATGTATGTATGTGTATGTTATAAAAGAATATAGTAAAAGATTTTGTATATCTCTTGTGTCACTTTGCCGAATATTTCGTCGGCCATGTTGAATTGTAAAACGAGTCTGCGTATTTCATACAAACAAGAATAAATGTATAACATCCTCTTTTTTTATCTTTCACAAGTACCTCCCGTATATATATATATATATGAATATTATTTTTATCCATTAACCCTTCCTCTTCACCTCCTCCTCTTTTTATGTCCATCCCTCCGTCATATTCATGCGCACGTCAATACTATATCTGCTGTATTATAACAATGATGATGATGATGATGATGATGATGATGATGATACAGACTCGGTTATACTCGGTAATATCCTCCATCACATATATATTTTTTTTTTTTTACTTAAACTCCCAAGAGGGCTGTAAGTAGAGGGGTTATACTAGGGTTTTACTAACCAACCAGCATTCACGATGATACCCGCCACCGTAGCGATGGCAACGCTTGTAATTTTTGCGATATATTAACGCGCGCGATTAAATTCAAGAACAAGATGAAATAAAATATATATTATTATTTTTTTTTTATACATCAATATAATCATTTTTACAAACATAAATATATATAAATTTTTATAAATTTTTTTGAAAATTTTTATAAAATATATGTTTTTTTTTTTTTAAATTTATCATTTCATAATTGTAAATTTTAAATACATCCCTTGGGATAAATGATATTTTAAAAAAATCCCAAGACATTTTAAGTGAGATAAAAATAAAAAATATGCAATGGAGTTTTAAAATATAAAAAAGTAATTGAAAAAATAAAATAAAAGTTTGGCAAGAGTTTAATATTTTGAATATCTTGAATATCATGGATACATATTTCTGCATGAGCATGATATTAAGACCAGGATTACATTGTGATTAACAATCGCATATATATATATATATATGTAAAACTTGTTTCGTTCTTCAGTATACACTCAACATAATCCCTTAACGAAAATTTCAATTTCTCACCGCACCTAAGTAAACCAAAATGCCACCCATAACCATTTTCATAATATAAAGTCCTGTTTTAGTTTGTCTTTTATATATACACATTTAAATTTCGATGCAATGAATACAATTTCACCACGAACATGTACATTTTCATATATTACTTTTCAAACATTATCTATCCGCAGTTTGGTAATAATAATATATTTAAAAAAATATATCTGAAAAAAAAAAATTCAAATTTTTGACAATTAAATTATTCAATATATTAAAATTTAAATTAAAAAATATATATCATGTTGAATTAATTATAAAATTTTATAATTAATTAATATAAATATTTGAAATATATAAAATTTAATTTAATTTAATTTTTTATAAATAAAATAAATTTATATATAATTTTTTTATAATTATTGCAAATTTATACTTTTTTTTTGTTGTTGATGATGATAGCTGATTGACTAAAATAATATTATGATAAAATAATTTTAAATATTATATCAAGACAATTATTAAATTAATTTATATAATTTTTGTTGTTCAAAATAATTAGATGGTTTAATAATTGATTTGTATAATTTTATATGTATTACAATATTATACATGATGATATACATAAACATTATTAAAATTGACAAATACATACCTTGACTTTGGAGGTATGTCGTTGTTGTTTTCGTTGCTGTTGTTATAATATATATATATATGTATATAATCGCGAATGTGTGTACAATCAAACATTGTTTATGATTTAGTCAAATATTGGCGAAATATACACAACTTTGTAGTAACTCTCTTTGTGTATATCTATATCTATATATTTATCATGATGTTATAATCCGTTGAAAATTGCACCATGATTATATACACTTTTCTTGTTATAAATATACAAGTTGCAAGTATCGTGATTTAATTAAAAAATATATTTTTCATTTCAAGAAAATTGATTACTTTTTTTTTTTTATTTATATTTTTAAAAGTATATCATGTTAATTAGTTTGAAAATATATTTATAAATATTAATATTAGGTTTTAATTATTAATTAAATTAAATAGAAAAATAAATATTTTAACAATTGTTTTTTATTTTTTTTTATAATTTTTTTTATTTATTCTTTTTTTTTTTATCGTAGAAATACGTGGATTTATTTTGAAACATGTACATCAGCTGCTTTTTTTTTTTTAACATCTTTTTTTTTTTTACTTATTTTTATTTATAATATATAATATATATTTATTTATTTTTTTTTTTTGACAAATTCAAGCATAGATATGCTCTTCTTGATGGTAAATTAAAAAAAAAAAAAACAAATTTTATTTAATTAGATCTTAATAGTTTATTTACAGATTTTCTTGTTTTCGTTTTTTTTTTTTTTTTTGTGGTAGAAATTTTGAGGATTATTGAGTTATCTCGATAGTCATATCGCAATTGGATTTTTATTTTTTTTTAAATTTATTTTTAAACGAGATTCAAGTGATTTTCTCAAAATTTCTACCAATTTTTTTTTTTTTTTCTATTATTTTTCACAATGCCTAGTATGTAGTTTTATCAATTTTTTAAAATTTATTTTATTTTATTTTTTTTTATTTATTTATAATTAATATCTATATATATTTATTTATATTTATATTTATTTATATATAACTCTTTATAACATACAATGTACATTATACACGTTACGTTGTGCCAACTATCTACAAATTTTTATTAATTTATTTTATATTATACAATTAAAAAAATAATAAAATTAAATTAAATGAAAAAAAAACACTGGACGTGTGCGGTTATTTCCCCGCGAAAAAAAAAAAAATTATTATTTAAAAAATTTAAAAGACAATTTACTATTTTACCCATATTTTTGTTGTGTATTACATTTTTAAATAAAAAATAAATAATTATTTTTTCTATAAATGATTTTTCTTGTCGCGAATAATTATCACAATTTTCAATTAATATACCACAATCACATACACATCCACACACACATTATTTTATTTTTTGATTAAAAATTTTTCGAGCACCAATGGAATATAAATTGATGGTAATTTTAATATAATTCTTCCATAAATTGCCGAAATAAAAATTTTAAAAAATGTATATATTGCAATAATTGAATTTAAATAAATATTAATAAAATAAATTGACCAGAAAATTTTTTTTAACCAGAAATTGAAGATAAAAAAAATAATTATTGTGAGATAAAATAATACGTGAAAATTCAGTAATAATATATATATTTTGATAAAAAAAAAAAAAATGCTATCATTTGAATTAATCAAAATAATAACATGAGACATTCTAAATTCAGATATATCTTATCACAAATGACGAATCAATACGAAAATAACTATAAAAATAATAAATTCTTGATATAATTTTCTGGTCTTTTATATAATATTTATAAAATAATTTTGGAAATAAAATATTTCATAATAAGAAAAACTGTACAAAATCGAGACAAGAAAATATATATATAGTAATTTGACCGACACGTCACGTAAATTAAAAAATAAAATAAAAAAAATAATAGAAATATTATTTATAATGATTAGATTAATTAATATTATATATATAAATATGTATATATACACAACAAGTCCATAAAAGGATAAAAAGATCTAGACGCTTTGAGTATAAGATCCAGTTGGATCAAGTACATTATCATCATCGTCGGCAAGTTCTTCTGTATTATCATCAACACCGTCGGCAATAATATGCCACGATACATGTTGCTGTTGTTCTTGGATATGATGTTGTTGTTGTTGTTGTTGTTGTTGTTGTTGTTGTTGTTGTTGTTGATGATGATGATGATGTAATTGTTGTAATTGTTGTTGTTGTTGATGATGCGTCACTCCACCAATATTACCACCTTCTAGCCCATTACTTTGATCCCGTAATAAGATTCTATTTTCTGCCTGATTATGATGATTTTGATTTTGATGTTGATGATGATGATTTGTTCTTGTTCTAGTGTTATCAATATTATTATTATTGTTATCATTGTCATCTTCATCATCATCGTCATCATCATTATTATTGCTGTTGGTATTATTATCATCATCATCATCATTGTTATTGTTAGTAGCATTATTATTATTATTATTATTATCATTAATAATAATAGCAGTCTGTTCGACTGCCATTGCGGTAACTCAGGCAAGGGCATACGGGTGAGTGGCGTGATGTCACAATCCTGGTGTTGATGATACTGATGTTGGTGGTGCAATACTACTTGATGTTGTAATACTACTAGTTGCATGATGATATAATGGACTTGGATAATAATCTTGATGATGATTAGTCATATTATGCATTGTAACTGATGAATTAATACCATTACCACCATTATTACCTCCTCCACCACCTCCACCACCACCACCACCATGCATACCACCATTGTGATGATGATGATGATGATGTGTTGGTCCACTAGAATGTGAATGATGTGGTGATCCATAATTAGCATAACTTTGATGTAATTGTTCATACATTTTTAAATCAGGATGTTTTCTTTCTTGTGAATTTGGTGATGTTGCTGCTGTTTCACCAGGTAATAATCTTGTTATACTAAATGGATGACTTGCTGCAGTATATGGTGGTTCTTGTTTTAAACTACCAGTCATTGTATGATGTAATGATGTTGGATCACTTAATAAATGTGGATGTAAACTTCTACCAACCATTGCTGCTAATTCATCATGTGCTGTACCAATATCAGTACCAAGTAAACCACCAATATCTTGATTATCATTTTTTAAACCAGTATGATGTTGATGTAAACTTGTTGAATGATGATGATGATGATGATGTTGATGATGTTGATGTGATGATACAAGTGAATGTAATTCTTTATCATCATGTTGTTGTCCAATATTATGATGTAATGATAATGGTGTTTTTTTACCATGTAATAAATCATTTGATACTGGACTACCATGACCACTACCAACACTACTACCACCACCACCAACACTACCACTACCACCACCGCCACCACCACCACCACCACCACCAATACCACCAACACTACCACCAACACTACCACCACTTGTATTATGATGTGATTGATGTGGTTTTGTTGTTTGTCTAGCATGTTCTTTTTTTTCATCTTTAAAACGTTTTTGACGACGTAAATAACAACCATTTTCAAACATATTACCACTTTCTGGATGTAATGTCCAAAATGAACCTTTACCTGGTTTATCTGGTGTTCTTGGTACTTTAACAAAACAATCATTAAAACTTAATGAATGCCTTATTGAATTTTGCCAACGTTGTTGATTTGTACGATAAAATGGAAATAAATCCATAATAAATTGATATATTTCAGATAATGTTAACATTTTTGATGGTGCATTTTGTATTGCCATTGTTATTAAACTAATATATGAATATGGTGGTTTAGCATGTGTATAATTACGTCTATATGATTTATCATTACGTGCACGTTGTAATGCTGAATTTGGTGAATCTGGTTCATTTAATGTTAATGTATCACGTGTAACACCAGTAACATTACTACCACCAGTTATTGATGGATAACCAACAGCACTCATACATGCATTTGTATTACCCATTGTTGTATTACCATAACCACTCATACTACCACCAACACCAACACCACCACCTCCACCACCACCCATTGATGACATACCCATTGTACTCATTGTACCCATATTAAAACCAGCTTGTAAACTTGTACTTTGTGGACTACAATTTGGACCAACACCCATTGGCATACCCATTGATACACAACCCATACTATTTATTGTACTGTATGTTGGTGCCATACTTCCCATACTTGACATTGTTGCACTTGTCATAGCACTGCCAAGGCTGCCAGCCTCGCTGTACAGCTTTTGCGACTGAAGCATTGTCATTTAGATTAATTTTTTTTTTTTTTTTTTTTTTTTTTTTTTTATTTTTTTTTTTTTTTTTTTTTTTATTTATTATTATATTTTTATCTTTTTTTATTTCAAAATAAAATTGATCCAAATGTTATTTATGTGTCATTGAAAAAAAAAAAAACATATTTACGCAGGATTGTCACAAATTTAAAATAATATACATATATATTTTTTTTTTTAAATTTCATTAAATGTACATACAAACACTTTCACTTGTTGGATATATATGATATTTAAAATAAAATATTAATAATATTATGCTGATTTCACTATTAAATTTCCGTTAACAAAGTAACATCAAGTTTTTTTTTTAAATTATTTATATTTATTTTTTTTTTTTTTGTCTATATACCTATGTACCACTTCAGTTTATATACTTGACATTTGTACACACTCGAAATGATTGTATAAAGTCCAACATATAAATTTTATATATTAATAAAAAAGGAAATATAAACACTCACGTTTTATGAAAAATTTCACATTAAAACTTTTAAATAATATTCAAATTAATAATTAAGTAATTTATACTTTTTTTTTTTTTTTTTTTTTTCTTACTAATTTCTCCGGATGAGAAATAAACTAAACAAGTAAATCATGTAAATTTTTGTTATTTAAACATAAATATATCACACGATAACAACACGTTTTTACAAAAAAAAAAAATCCGCGATGTTATTTGCGGTTGTTGTGAGGCCATGCAGCCCCTTTTTTACTCACTCACTTTATATATATATATATATAGTATGTAGTATAGATGAAGGCTGGTTAGCGAGTGTACTCTGATACTCTTGAGCTGTCCAAGACTTGTTCAAACATCCCTTCCTAAACCACCAATCGTAAAATATATTTTTGAAAAAAAAATAGTGGGGCAAAGGGTGAATAAGTGATAGAGAGAGAGAGAGAGAGAGAGAGAGAGAGAGATTGAGAGAGAATAGGAGGAGTAAAGAAAAATAAAAAAAAAAAATATGATCAAGAGAGAAAAGTAGGATAAAAAGATGATGATGCGACTAGTAGGTTACGCCCATCAACATCAGACAAGCTAATTCACTGGCTGTTGATACTCGTATATGACTGAAATAGACCAATCAAAATTTACCAAAAGAGGGAGTTTTCAATGTATATATTACAATATATATAGTGATAATATTATATGACGCCCTAGTAATAAGGGGGAGAGAAAATATATCGGACACCCTGTATCAAACTAACATTTGTACACACATACGTTGATCTATACTACTTGTTTTTATACGTACAGCTGGTTTTTAACCCTTATCATTTATTTATGCGCACGCAGTTTATTATAACCCGCCTGTTTTTTTTTTTTATTTAATTTTTTTTCCATTTTTTTATATATATTTATATATACATACATGTTTTTTTTTTTTTTATATTTTATATAAAAATTTATTTTGCTAGAACGATTATATTTTCTTCTTGCGTGTAATTTTTACGCGACGGTAAATTGTAAAAAAAAAAAAAAAATTTATACATGGATTTACTTTTTTTTTTAATAGAAAATTTTTTATTTTTTTTACAATATAGAGTATTGTATTTTCAATCTTATAAGATATAGGTTTATAATTTTTTTTTATTTATTTAAAATGCGCGTTTTTTATTTTTATAGATTGAAAGGTGATAATAATGATAAGAAAAAAAAAATTTGTTTTGATGTCATGCGTTTATGTGTGTATAAAATATGTGAGTTCAATATACTTGTTATTTATTAAAAAAAAAAAAAACAATAATATAATTTTTAATTATATAATAAATAAATTTTTGAATTTAAAAAATTTAAAATTGTAGTAATTGATATATAAAATTATATTTTGAATAATTATTATTGATAATATATATATTTAATATCAAATATTTAAAATCTAATTATATTAATGTATATATATAAATATTAAATAAATTATAAATATATATAGGTATATATTTATTATCTTATATATATGATAAAATGAAAAGTCAATGAAACTTTTAGTTAATATTATTAGATCAACTTCAGATCTTTGTTAACGGTGATATTCATCTGTCAATATGAAATTGTTTACTGACACTCTAGTTGCTCTCAAATTGTGTGGTGCTTGAACAAACATACTTGCCAAGTTTATCCTATCATATGAAACATATTTGCCGTCGGTTATATACGCAAATGTAACAACTAATATTATATAAAACTATTATTATTTATATATGATTTATAAACTTTATTTTTCTTTTTTATATTGATAATTATTTCAAGAATCATTTATATATATATATATTTTTGATATACATGGTGAGGAAAATATATATTTAGACAAAGAAATAGATAGATATAATAAAATAAAAATAAAAAATTTATATACGTGCGTCGGTCAAAGCTTTGGCAAATGCCCAAAAGCCTTCTAATTTTTTTTTTTATATATTTTTATCTTTTCCTTTTTTTTTTTTTTTTTTTTTTTTTTTTTGTATCTCGCCGCCGATGGCTAAAATCCCAAATGTGTAATTGAACCGGCACAGGCTCACATACACACCATAAAAAATAAAATATATAATAAAAACTTTGAAGCCCGGAAATGAATGTTCGACGAGCAGCAGAATTAGCACCCAAAAACTTTGTGAATTAAAAATAAAATATAAAATTGAAAAAATATATATTTTACTTATCATATATTTATATACACTTTTAAGGGCCTTTGGTTTATTAAAAAAGCTCAAATGAATTTATATATTTTTCAAAAAAGCTTCTTAATAAAAGTTGGCATTATTATCATTCATATTTTTTTTTTTTTAATATTTAACGTTAATTGTTTAATTTATTTTTATTTTGTTTTTAATTAATTATTAATTATTTTTTTTTTATTTTTATAAATAATAAAAATAATAAATAATTAGTAAATCTAAAAATTATGAAAATCTTTTCAATTAAATAACAATTTAATATTTACTTGAGATTAAAATATATATATATATGAAACAAATACGTTTTGCAAATTGTTTGCTGATTTAAACTGATTATTTAAGATCATCTTTTTAATGCGATAACAATTTTTTTTTTTTTATCATTATTTATTTATTTTATTTTTTTTTATGAAGTTTGTATAGTACATTATAATATAAAAATAAAATATATTATTATACAAATAAATGAAATAAAAAAAGTCTCTTGTCATTTTATTATGAGCTATTGAAAATTATTACGTAAAAAAAAAACTTGGAAAACTTGAAATAAAAAAAAAAGATGAGAAGAGGATCTATATATTGAATATGTTTTATATATAGACAAATTTTTATACCTGAAAATATATAATAATTTAAAGCATTATACCACGTGGGTGGTCAAAAAAATCGTATAAATTAACACCAATAATAAACACAAACTATAAAACTCTTTGAGTTGAGAAAATCTACACATAATAAAATACAAATAATATTACTTGTATAAATAAAAGAAAAAAAATAATAATTAATTGTTAATATTTTTCAATTTTTTTTTAGTTTAAAAATTTTACTTTTTATAAATAAAATTTTAGAGATATATCTTTAATTATCTTTTTTGATGAAATTAAATATTATTATAATAAAAATTGGCATTTTTTTTTCTTTTTTTTTGGAGCGTGATTTTAATATTATTTATTTATTTTTATTTTTTTTTTTTAACATTTGAAGGTTTTGTGTAATAATGTTATTGAACGTGACCCAAGACTAGAAACACCTGATTTTAAGGGTTCAAATCTTCCATCAATAAAATTGACTTTTTTAAAAAACACACACAAAAAAATAGAAAAAGTGACACGGTTTGTTTTTGCTGTCTGTTGAAACAACAAATCAAAGATATATATATATATATTTTTTTTTAACAGAGAAAAAAATAGCAGGTTATTTTATTTATCATTTTTTTACATAGACCCATGTTAATTGAATGAGACAGGTATATATATATTTGTCTCGTCAAGGTCCTTCAAATGTTTTTCTAGGGCACTCTTACCCTTAAAAAAAAAAATTTTTTTTTTCAATATATAAGTATATATAGATTTATAAAAATAAAAATAAAAAAAAGATTATTATAATAATGGAAAATCTTGAAAATAAATATTTTTAAAAAATTTATATAATAAAAATAAGTTAGACAAAAATTTTATATTTTTTCTAATTTTTATTTTGACTTTTTAAAATGACAAAAAAATATTGCAAATTATTATTTTTTTAATATTTTTTAACACAAGATTATAAAGTAAAAAGAATTTTTTTTTTTTTGCATAAAGCTGTTGGAGAATTTTCTAAATAAATACATGTCAATCTTTTTCTAACTGCATATTTTTAAAAAATTTATTTTTGATATTTTTAATTGTATTTTTTATAATTTTTATAATGGATTAACAAAAAAAAATAAATAAATAGTCTAAATGACAGTTAACATTTTTTAACTATATATATATCTTGAGAATAATAATTTTTTCAGTGGCAAAAAAAATAATATATATATATTGAGAAAATAATATACAATTTTGGTGTTGGACATTAAAGATGAGACATACAAGTAAACACAATGAAGATAAGAAAATATAAAAAAAAATATATATTGACTTTTAAGATATATATTTTCTCATAATATGAAAGACATGACAAACTAAAATATATATAAGAACAGACAAATAATCTTAAATGATAATAAAAATGACCCTTAAATACACTTTAACCCTGAAAATTATTGAAAATAAAAAATAAATATATTTTACTTTGTTACTTTTACTTAAACGAGATAATAATGTATAACATTAGTAAAAAAAAAAAAAAGTATTTCAAGTTGAAACAAAAAATTGATTTCATTGTGTCATATACATATTTACTTTTTATTTATTTATTTATTTTTTTCTATTTGATCATTTGATAATATAATGGAACTATAAACTATGTCTTTTAATAATTAAATAATAAAACAAATTTTTTTATATTTTTTTTTTTAATTGAAATTTTTTATTTTTCAATAAACTAATTAACAATAATTTTTTAACAATAATATTCAATTAATTTTGTTGAATTTTTTAATTTTTAGTTTTCATTGTTGGTCGATACCATTCTGTTGAATTTTTTTTTTTTAATTCTTTTAATCTTCTTGTCATTTCATAATTTAATTTTGCATCGCCAGCTTTATAAATAAATAAAATAAATAGAATTTATTATTATATTTAGCAAAAATAATATTAAAAAAAAAAAACCGAATTTTTTATAAATAATTTTAAAACATACCTGAATACCAAACAGCAAAAACGATGAAAATAATTATACTAAATATTAGAGATACTTTCATTTTGACAAGATTTTAAAAAAAATGAAATTTCAAATTAACTGAATTATATAATATATGCAATACGTATATGCACTAGTTGAATTATGAATGTAATAATTTTTTTAAATTTCTGTCTTTTATACTTTTGAGTAGTAAGTAGATTAACCTAAAAACAAAAAAATACTGATAATTTTTATTATGCAATACGCGATTCTGGGACAAAATATTTGTGTTTTTCATCATATATATATATATATGTAATGAGTTTAAGAGATTAGAAATATAATATGACAGAATAAATACAGACCAAAAAAATAAAGCTATTTTTAATATAATATACAATACAATGGTAATTTTATAAATTTAACATACGCGTGTCATTTAATTGGGTCATAATATATTTTATCATGCATTATTGTAAATTTAATAAATAATTTTGATAAATATATAACAAAATAATAAAAAAATTTACATAATATTTTACTTGTACTTTTTTCCTGTAAAAAATAATGACAATAAAATTTGAAAAAAATAAAATCATTATAAATAATTTGATATACATAAACTTTTTTTAAATTTATTATTAGTAATCAATGATATTATTAATCATTTTTTTTTTTTTTTTTTTTTTGTATTTAAAAATATATCTATTGATTTAAATTTAAAATTTTGATTTATAAAAATTCAAAAATGAAAAAACAAATTATATAAAAAAAAATATATATACTTATATATTTGTTATATTTATTTTATCAGCATGTATTCAGTATTTATAAAACGTATTGCTACAGGACAAAAAAGATAAAAAAAATAAAAAAATAAAAAAAAGATGATTCGAGTGTGCTTTATCAAACTCAAAGCAACACAGACGATTGAGGGCAAGTCTACACGCGTGCCTTGACGTACTTTTCCCAGATTTGCAACCCCCTGAAACCACGATTTAGTTCTATCATCATCTAAAGGTACTTACCCCAATATTTTTCTCAACACCAAACGCAAAAATAATAGACTAGTCCTCCTCAATTTTTCCCCAAGTAATCGATTATTATTTTTTTATTTTTTTTTTTCTTTCAATAACAATATATGTATAGAAAAAAAAAATAAATAAATAAAATATCCATCAGCTATATATAAAAACACATAAACTTTCAAAAAAAAATATATATATATTATTTTATAATTTAATATAAATTTTTACTACAAAATTTCATTCATAGTTTATTTCCTAAAATTTCATTCAGTCACATTTTCAATGACTCATAGACGAAAAAAAAAAAAAAAAAAATAGTATATAATATAGCAAAAAATTTACGTTGATGATACATACTATATTCTAAGAAAATAATTGAAAAACAATAAAGAAAGTTACAATTGTCTTTTGCATTTCCTTCCGGTCTCATAAACTTCCGCTTTTCATTTTATTTCTTTTATTTGTTACTATCAGTTTAACCAATAGGCCCAGCATGACTAAACATTTTATACATTTTTTTTTTTTTTTTTTTTTTTTTTAAATTTCACAATAGTCCATCATCTAAAAGCCAATTGTATTATCATTTTTCATTTTAAGTGTGGCTATAAGAATTATCTTTACTACGAAAAAAAAATATAAAAAAAATAAATAAAAATGAGATAAATATTTATTATATCTAAGATCAAAGTCTGCAATGATATTTTCTGTTTTACATAATTTCAAAAATTATGACTCATTAGAAATAAAAATTAATAAATATATTATATTAAAATTAATATTTTTTTTTTTTTTTTCAAATAAAAAATAATAAAATAAACAGGTGATAGATGAGTATGAATAAAAATTAATATTTAATAAATTGTCAAGTCAATTTTAGTATTAATTTTTTAAAATTATTATTATATTTATATATATATTTTTTTTATTTATAATAATCACCCCATGGTTTGCCATGACTCGACAAATTCCCAAAGGCACGTTTCAATTATCTAGGAGACTTGCTCCCACGACTTACTACCCCGTTATACATCATCCCCTATACATATTAATATCGATCGTAATTTTATAACATGCATATAAAAATATATATATCAAAAAATTTAACCAAAAGTTATAATTATTGTAAATTAATTGAAATAATTTAAATTGATATTTGATTTTAATTATTCATCAAATTTATATATTCATTATTTTAATTTGTAATTTTATAATAAATTGTTCATTAATTTATTATTGATTAGTAATTTATAACAATAATGTAAGTTAAATTGTTGAATAAATTTATACCTTTTTATTATTTTTAAAGATGTATAAAGATTTTTAAATTTATATTTTTCTTATTTTTTTTTTTTTTTTTTTTTTTTTTTTTTTTATATGGAAAATTGTAAAATAAAATTTTTACAACCACAAAATTTAAGCAAAACTTTTGCCGACATAGAAACTATAATAATCGATTTATGATGCCGACAAATAAAACCGGATGGGTATATAACCTTCAGTATTAAAAATAGAAAAATATAAAATGATAAAATAAAAAATTTTTTTGGAGGGTTGTAAAATTTATCAAAAAGGTTTTTCCGCTAAAAAAAAAAAATTTAATATATATTATACGTGTTTATTGTGTTATTCGGTCAGCTTTATATAAAAAAATATTTAAATTAATAAAAAAAAAAGAAAAAAAGTTATAATATAGAAAAATAGGTTAAATAGTTTTTTTTTTTTTTTATTTTTTAGGTAAATTTATAAACACAGAGTTTGATGTTTGTTAAAGTTTTTTTAAAAAGTGAAAAATAATGCGTTGTGTATATTTATTTGCAAATTATATATGTGAAAAGCTAAAAGAGACGACCTGAAATTCAGAACGAACTGAGGGCGTCTCGACACAGGGTCGATTATGTCAACAAAAATTGAAACTCAGTGGTTCTCTATATGTCTGTACTTGCAACATTGCAACAACAAATATTTTTTTTTATTTCAGATAAATATATATGAATCATAAAAAATTATTATTATTTTTATTCAAAAATATTTATCATTGCTTGATAATTAATTATTAAAAAAATTCTCATTTTTTTTCTTATTTCTTTTTAATTTTTAGTTAAATAATATAATTATAACTCAAAATTAAAAATTAAAAATAATTCAACAATTCAATTATAATATAAATTATCTTGTTTTATTATTAAACTGACAGATAAATTATATTTTTTTGTTATAAATATTTAATCAAAGCTATAAAGATTCAACTCAAAAAACAAAAAAAAATCAAAGTAAAATTATAATTTAAATTATCAAAAACAATTATTAATATTATTTATAACAATAAAATATAATTTAAAAAGAATTTCGAAACTCTGAATAGAAATGAGCTTAGGAAGAGACAAGGCGCGTCGAAATTTCGTCGCGACAAAATTTCGACGGGATGTGATCTGGTCGAGACGACATTTCGACGAAACTCATTTTATTCTGCTAGCATTGTCTCGTCTTGTCTCATGTACATCTCCACATGAAGTTTTAAAATTTTTAAATTTACAATAAAATTATTTGAACAAATAGGAAAAATAAAAAATGAAAAAAATCATGCTACGATTAAGTCAGTGTGATATATACAAACAACATAATTCGAAACAATCTCAACTAAAACTACATAAAAAATAAAAATAATTTTCCAATATTTTTTTTTAATTGTTTGTATTTATTAAAGATTCATGAAATCAAATTATATTTTTACGTATATTTTTTTTTTAAATAATTATTTACAATACAATATTTTTATTTATCGTGAGAAAAAAAAATATATATATATTTTTCATCATAAATTTTTGTTGCTTTTTGTTAAACGTAAACCGATTATTTAAATTATTGAAAATTTCATTGATCTATTTTTTGTTTTAATAATGGCACTTGAATAATAATTTAATAAAGAAATTTTATTTTATTATTTTTTAAATGTCATTTTAATATGCTCTCATATATAAATATTTTTAATATTTTTATTATTTCAATTTTATTAATTTGTTTATTATAATTTATTACATTTTTTTATTTTTAAATTATTTTTATATATAAAATTAAATATTATTTTAATAATAAAAAAAATATATATATATATATTAAATATATTATTATATAATATTAATTTATAAATTAATTATTATTTTTAAAAGCTCGTAAAATTCAAAAGAAAAAAAAAAAAAAATTTCAATTTTTCTTTTTTGTAATAACAAATTCAATATCTTAATTTATAATATTATTGAATTATTATTATTTTTTTTTTCAATTTTGAGATTCTAGGTCAAGGTTTTATTGCTTATTCAAGTGGTAAATTTAATTGGAATTATTTTCGATTAATTATGACCCTGAGACACTTAAAATGAAAAAAAAAAAATAAAAAATAAATTTTATTTTTGCTGATATGACTTGTTGTATTATCAAGAATATAATTTTTAATTATTTAATCCAAGCATTTTTTAAAATCTACACATTAATAGTTGATAATAATAATATTAATAATTGAGAATCGAAAAAGTATACATTGTCGAGACTCATTAACCTCATTAACCAGTCATTATAATTACAAACTAATAATAAATTAATTAAGACTATCATTATTCTGTATTAATAACAGATCAATGATTAATTTATATATATTCAATAATTTCATCATTAAAATTGAATATATTAATATATATAATTTCTTTTTTATTTTTTTTTTTTGTTAAAATATTTTTGGCTCTGCATTTTGTGATAATAATAAAATAAAAAATAATTATATTCATATAGCAAATGCAATAAAGCAAATTGATTATAATTAATTCACTCTACATGCTCATGAAATTTAAATTGTTTGTAAATAATTTGTTTTTTTTTTTTTTTTTTAATTTAAAAATACATTAAACGCACTCGTGTTAATGAAAAAATAAAATAGTAATTATTATTATTATTATTAATTTGTTAATTAAAAATGCCAAGGGTTTTATTAACTCTGGATTAAATATTATTGTTTTTTTTTTGTTTGTTTGTTTGCTTGCTTTTTTTTTTTTGTCATTAGCTCTTGATTGATTTTAATTATAATTTATTATTAAAACCAGTGATTAAAAATATATAGAGAGTAGAAATTTGTTATTTTTTTTTTAAATAAATTAAATTTTGAGTAGTTTGTACCAGTTTTACCACAATTGACAATATTATTTTTTTTTTTCTTTGTTATTTTAAATTAATTAATTAATGTTGATTATTCATTTGATGATATTAACAGCATCAGTCTCATCTATCTCATGATTGAAATTGCAAGTTGATCCATCATCATTAATTGTTTATAAAACTGTCATCATATTTGAATGCATTTTTTTTTTTTTAAATTTTTTTTTCATGCATGATGTCCACCATGTTCTCCAGTTTGATAAATCATCTTTTCTTCTTCTTCCATTCCACGTCTAATCAGTTGAAATAATTAATTTTTTTAAATATAAATTTTTATATTATTTTTTTTTTTTATAAAAAAGCAAGGCTAAGCATTAACAAAAGAGCCAAGCTTATTATTTATTTTTAAATTAATTTAAATAGTAAAAAAAAAAACAGTATAGTTTAATTTTTTTTTTTTTTAAATAGACAAAAACAAAACTAAAAAATATAGTAAATAAACTAGGGTAAGGCTGAGGTAGTTTATTATTAATTTTAATTTTTTATTAAGTGTAAATTATAACACTTGATATAATAATTTTATTAAATTTATATTGAGCTTTATTAATATTACCTGAGCTTTACCAAAATTTAAAACAAATAAACAACAATTAAAAAAAATTAAAAACCAATGACACAGTGAACAAACAGTGGCTACATTTTGTTTTTTCTTTTTTTTTTCTAATTAAAAAAAAAAAAGCTTGGGTTACAAGGATTTAAGTGAATAATAAAGTGATAAGCAATATGATATTTAAATTATTATAAATAAAATGACATTGTTAAATTAATTAATTATTTACATGCAATTATTATGTAATGAAAAAAAAACCTACGTGCTATATAAAATAATATATATATATATACATTTTTTTTATATATATATATATACAAATAAATTGATTAGCCCCCAATAATAATGAAGCACTAATTTTCATTTTGTTTTTTTTTTTAAATTTGCGATGGTGTAAAATAATAATATTAAATAAATCTATAAATAATATATATTTTTTTAAAAATTTGATATACTGGTATCCCCGTACGTATTTTATATATAAGCAGTGGTATAAGTAGCACGTGATGGTGCAGTAAGGACTCTGGATGTTAGGATTCTCGTCGAGATTAAATTTTTAGATACCAAATTTTTTCCAGCGACGACAATAACATCTGGTACATCAACTGTACCATGTCTTCTTTTTGTTTTTGATAATTCATTATTATTATTATTGATGTTATTAATTTTTTCAACATCAGATCCAGATAGTGATGATGATGATGATGATGATGTTGTTTTAGATGGTGTACTTGATGTTAAACTAACACATGATTTTTTAACATGTTTTTTTTTATTACTATTATTAGTATTGTCATTTATTATTAATGTTTTTTTATTAGCATTAATTTGTTCACGTTTAAAATGATATTGTATTAAACGTTCTAATGCTTGTCTTTCTTTTTCATCTGGTTCTATTGATTTTATTGATTCTTCCTCAAAATTATCATCAATATTGTCATGATTTTTATTAATATCATCATTATTATCATCATCATTTAATTCTTGTATTGATATATTTGATTGAACAGAGCCATGATCAAGATCTTTCCATTCCCAATCATGATCAACAACAACATCATCATTGTTGTTGTAATTATTCATTGTAATATCATCATCATCATGATGATTAATCCTCGACGAGTTGGATGAGGATAATATTTGTATTGGTGAGGATAATGATGATGATGAGGATAATGAGGATGTTGATGAATCATTTAATTCATTTATTGAGGATTTATTTATAATTATATTATTATCAGTAGTACGCACGGGGGTGCTTGTTACACAGGGTAAATTGAATGATACAGGCGTTATACGATTTAATATCGTTTCTTCTACGCACTTTATTAATCCATTTTTATCAGCATAATTTCTTGATATTGCTTCTTGTAGTTCACGTCTCAATGCAAGTGTTTCTTCTTCAAATGCAGCAATCACACGATCTTCATTGCTATATTTATCGAAATCGAATATTTTTTGTGTTTATAATTCTTTTTTGTTTTTTTTGTTTGTTTTTTATTTTTTTTGTATTTATTTTTTTTATCATTATTAATATAACCATCTAATTAAAAATTAAAAAAAAAAAATAAGCACCAAACCACCATTTTTATCTATTCCCATGCATTTTATAAAAAAAAAAAAAAAAAAAAAACAAAAATTTATAATTTATTTTTTTTCTCATTCATCCATTCATTGTTTTTAATTTTTTTTTTGATGTATATAATGAAAGAAGCAGAGAAATTAATCAATCATCAGCAATTGCCCAACAAAAATAAAAAAATAATTAAATAATAATAATAATACTCACTTTGAATTAATTTTTAAACGTGAAATTTCTTCTTCAAGTTTAATAATTTTATTTGAATTTTGATATTTTTCTTCATTTAATTTTACAAGACGTTCCTGTGAATATAAAAAAAAAAATATATTTAAAAATTAATATTTATACAAATTTATATTATCATTACAATAAAAAATTATGTCAAGTATATAGAAAAATAAAGTTTAATTAAGAAATTAAGTTGATGATCATGATGGCAGTTTGTGGTTGGCTATTGGAAGAATTTTTGATGAGGCTAATGGACGATTGTAACATGAGAAGACGAAGAGGTCGAGGGACAAACCCTGACAGCTACTAAGTGCCTCAAACCCTCTGTTATAACGTTCATATTTTTTCATCTATTTTTTTTATTTATCTATGTGTCTCTCTTTTATTTATTTTTTTTTCTATTTCCCCTCATCATATGAAACCTAATCATCAAAACTTTTAGCAAAACTATGAACACGCCCATTCAGAAAATAGATCAAAAATTTTAATAATATCATTCATTTTATAATAACAATTAACTCAAAAAAGAATTAATGTTTAAAATTTTAATATAAATATGTCCATGAAAAAATGAATAAATAAAAAATTAGTTTATCAATAATATAAATGAATAACGAGGTTCCTTAAATTTTTTTACATGTGTGATAATGCTATTTGTATTCAAGTAAGATAGTAACAATGCCAACTCAAAATTTTTATGGTTACTTTTCTTGCAAAATTCATCATTTATTCAATTCACGTAAATTTACACTGAGCCAACTAATTTCAATGTAAACTTATAAAATATTGTCTGCATGTAGATATTTTATTTTTATTTTTCATTTAACAGAGAATATTTAAATAAAAAAAAAAAAAAGGCTAAAAAAAGTTATTAATTTTTTATTATCATGTTAATAAAATTATTTAAATTAATCAATTGTTGAATTATTTAATTTTATAAATGTGTACAATGTAATGTGTACGTAGTTTATTTTTGATGATCAAATTAATAGAGACTTGAATATATATTTTCTTAAGAAAAGATGCGAAAATTCACGTGGTAACGATAATAGTTAACCAGAATAAAATTTGTGAGGGAAAATATAGTTTGATAGTCAGCATCACCTGGCCCTTGTCCTGATCAAATAGTGTTCAAGTAAAAACGTCGTGTAAACACAGTAGTATTCAAGAGGATGAAAAAGAATATATAAAAAAAAAAAAAGAAGGACTAGGGGAAATTTTTACAGTTTTTTGATGTGCCGATGATAGAGTTTCATGTATTCATGATAATAAAAAATAAAAAAGTGAGAAACTAAATTTAAAAATAAAATAAATAAAAAAAAAAAAAAAAAAAAAGAAAAGATACCGCTTTGTTTTTTATTCCCACAATACTTTGAGTATTATTAAAGTTGTGATCTGACTTTTCTTTACATTTACTTTCATTTTATTCTCAGGTAACAAAAAAAAAAAAATACATAGGTATATATTATAAATAATTTCATTAATTCAATAACTAAGCATTTTTCAATTTCTATGATCTTCATGATAATTCAAGGCTGAATGTTAATTGATCTATGATTTATTAAAAATTGAATTTTATTATAAAATTTTTACCTTAATATCTTTCATCTCCAATTGTGTTTGTTGATTTTTATCCTCAATAATTGATGTTACTTTTGTCATCAATGATTCATCAAGTGATCTACTTGCATCTCTCATTTCACTGATAATATCTTTATTAAAATAATAACAAAATTATATTACATAAAACAAAGAAATAATAAAAAAATTAATTCAATAAATATTTACCAGATAACATTCCTGGTTGATAATCAGATGATGTTTGATTTTTAAGTTTTGATAATTCAGCTTTAACATTATCCAATGATAATTTAGTCTCATGAAGTTCTTTGAACATTCTACTATTGGCCTCTCTTAAATTAGTCATCTTGAATAATAATAATAATTTATTTAAAAAAAAAAAATTAAATAAATAAATATGATAAATAAATAAAAATATTAACAAACCTGTTCAATAAGTGAAAAAACAAGTTTATTATTTTTTCCAATAGTAACAATTGAAGTTTCACTTTCTCCTGTATCAGAATCATCACTATTATCATAATTATTAATATCAGCTGGACCAAGACCAGGATCAGAATATCTTCTATGTTCAGAATTTAATTCATCACTATCATCAATATTATCATTAGCACTTGGTGGTAATGATGTATAATCACCATTTTCACAATATCTTGGTATTAAATAATTTGATGTATTATCTTGTAAACTTGAATAACCATTTGACATTGATGTTTGATGTTGATTTGCAATAATATATTGATGATTGTGTAATATATTTCTTCTTGTTTTATCTTTATATGATTTATTATAATTTTGTTGACGTTGACGTTGTTGTTGATGTTGTGGATGTTGTTGTTGTTGTGGTACTGGACGATATATTGGATACAATGGTGGCATTGATATTGGTTCCATGGTATATGCCATTGGCATTGCTGAATAACCACATACACTTGGATCTGACATTGCTGTAAATAAACGTTGACCAGTATGTTGTTGCATATGTGGTGGTATACCTGATGCTTGTTGCCAAAACATTTGTCCATAATCTAAACCAACACCACCACTACTGCTGCTACCACCACTTTTATGTCCATTATTTATATTATCATCTTTATTATTATTATTATTATTAACATTAACATTATTACCACACCAATTATCATTTATTGGATTTAATTTTTTACCATATTTTTTTTTATTTCTTCTTGATGAATTTGATGATTTATCAAATCTATCTGATTTCATATTATCTGATCTATAATATTTTAAACAAACATAAATTATTATTTATTTATTTATTTATTTTTAATTATTTCAGGTATCACTTACCTGATATTCATGTTTATTTAATTTTTAATTTTTGGAGCAACTGTAAATTCTTTTTGGTTTATTTTTAATAATAATTTATACAAATTGGTTACCATGTATATTATTGATATAACCAACTTGATAAATCAATAATTGTTAACAACTAACAATTCAATTTAATTAACAATAATAACCTACATCAAATTAAATATATTAATATTATTAAATGCCCACCATTGTATTGTTGAATATAAATTTTATAAAACACAAAAAATATCAATGATAAATTAACTAAACACCAACAACTATCAACGTTAAAATTTTACTGATGTATTTTTATATATCATACACAAAAACTATGTATACATACACTTTAGTAGCAAATATTTATTGACCTTGAACATTTTGACGCAGTGAAAGAGAGATAGGAGATAGATATATAAAAATATAAATAAATAAAATAATAATATAACAAGTATTAAGGTTATGTTAACACCTGATATACCTATATTTATTATTGTTAATTTAATTATTAATAATTAATATTATTATTATTAAATAACAAAGTCAATGAATATCTTGATTATGATGATGTTATTGACCCCACTTTTATATTAACTATTTTAGAAAACATATGGTGATGATAAATAATTGAATGTTTTCTTTTTTTTTTTTTTTCTTTCTTTTTTCTCCCTCTGGGTACGGAAGTATACGGAAGTCCGGGATAATCGGGTCGAAAATATATATAATTTTTTTAAAATATATATTCATTCGGTAAAACTCGGTTATAATTAAATTTCAAAATGGCCGCCAAAAATAGTGGTAAACAGTGGAAACTGAGCTTAAGCTTTTACTGTCAGTGTCAGAGTGTCAGTGGTCAATATTATTGTTGTGATTATTTTTATTTTTTTTTTTTTAATTAAAAAAAAAAAAAAAGAAGAAGAAATAAGTATATACTTATATTGAGTAAATAAAAAATACATTGATTGTAATATTTGCTAATCAGTTGAACTTTGAACAA
Organism: Lysiphlebus fabarum; assembly: GCA_011426435.1. Lineage (NCBI taxonomy): Eukaryota > Metazoa > Arthropoda > Insecta > Hymenoptera > Braconidae > Lysiphlebus > Lysiphlebus fabarum. The sequence goes on along the minus strand of WSYQ01000026.1, from coordinate 861,639 downwards.
TATTTCTTTGAAAAGAAAAAAAATAGAAAAAGATAAATGTGAATTTTAAATAATAATTATAATGACTAGATACCTGTAAATTGTAAAGTGACTTTTGATTTGTCGATTCAATTGTAATAAATTTTAATAATTAAAATAAATAAATTATTAATAACAATGGGTAATAAATCAAGTTTATTATTACGTGAAGAAGAAATATCACAAATACAAGAAGCAACTGGATGTATGTATATAAATATTATTTTATATAATTTATTAAATTTTTTATATATTTAAAATATACCTATATGTATATTATATTTCAACAGTTACTCCAAATCAAATTGAAAGATTATATTCAAGATTTACAAGTCTTGATCGTGGTGATTGTGGTACATTAAGTCGTGAAGATTTTTTAAGAATTCCTGAACTTGCTATTAATCCACTTGGTGAAAGAATTGTAAATGCTTTCTTTGATGAAAGTGGAAATGACAGAGTTAACTTTCTACAATTTATGCAAGTTCTTGCACTTTTTAGACCAATCAAAAAAAATAGTACAAATAGACTTAATTCAAGAAAAGAAAAGTTAAAATGTTGGTGAAAGTATTTATTAATTAAATTTATTTATTTTTATAATTAATTATTATTAAATTATTAAATTATTTATATATTTTAGTTGCATTTAAAATGTATGATTTGGATAATGATGATATGATATCAAAAGATGAATTATTAGCAATTTTACATATGATGGTTGGAGCTAACATAAGGTAAACAACAAAATTTCAAATCAAAATAATATATATTTCTATGAGAATATATTGTTTAATTAATATTATTAATTTTTTTATTCAGTGAAGAACAACTAACAAGTATTGTTGAAAGAACAATTTTAGAAGCTGATGAAAATGGTGATAATATGATATCATTTGATGAATTTTGTAAAGTTCTTGATAGAACAGATGTTGAGCAAAAAATGTCAATAAGATTTCTCAGTTAAATACAATTAATAATTTATTTAAAAATAAAATAAAATATACCTACTGGCTTTTTTTTTTTTTTTTTTTTTTTAAATACTAGATTTATTTTTGTAAATAGAAATCTGATGTTAATATATATTATTATTTTTAAATGATAAACTTGTGTCAATTTGTGTCTCTTAAATTTCAATTGACTCAATTGGTTGTACATAATATTTATCAATAATTATTTTATTGTCAAAATAAACATGTACTTATACTTATATTAATAAATTAAATAAACAAATAAAATAAATAATCAGTTGTTTTTAATTATCAATGAAAATCAATGTATTTTATTGCCTATATATAATTAACATATATTTTATTATATGACTGGAATATCAGACTATTTGTCTGGAAAATTTTGCCAGTAAAAAATTAATAATAAACAAAAAAAAATATATGAATTAATAATAAAAAAAAAAAAAAAAAATTCTTTTGAAATCAAATATATTTTAAATTAATTGTTAAACATGCATTGACGTATTTGTTGTTGATGTTGTTGTTTTTTTATACTCTTTTTAACGCATTATATATTATATTATAAAAGAAACATGAAAATATTATTTATATTTTCAATTAAAATTTATTCTATTTTTTAAGCTGTTGATGATACAGCTAATTTTTTCAAATGATCCATGAATACTTGTAGACTGACATCATCAGTAAGAACTGGAGCTCCACTTTCCTATATTAAAAAAATTAAAAAAAAACAAATACAAACATTAGTCAAAAAAAATAAATAAATAATTATTTCAATTAAATTCAAACTACAAAAGATTTATCATTATATTATTAAAAATAAAATGAAAATTAGTTAGTATATTATAAAAAAAAGTTTATAATTATGATTATTAATGAAATATAAAGCTGTTATTTTTAAATGCCCCATAGCCGCTCATAATTTTAACTGAAAGATCACATTATTAATATTAATATAAAAAAAAAAAGAAGTTTTTTTTGTTTCTTTTAAAATATAATAAAACACACCCCATTGGGCATCGGCATCCCCTTGTTTGCAGGAACATGATGAAATTGTTTTTTTTTTTTAAAAAATGATAAAAAATTAATCATAATAATGATAAAATTTAGCAATCGTATTCATAACTGAATAACGATATTTTATGAAATGTTATAATGATTAATAAATTTATTTTGATGATTAACTTACCGGTCCATATCCATACATGTTGTTGTGTGTCTGGCTAGGATTAACTTTACTAAGTAAAAATCTAGCTTGTGAACCACCTTGTTCAGTGTCAATATAACGTGGTGCTGGAAATCTTCCAGCTAATATATCAGCAGCATCATCAACAGGTGCATTTAATAATTGTTTAAAATTTTCATATTCAGGAAGTTCTTGATATTTTAATTGACGCCATTGTGCAATTGTTTCACCATGAAATATGAGAATTTGGAAAAATGTATCCATAAGAAGTATTCTATCTGGTTGAATTGATGATGTATCAAGTAAAACTGGTTCTGGTGGTCCATCAAAACCATAACTATATAATATTGGTTGTACCATTATAAGTGAATTTGTTAAATCTTCACGCATAAGCATATGACGATAAAAACTTGTTTCATCTGGTGAATTATTAAATACTTGAAGAAATTGTGATCTTCTAAGATGATACATAAATTGTGGATATAATGAAAAATTTTCAGCAAGACGAAATGTATTTTGATCATCTTTTGAAAATTCACCAAATTTTTGACATAATCTAATAAGCATTCTATCAACCCAACGTAATACATCAGTACCATCATCACTTTCAGCACGAAATACAGCAAGTCTTGACATTAATACAGCTGCTGATTCTTGATCAAAACCAGCTGCTATATGATTTAATGATGTTGATGCATCAGCCCAATTTCTAACAATAGTTGTAACACGAATTCTTTTTTGTCCACTACTATGTTGATATTGTGTTATAAATTGTATACATCCTCTTCCACCTTGTGGTATTGGTGCAGCATGTTGATTAACAACTTCAAAAAATAATGATGTTGTTGTTGATGGTGTTAATGAACAAAATTTCCATTGACATGTACCACCAAGACCAACTTCTTGTTCACCAACACTTGGTCCTTTAGTACCAAGTGATACACATGGTCCAATTGCACCAGATACTTTAATTTCACGTGATGTTTTAACTTCAAGTGTTGCATTAAATGCCATTTTAAGATCATTTTTTTCATCTTTTGTAAATACACGTTGAAATGTTTGTTTAAATAATGTTGAATTAAATGAATCACCCATAACCATATGTCCACCAGTTGAATTACAACACATACGCATTTCTAATAAACCAGTTTGATCAAGTGCACATGAATATATATCAATAATATGTCCATTTGTTGCTGCACGTTCAGCAAGATTATCATAATGTTTTGTTGCTTTTTTCATATGTTTTGCATTATCTTTTTGTATATCATGATGTGATCTTATTGGTAAACGTAATTCATCAGTAACAACTTGTCCAGGACCTTGTGAACATGGACCACCAAGAAACATCATTATTCTAGCACCAGTATTAGCATAACTTGCTTCAAGTAAACCAGTTGCAACAGCTAATGCTGTACCAGTTGATCTTAATGGACGTTTACCAACACCAACTGGCCATGGATCACGTTGTAATTCATTTAATAAATCAGTTAAATTCATATCACATTTATGAACTGGTTGTAAAAATTTATTTGCTGGTGGTAATGGTTGATTTCTTTGTAAATTTATATTTTGTCCACTTGGTATTGGACGACCAATACCAAGCATTTCTTGTACTTGTTTTGGTTGTAAATCTTTTGTACCACGAAATACATAACTTTTACTACAACCATCACAACCAAGTTCATGTACTTGTACCATTTTACCAAATGTTATTAAACCAATTAATGCACTTGGTGGTAATAATGATATTGACATTTGTAATACTTCTTTTAATGCACTTAATTCTTCTTCATCCATACATGTATCAACAACAAGAAGAAATATTGGTGGTAAACATTGAGCTCTCTATTTTTTTTTGAAAAAAAAAAAAAAAAACAAAACATTAAATAAATATTATTTTTTTAAATGTTTTTATAGATATATTTTTTTTATTTTTTACTTACTGATATTGTATATTCAATTGTTGAAAATGCTGGAATTAATTCAGCTGGTTGATGTTGTTCAGTTATTCCAGAATATTGAGGTGGAAACTTTATAAATAAATAATATAATATAATAAATATTTAATTTAAATATTTATAATTTAATAAAGAAAAACTTACAGGATTACGTTGAAAACAAAAATTACAAATCCATAATTTAGCACGATAATCAACTTGACAAAATGGATTTAAAATTGCACGACAAGTTGATCTTGTACATAGTACTGGATCATATAATATTGGTGGTAAATCTGGTCTTTCTTTAATTGGTTGATATAATGTACCAAGTGGAACAACAAGTCTAGTTGCTTCTACTCTAGATGAAGGCCATACATTCCAAGTAAAACGTACACCATCACGATCTTCATTTTGTTGAATAAATTCTTCATAGGTCGTCATCCTTATTTAAATAAATTTAATATTATATATTTAACATTTAAATATATCAAATAATTTTATGACAATTAAATTATTTAATGATACAAGATGTTTTATTATTAACAATCTGTTTCATTATTTTTTAACTTAAGGTTATATACCTATACATTTAAAAATTTACCTGAATTTATATTTTTATTAATTTTAATAAAAATAAATAATTCAATAACTGGATAAACAACAATATATATTTATTTTTTTACTTTATTTATATCATGATTTTAATGATAATTAATAATTCAGAAATAATTTGTTTGTTGAGAATTCCAATTGAATAAATCGTGTAGCCGTCATTCGGGCCACGTCACTCTCTCTCTATAAACATCTTGTTGTAAATTTAGGGACATTTTTTATTATCCCTAGTGTCAAAAAATATACATAAAAAAAAAAATAAATAAATAAATAAACTCTCTCTCTCTTTATTCCAATATAAATTTTTATTATGTAATAACTAAGTACAGGTATCAATTATTATTATTATTTTTAAATAAATTTTATCCATTATGAACTACACCCCAAATTTTTAAAGGATTAAATTCATCCATATTAATTTTACATTCAGTAACACAATTCCATTCAGGTTTACATTTATTTTTATCATTTTCACATTTTGTTGATGGATCACCTATTCTTGCATTGGGTTTTTCCGATGTATAACACCAATAAGATTTATCATCATCACATGAATATTTACCACATTCATCTGGTTCAAATAGATGATGATTACAAAATGCCTCAGCAGTTGATAATACTTGACATATATTTAATGATAAATTTATTGTTATCAAAATTATCAAAATAACAAATTGTTTTTCCACTGAAAATTTCATGTTTAATTTGTTTTTTTCTTTTTTAAATTGATAATAAATTTTGATGTTTTTGTCTGTAAATAATATTTTTATTAATTATATTATATTGTTATATTGACAATATAGTAAAAATATAATAACACTATTTTATACCTTTTACTTGATGAAGAAAAAAATATAATTAAATTTATATATAACAACTCATCTGCTTTTGATTAGTAATGTTTCTTTAATGTTACTGATTTTTTTTATAATAAAAATCAACGATTTGTATGATATAACTTTGTTATTTTTGTTGATATTCAAAAAAACACTTGTGTATATTTTGTTGAAATTAAAAAGAAAAAAAAAAAACAATTAAGTAAATTGATATAAAAATTTATGTTTATTTTTAAATATATATGCTGTTAATAATAATAATAATTTCAGGTCAAATTATTCGGTCAATTATTTAAAATAGATTTTGATTATATAAATTTAAATATTAATAATAAATTAAATATAATAAATAAAAAAATTTTAAATATTATTTATAAATTATAATAATAACAAAATCTATTTATGTTTTTACCTGGTTTATGAATATTAAATATTTATTGGCATAACTACGATATCTGGAATAATAAAATTTAAAAAATTTAGCATTTAATATGTATATTTTTTTTATTTTTTTGTATAAATAAAGTGCAAAAATTATTTGAAATAACACATTGTACTAGTGTGATATCACATCAATATCATATATTATCTCTTTGAAAATAAAAAAAAAGTAATATTATATTATTAAAATATAATTTGTTTTTTAATTTTAATTAAGTATTAAAAATTTTAATCTTTTTTTTTTTCTATATAGACAAAAAAATTAAATATGAAATTTTCAATGGAAAAACAATTTGTTATTTTGATAATTTTAATGATAATAAATTTATCATTAAATGTAGGTCAAGTATTATCAGTTTCTGAGACATTTTGTCATAAAAATTTATGTGGTAAATATTCATGTGGTGATGATAAATCTTATTGGTGTTATACATCGGAAAAACCCAATGCAAAACTAGGTAATTTACCAACAGAATGTGAATATGATGATGAAAAAAATTGTAAACCCGAATAGATTTGTGTTACTGAATGTGAAGCTAATATGGATGAATTTAATCCTTTCAAAACTTGGTTTGTAATGTTTGTATTTTTATTTTATAGACAATTTTTTTTGTTAAAATTAAATTTATTATTTACAAAAAATATAAAAAATAATATTTTAACATAAAAAAATTACCTTGAAATTTATATTACTTTGTTTGTTTGTAAATATTTATATATATTTGTAAATTCTTTTGATTTTATATGTAATAAAATCAAAAGAATTTATCATTTGATAAAATTTTTTCATTATATACTTACAAATAAGTATATGTAATATCCTTGATGTAATAGTATATAAAGTGTGAAAATTTTTAATAATATATCACTCAGCATTGTATACTCTTGCTTACATCATCGAAAATAAAAAAAGGTAAATAATATTAGCATAAATATTAATAAATTTAAATTAAAACATTAAAATTAAATAAATTAAAAATTATTTTTTTTTAATTTATCATTCTTTTTTACAGACAGAAGATTCAAAATATATTATTAAAAATTGATAATAAAATCAATTAAATATGAAATTTTCCATGGGAATAAAATTTGTTATTTTGATATTTTTGATAAGGTTAAAATTGGTATTAAATAGTCGTCATGCTATACCATATGTTGAAGCATTTTGTTATCAAAATTTTTGTGGTAAGTATTCATGTGGTGATGATAAATCTTATTGGTGTTTTACATCTGAAAAACCTGATGCAAAAATTGGTGATGCTTCAACAAAATGTGAAACCAACATGTGTAAACTCGAATGGAATTGTGTTACTGAATGTCAAGTTAATATGGATGAATATAATCCTTTAAAATTTTGGAGTAACAATTATTATAATGGATAAATTTAATCTTATAATAAAAATAAATGTAAAAAAAAAAAAAACATTATAATAAATATTAATAAATACATATATGTATTAATTGCATTGTTGTTTATCCAATATAATATTGAATTGTTTTTAAACAAATAAATTTTGAAATATTTAAAAAAAAAAAAAAACATTTATTTTATTGTTTTATTTATAACTAATGATAAAATAATATTTTATTTTTAATTTTATGTCACGATTATACATTGTTTACATAAAAATATATTGTGATAAGAAAAAATATTTTATGTGATGCATAAAAATCTGTAATTTAAATTCAAATTTTTTAGTCGTAATTTATGAGTAGGGAAAAAATATTGTTGTAGTGGTACTACTGATTTGATGATCGATAAATGTTATACTGACAATTGCTGATAACTTCACGTCAAACTAAAATTTATATTATTATTATTTATTTCTCTCAAACTTGTGTGTTGATTGGTGTTGATGATCCTGGTTGATCCTGTTCAATTTTGTTGGATTCTTTTTTTCTTTTATTAAAATGTATGTAATTTTATATATAAATTTTAATTATATTCTTAAATTACTTAAATTAATAAATTTTTTTTTTAATTCTCAATAATTAATTTACAGATAAATATATAATAGGTATATTAAATAATGACCAACTCAAAGGGTTATCGTCGTGGTACCAGAGATCTTTTTTCTCGTAAATTTCGTAATCATGGTACAATTCCATTATCAACGTATATGAAAGTATACAAAGTTGGTGATATTGTTGATATAAAAGGTAATGGTGCTGTCCAAAAAGGAATGCCATATAAAGTTTATCATGGAAAAACTGGAAGAGTATTTAATGTAACACCTCATGCACTTGGTGTTATTGTTAATAAACGTGTACGTGGTAATATTATTCCAAAACGTATTAATGTACGTATTGAACATGTAACACATTCAAAATGTCGTGAAGATTTTTTAATACGTGTTAAACAAAATGAAAAATTAAGAAAAGAAGCTAAAGAAAAAAAAATTTCTGTACAACTTAAAAGACAACCAGCTCAACCATCAAAACCACATATTGTTTCTGGTAAAACAGCACCAATTGTTTTAGCTCCAATACCATATGAATTTATTGCATAAATTGTTAACAATTGTTAATCATCAATAAAATAAAAAAAAAATCATCAAAATTTTAAAACAAAAATAATCATTATATTTTTTTTCATTATCTAAATCCTCAATTATTAATTGATATTACATTTTTTATTTATTAAAATTATAATCAATTTAATAATAATAGATATTATTTGTTTTATAAAAAAAAGATAAATTAATAATCTTTTTTATCGATTTAAAAAAAAGCGCTACTGTCGTTTCAATACATACGAAAGAAAATATATTTGTATATAGACATAAAACACACACATACACACACCGGTATTATAATTAAAGAAATAAAAAAAACGTGTGATTTTTGTTTTTTAACATTAAATATTTATAATATTAAAAATATAAATAAATAATAAATATTTATAAATTAAAAAAAATGGATTCAATACAACCTGGTAATTTAGGAAGTTTATCTGGTGCTGAAAAAGATGAATTAATGAAACAAGTTCAACAAGAAATAGCTCTTGCAAATGCACAAGAATTATTAACAGTAATTATTGCATAATTTATTATATTTATTACATCAATTTATTAATAATTAAATTTATAATATCAATAATAATATTTATATTATTTACAGAAAATGACTGAAAAATGTTTTAAAAAATGTATTATAAAACCAGGTACATCTTTGGATAGTTCAGAACAGGTAAGAAATATTTAAAACATAACCCTAGCTTTATTAAATATACTTATTTTATTAATTTATTAAACAATTAATTAATTAATTAATTCAATGTATTTATTATTTTTTTTAGAAATGTATTGCAATGTGTATGGATCGTTACATGGATGCTTTTAATGTTGTCACCAAAGCATACAGTGGAAGATTACAAAAAGAACGTAACAGAATGTAAATAATTTATTGTTATTAATAAAATTGTATCAAAAAAAATATAATTAAATACAATTGACTAGTTAATATGATGTCTTAACAATTAATGTTTTTTTTTTTTTTTTTTTTTTTTTTTTTCTGGTAAATGATGGTTGATTGTAACTGAATGCATTTGTATATGTAAATACATTTTGTTTAATTTAAATATACAAAAAAGAAAAAGTTAACATTAATAATTGTTTTATTTAATTATTTTTATTTTAAAAATTACAATTGTAAATACAACATTTTATTTTAAAAATGAAATTTAATATTTCTAAATTGTTGTAATTTAATTTTAACATTTTTTTTTTTTTTTTTGTTTATTTTATAAAATATAATAATCAACACACATCAAACAGCCATGAATAATTTTAAATAATATAAATATTTTTGAAATGCAAATATGAGCTAATATTAAAAATTTTTACTGCATTTATTATTTAATTTTTTTATATTTGAATGCAGTAAAAGCGAGAAATAAATTCCAGTCGTTTAAAATTATTTACAAATATTTTTTTTTATAATAATTATTTAAAACAGTGATATGACAAAAAAAAGTTATTGGCTAAATAAATAAGTATATTAGAAAATAATGTTTTTTTTTTTTTTTGTTTCTTTAAATTCCACAGTTTAATTTTCATTGCTTTTATTTTTTTATTATTTATTTATTAAAGATATACACGCTAAAAGGCACAATATAGCAACCAATTATTCAACGTGGTTACATATTATTAATTACACAAAATAATTAAAAATTAATACATAAAATATTAACAAATTAAATTATTCTAATTCAAATAATATACAATGAGATAATGTTATTGTTTTTATATTTAAAAAAAAAAATAAGTAAAACACCTAAATTTTCAATATGAATAATTTAAAAAATAAAATTATTAAATAATTATTAATTAACTTATAAATTATTTAAAAAAAAACAAAACAATTATTTATTTTGTTTTGATTTTTTTTAAAAAACATAATTTGCCAATTAAAAATTTTAATAATGGAATGTTTATTAAATTATTATTATTTTTTAAATAAACTATAGTTAATTGAAATATATTTTAGGAATGTCATTAAATAGTAGTACTGAATTTATTTTCATTATTGTTTAAATATATATAAAATATTTTTTTTTTGTTTTTATTTGTAACCACGCTGATTGGTTATTTAATTAAAACACTGGGCAATTTTTAATCAAGCTCGGTTTTTTTTTTTTTTTTCTTTAAATTTTAACTTAAACTAACTTAGATTTTGCTCAGTATTTTTTTAAATTAAACATTCAAGTATCTATACTCCAACAAATTGTACTAATGTTACTTAATTTTTTTTTTTTTCATTTTATTATTTTTAAATTTATGGATTGCCCAATAATAATCATCAAAAGTATTTCAATATATTTTATTTTATTCATTTCAGTTCGTTAATGTACTTGAATTATGCAAGAAAAATATACAAGCACCTAACTGGACAAATCTCATATTGAGAATTAAATTTAATTTATATTAAAAAATTTAATAATTTTAGCACCATTTAGAAATTTAAAAAAAAAAAATAACAACATCTATTTTTATAATATTATTAAATTAATGGGCAATCCATTTTTTTAAGACGGATATAATTAACTGGCATTACAAAGTCAAACACAAGTTAACTTTGTAGAATAAATTATTAATAAAGTCGAATGAGGTAATACACACAAACAGTCGTGATAATTATAAAATTTTATATAAATCATAAATAAAAACAAATTAACAGACTTTTTTCGATGAATTATTATTTTGTTTACCAATCATAGATTTAAAAAAAAAAAAGCAAAAAAAACATTGACTATTAGGTAAATTAAAATAATAGTAATACTATATGCTCATCAACATAAAAACGTAGGAGGAAAATTGTCTTTTTTAAATTGTCAAAATTATAATTTTTTTAAAAACAAAAAATAAAATATTATGTTTTAAAATTGACCCGTATTAATATTAATATTTATCTATTGTATTATAATTATTTTATAAAAAATGTAGAAAAATATTGTTTTACATAAAGAAATTTGTACAATTTTAATTTTTTTTCATTTAGACTTTCTTCCTACGTTTTTTAAAATTTTATTTTCTAATGTGCAATGTCAATTATTGAGCCACACCTGGCAGTGTTTTGTTATTGAGACTGAATTAATATTAATTAATTTATAAAATGCAGAAAAATATTTAAAAGTGAACACACACGTTTTTAAATTAAATAACGAAAAAAAAAAAAAAAAAAAAGTTTAATTATTATTAATAATAAATAAATAATAATTAAAAGCTAAATTTCTTCTTGTTTTTTCGTAATACCCATTGAAAAGTTAGATAAATTTTTATCTTCACTGGTATCTTCAAGCTGGAATATAGAACACAATGTTTTCACTCGATGATCTATTTGATATTTTTAATTTTTAAAATTTGTTTAATATAATATTAAACGTCGACCAGCGACTTACCTTTTTCATTGGATATATTATTGATATTATTATCATAAATATTATTAATAAAAAATTTCAAATAACAATTGAGTTACTCACACTTGATATATTTGCACTGAGTACTTCTTCAATGTCATCATTATCATCAGTTATATCTTCACTTCTTGTACTATTATTTATTTCATCATTATTATTTTTTTTATCAATTTTAATATTATTATTTTCAATTAATTTTTTTGGACTTTGTTCATTTGCACTTCCTGATGCTGATGATACAAAATCTTCTTCATAATTATCAACAGTATCAACTGTATCAACAGCTGTAATAATAATAATTTTTATTATTTATTTAAACAAACAAAATAATTAAATAAAATAATTAAACTTACCTAATCCAATATCCATTAATTCTTTTATATCATTGATATTTGTTTTTTTACCATTTAATGGTGGTAAATCACTAAATAATGAATTATTTTTATTAACAACAATTGGTGGTAAATGACCAAGTAATGATTCATTATTAATTAAATTAATTTTTTCATTTTTTCCATCATTTATTATTTCATCAAAATAAACTGTTTTACCAAAATTTTTATCAATATCAATTTTATGATTATATTGAGCATTAAAATTATTTAATTTATTATTTTTATTATTATCATTATCATGAAAATTATTTAAATGCTCATTTATTATATTATCATTTGTTTTATTATCAAATTTTGTCATTTGTTTTGAGCAGCTTGTATTTTGATTATCATCATTTATTATAATATTATTATTATTATTATTTTTTATTTCTTTATCATTATCATTATTAATGATACTTGTACTTTCCCTGAGTGTTGTTATATTATCTAAACAATTATTAATAGATGTATTTTCAGAATTTTTTTTATCAGTTATTGTCACATTAATTGGTATATCATGACTAAAATCAGAAATACTATCAGCTTTATTTGATGAATTATCATCATCAATATCGTCATTATCATTATCATCATTTTCATTATAATTTTCATCATTATTATTACTTGATGATAATGTTTTTGTTGTATTATTGTGTTCAATATTTGATACTGATATTTCAAATGTTGCATTATTAATATTTGTTGTTGTATCTGCATTTGTTCCAGTTGTTCCACTTGTTGTTTCATTTAATTTTTTATTATTAATAATATTATTTAATGTATTTTTTAATAATTCACCAAGTAATGGTTCTGTTGTATTTATTCCCAATTTTTCACATAATTTATTTCTATCAATATAATTATAATCTTTACCAATATATGTTTCTGGATCATACACTGATATTGTATAATCCAAACCAAAATATTCAAGAAATTCTCTAACTAATGAAAATAATAATTTACCTTCTGTATTTTCTAAGTACTGTTTTACTGTTTTACTCAAAAGTGGTTCTGGATTCTGTAAATTAATTATTATTATTATTATTATTTTATTTATTTATATTATCAATAAAAATAGCATTCAAAGAATTAAGTAGTGTATATGTATATATTTATATAAATATTTTTTTTTATTTATTTATTTTTATTATTTTTTTATGATGATGATGATGATGATGATGATTAACTTACCACTACAGATTCTTGTTCTTCAAGTGCTAAAAAAACACTGGCTCGTAGTTGTGCCTGTTTATAAATAATATAAATTAATTATTTTGTTTTAATTTATTTATTAATTTTATTTTTGTTATTATAATAATATAAATAATTAAATAGTTCAATAAACTTATTGCGTTTTTAAACACATACATGCATACATAGACATTGGCCTTGATTAACCTTAAAATTATTATATTAATTTATATTATTATTAAATACTTACTCTAACTTTTGGAAGTACACCATTATTTTCTAGTGTTTGTACAACTAAATCTCGTAATTCTGTGTCTTCTTCCATTGATATGTTACCGTCTATCATTGTTTTAAAATAATAATTAGACAAACGATGCAACCGATGTAAATATTTAGGCTGTCTATGTACTTTGTTATGTATAAAATGCTTAATTTACAATTTGTGTCATAAAACCAATTCAGCCGCATTTTCATTTATTAAAAATAAATATTTTTTTTTTTTTAAATTGAATATAGTTGATAGTTTGACCACAAGGTGGCGCGCTTAAAATTTCCAAGATGGCAGTTTTCTTGTTACATTGACAGATATTGCTTTGTCGTCAGACGTTGTCACTTCGAACTCCTAGTTTATCTATTTTAATTGTTTAAAAAATTATTAATTATTGTTAAATTAATTAATAATAGCGTTATAAACATGCTGTGTGATAAATTTTTAATGGATGTTGGAAAATTTGTGAAAAAAAAATGTATATTGTCAAAGTTGTCAGAGGGAAAAAAAAAAAAACGTCATTTGTTGAAAAATTGACCAATGGTATGCAATTATTATTTTTTTTCATTGTTAATAACCAATTGGTACATAAAAAAACAAAATTGAAGTAATAGTTATCATTATATAAGAACAAAAAGTGTTGAAAAAAAATAATTATTTGAGGTTAGGTTGGCCTATTTGACAAAGCAAAAAAATTTATCAATTTATTTATAAATTATTATAAATAATTATGTCTTTTATTTAATTATAGACTAGTTGATACATAATTTTGGTATAATAATTCATTTTATTATTAATATTGATAAAAAAAATCCAAAATATATCAACAATAATTTTCCTTTGTTAGCTGGGGGATTTTGTCATTGTGTTAATAATTCAATCTCATTGAGACAATTATATTGTTGTTAATTTGTTTGTTTATTTAATTATTAATTATTTATATATTTATTGTTAATGTAATATGACATAACTAATGTTTATTTGTTATTTTTAATATTTACAGATACCAAAATATGTGGCTGTGTTGGAGTTAAAAATTTTAACAAAAAAAAAATGACTAAATTGGTCTGTCATTGGAGTCAAGATCATGTTCAAGTCCAGTGAGTTATTTATTATTAACAATTAAGACAATTGAGATCACCTGTATGCTAAAAAAACATAACATGATGGTGGTGATAGTGGTGAGGTGTTATGAGGTCTGTTGATTTAACTCTTTGTTACCAAGTGACTTAAAAGTTAATTAAATTTGTTTTGTACCATTTAATAATTTAACAGTCATTAAAAACTGGTATGCACTTGTACCATCAACATAATAACAAGATAAATGTTTCAACAGTGATGATAGTACATTTTTTTTACAACAAAAAGCAATATGATCACTTGGTACTAGTGATGTTGTTGTTGTTTTTTTATATTTTTTTATATATTTAATTCTCAATGTACCACTTGGTATTGATATACACTGATGAACATGAGCTTGTTTATAAACTTTTTTCTATATTTATTTTAATTTAAAGTTACTTGGTGAGCAAAAGCTGTGTGTTGATCTATCAAGAATCGGGTGCCTCTTTAAAAAAGTATGTAAAATGTGTTATCAGTATAACGTGATTGACTTTTGATAAATTAACACTGATAAATCATTTTTAAAACAATGATAAACTAAGTAAAAATATGATATCATAATTATTATGAGATTTAAATTAACAAGTGAGTAAAATATATAAAAGTATTGATGATGATGGTGATGGTGTTAAGATGATAGCATTGATGATGATGATAGTGATAGTATTATTGATGATAAAGTGATGATGTTGATGATGATAATAGTGATAGTGATTATAATGGTGAATTAGTGATTGTGATAGTGTAATAAAAAGTATTGTTATGTTGAGTGTTATACAACATTGAACTTGTTGCTGATGGTACTACTATATAATGAAACTAATATTCTTATAATCAACGTGGGATGATGAACATCCGCTTAAAAGGTAAGATTTTATTAAATTAATACAATTGCATCATTATGGTCTCGGTTTATACCATATATAAATAATTAATTATCAAGATTTTTTTATAAACAATCTATGATAGTCTTATACTATCATCTAGGTCATTCTGCTTATTTTTTTTAATTCTGATTTATTTATTTCTTGATAATTCAATAGCTATATGTTATTGCTTTGATAACATTTATTGTTATCATAAATATTATCATGAAATATAACTATTAAAATATATATTATCATTTATTTATTGATAAATCCATCAAAATTTTCTGATTACAATAATATTTATTTTTTTTTTTAAATTTTTTATTTATCATTTCAAAGTAAAATGCACAAAAAAAAATACAGTATTTTCTTTTTTTTTTTATGATATTTTTTATAATATTATATTAATTTTATAATTAATTAAAAAATATTTATAATTTTTTTAATTAATTATTTTATTAATATATTATTTATTTTTGAGTATCACAAAATGGCCGACAAGTTAATTGGTAAAGCAGGAATTTGTTGGTAAATTATTAACCGATGATAAATTAGCATAAACTATACCAAAATATATACTTTTGTTTATGACGCGATTGTTTAAAAAATATAAACGGAAAATCATCAACAAGTCAACATTTAACCTAAAAAAAAAATAAAAATTTACATTGTGATTTGTGATTGAGTCCTACTCAATTGGCGGTTTTTTTTTTTATTTAATAATAATATTTGGCAATTAAATTAAATATATTTATAATCAATTGAATTGATTATAATTATATATTAAAAATATGGAGACACAACAAAAAACAAAGTGCATTACACTCAAAGGATCAGCTGAATTAGTTAAAAAATATCTTCGTAAGTTTAATTTTTTCATTTGTCCCTTTGTCTTTTTTTTTTTTTTTTTTTTTTTTTTTTTTCATTTATTTATTTATTTTTTTGATTAAAAATTATTGATACCCATGATATTTAAGATATTTAATTAATAATATTTATAAATTTTTATAAACAGTTTATGGAATAAATAGTATTTTATATCAAAGAGGAATTTATCCACCAGAAACATTTGAGGCAAAAGAAAATTTTGGTTTATTTATTTTAATGTCAACTGATGAAAAAATTAAATCATTTTTTGATACTGTTCTTGGTCAAGTTGAAGAATGGCTTGTTGAAAAAAAAGTACAACAAGTTACTCTTGTTATAACAAATGTTAATACAAAAGAAGTTTTGGAAAAATGGGATTTTAAAGTTGATTATGAAAATAAAAATGATAATAATGAATCATCTGATTTGCCTGAAGTTGGCACCAAAGATACACATACTATTCAAAAAGAAATACGTGAAGTCATTAGACAAATAACTGGTAAATTAATTATTAATTATTAAATTAAATTATTGTTATTATTTTATTATCTAATATTAAAAACATAACAAACAAAACAATGTGATTGATGTAATTTTATCAATAACATTTGTTGAGAAAATAACAAATTATTATTCATTGGATGAATCAAGTCTGTTAGAAACTTTGATAAATATTTTTTTCAAGTAGTAATATTTAACAATAAATTAGTCATTTTTTTTATTTACCTATTTATTTATTTATTTATTTATTTACATAATTATTTGGCTGTTGATTCTATAAAGTTTAACATATATTTCTTGATAATTTTATTAATTGATAAACATTTGTTTTGTTTTTTATATTGATAATAATTTAACTATCAAATAATTATATTTAATAAATAATAAATTACATATTTAATTTAAAATACTGATTAATATAAATTATTATAGGTACTGTTAGCTTTTTGCCATTATTGGATTGTTTATGTTCATTTGATATATTGACTTACACAGTACCAAATTGTGGAATACCAAAAGAATGGGATGAAACACAACCAGTATTTATTGCAAATAGTCAAGAAGTACAATTAAGATCATTTTCAACTTCAATACATAAAATGGATACAATTGTTAGTTACAGAAATACATAATTACTTAATAATTTATTTCATAAAAAACATATGAATTTATGTTTTTGTAAGTCATTCATAATTTTTCTACAATTTTTTTTTTTTTTTTTCGTTTATTTTCTTTTCAATTAATCATATAAATATTTATTGATTCATATATAATTCAAAAAAAAAAAAAAAAAAAAACAACCTTGATAATTTAAAATAATCAACAAATATAAAAATTATCATAAAATATGAAATTAAAATATCGTCAGTTACGTGTGAGTTGGTTTCTTGGTGCTTTAATATAAAACTCAAGAGACTGGAGACTGTCGTAACTGTCGGAAGTCTCGAATTACCGTGAACCATTAAGTTTATCTTGGCCACGGATGTGAAATTCGTCGCCAAGTACTCTGAAAATCTTTGCCAAGTTTTTCCATTACATATGTATATCAATTTTTTATTATTATTATTTTTTACTTCAATAAATATTTAATATTCTAAAAAAAATTATTTATTTTTTTTTCAATTATTAATGTTTTTTTTATTTTTATTTTTTTAAACATTTTTATTACAAAAAAAAAAAAGAAAGAAATAATTAACTAAAATTTTATTATTTATGTAATATAATTTTTAAAGATATATTTTCATAAATTTATATAAATTTAGTTGATTTTTTTCTTTATTTTTTTTTTTTTTTTGTGGCGTCGTGGTGCATCGAGGTCGACGTCTTTCACGGTGCATCGTACCCTCGTATGTATAATTATAACGTAACCAACTTACCTCTATTTAAATGAAGAGTTGAGAGAGCCGGACTTTTAAACTGGTCCAAATAATCGTTTGTGAAAAATTGAAAAAAAAAAAAATTTACTTATTCTTTTTTCAAAAATAAAAAAACACATACAAAAAAATATAGGTATATAATTTAAATTATTTTTATATAAATTAATATTTAATTATAATTATTTTAAATAATGAAAAATTAAATAATTAAAATATTTTTTGATATATAAGTATTTAATTTATTTTTATTTATTTTAAAATTTGTTTTTTTGGGACAAAATATAAAACGTAAAAAAATAAATGAAAATAATTTAAATGAGAGACAAGAGTAAGAGTTTGCTGAGGGCAAACGACTCTAGGTTCTATTTTGGAACCTCGTGAATCATATGTATTCACCTATCTTGTTGAGATTTAGACTGTTAGCCAGTGTCGGTTACTCTTGGCCAGTTTATTCGTTTTTTCATACTCATCCAAATGGTTTTTTATTATTTTTTAACAGACACGCATATCCGCACATATCTCATGCCATGAAAAAATGAAAAAAACATCAAAGTTAAATTATATATAAAATTAAAATTACAGAATGATGAATTAGCAAAGACTGAAATCATTGAAAAAAAAAAAACAAAAAAATTAATCTCATTATTTTTTTTTTTTTTTTTTTTTTAAATATACTTAATAAACTATTTATAAATAAAATTAAATTTCCAATTTTTTTTTTTTTGTTTTTTTTTATTTAATTATTATTTTTTCTGTATTTTTAAATCAATTTTTTTTTTTTTTTTTTTTTTTTTTTTATATTTCTTTCATTTTTTTTTTTTTTACAAATAAAAAATTATGCAACTTGGGATTGTGGATGTTTTTTTTAATGGTTGTTTCCATGTACATGTTAACTTAATTATGCATACATGTATTTACATGTGGTGATTTAAATATTTAATTATAATAATTAATAACAACGGTAGTATAAAACATAAATAGAATTATCGAAATAATATTCGGCAATTTTTACGTTGAATATTTATTATATATATATATATATATTTATATGTTTTTTTTTTGTTTAAATTAATTTAATTTGAAAAAAAAAAAAAAAAAACAATAAAATTTATTCATTTGTTTTATTATATTTAATTTAATTTTTTTTATTTCGTTGTGAGCTATTATTTGATTAGTATATTGTCGCTAATATCAAATCACTTTTATATATTTTTAAAAAAATATTATATATATTTTTTACAAAGTGTATTAATGTGTTCGCAGTCGGCAGTGTTTTTTAAGACACTTCTTTGGTATATTTACTTATTTCACAAATGAAACGTGTAGAATCGTTTTTTTTTTTTTTTTTTTTTAAACAAAAATCAGAGAAAAAATTAAAATAATAATCGTGGGTGTGTATATTGCTCTGAAATTAGCAATTTTTGATGGCATTTTGTCATGGAAAAAAATTTTCTATCCATCTTAATTTAACTAATTTAAAAAGCTATAAATATTTAAAAAAAAAAAAAAAAAATCTGTATAATAATACTCACTAATTATTCACAACATGATTAATTTTTTTTTTTAAATTCTTCAAGAATTAATTTTTTTTTTTTAAATTTTCATCAATAATATCAATTTTTAAAATTAATTAAATAATTTTCTTTTAATTAATTTTAAAAATAATAATATTTATTTAAAAATTTTTGTTTTAATTATAATTATAATTTGTTAGATAAAATGATCTAATTTTTTTTTTTTTATGTAAATTATTATTAATTAAATATTTTCATCTATATAAATATTATTATTAAAATATATCATATTTGATATTAAAAAAAGAAAAAAAAAAAAAATTCTAAAATTCATATATAAGGAACGCCAAAGTTTGTTTGTTTGTTTTTTTTTCTCCAACAATCGATTACAATAATAATTAAAAATAAAAATTATCGTTAATGATGATATCAATATAATAAAAAAAAAAAAAGTATTTTGTATTTGGCATTCATGACACGTTAGCAATAGTATGAGGTTGATAATCCAAGTTTGCATGAAAATGGTGCTCGATGACGATTGTATACACTTCCGGTACTTATAACGTCCTTGGTCTCGCATCGTAGACCAGTGAACCCCTCAGCACATCTGTAATAACAATCTTACTTTAAAAAATCATTCGGTTTAAGTCAACGTTCTCTACTGTCGTCAATGAAATGTATATTAATTTTCAACTCAAAAAAAAAAATATAATAATGATAATCAAAAAGAAAAAAAAAAAAACATACGTAAAAATAACAAAAATAATTTAATTTAATTATAAAAAAAATAAAAATATATATATTTTAAAACCAAGTAGGTATATTGCAAACTTTCATTCACTCAGCAGAAATTTAACTGTCATCGTTTCAATGTTCATTTTAACGAGTTTATTTTAAGAAAATATATATATATAAATATACTAACATATATATTACGTGTTTTTTTTTAAATATTTTTTATAAATTTAATATTATTTTATTATAATTATTATCTGTTTTTAGTTGAAAAAAAAATATATAAAATTATATACTTATGTGTGTTTGTGTTGATGAGAAAATAGAAAATTTAGTTGAATGAAAATATAATTGACTGTTTGAGGGTTCTTTTTGAATCTTGATTTATTTATTTATATATATTATGTTTAGTTTAGTTTTTTTTTTTTTTTATTTGGGATTAGGGTAGATATATATTTTTTGTAGCTTAGAAATTCAGGGGTTGTAATATATAAAATTGTATTACTGTATTCAATACCTACTTTTAGAGATAAACTAAGTATAAAAGTATAAAAGTTGCAAAGGGGGAACTCGAGATGTTTCTTTGCTGGAAAATAATTTGGTCTCGTATTCTATTTATAAATTGAACATACGAAAATGAGATAGAATTATCTATTTTCTCTTTTATTCAAGTAAGAAATTGAGAAGGTATACAGACCAAGATGTATATATAATTTTTTTTTTTTTTTTTTTTACTTGATATGTGTGGGTTTAAAAGTGTGGATGATTTCGTTTTTTTCTTTTTGTAAATTTTATTTTTATTTTTTTTTTTTTTTGATTTTATTTTTCTTTTCATCATCTACTTTTGCTTTTGAAAATACTATATGAAACAACTAACAAGTGAATATATGCTTGGGTATTTGCCACTGTTTTTTACATATTTGTATTGCGAAAATTTAGATGTCTCGACACTTGCTTTAACTTTATATTCAAAATTAAGTTTTTTTTTTTTTTTTCTTATCTTTTTTGTTAATAAATTCAGATATATTTTTATATAAATCATGTAGTATTTCATTTTTATATTTTTTTTTTCAAAATTCAATTTTTTTTCCCTTATTTTTTTTTATTCATGAATTGTTTTGACTAGACATAATTATTTTTTTTATTTTATTTTTCAATCGTTTGGTTAAAAATGTAGATAATATATTTTATACATTTAATATGTTGAAATAATAATAATAATAATTTTATATTAATATTCATAGAATTGAAAAAATTATATCACAATTGAATGAATTAAGGTTAAAATCCTGAATAAAAATTTCGTGGTTGAATTATTTTCATATATAATTTTATGGTTAATAATTTTCTATAAAAAAAACAAATTATTCTTTAGTGTATATATATATTTGTATTAAAATAACATTAATTTGAAATTAATTATTATATGAAAATATAATAAACAAAAATAGTAACATGTCAACACAATAATACTATAAAAATAATTTAAATTTATCAAAAAATAATATAACAATAATTTAAATATTGCATTTAAAAATTAATAAATTTATAATATTATAAAAATTTATTATTATAAATATAATCAATATATAAATTTGTAATTTATTTTTTAAATTGCTAATTTATATTATTATTTTGTTGCATATTTTCTATCAAATTTTTTAATTATTATTATTATTTTTTTACTGATGATCAATCAATCATTTGTATAAACTGTTATAAATTTCAATTAGATAATTTTTTCATATTTAAAAGTTATTTATTATATATTTTAATAATAATTTACCTGCATGCTGGTTCACCGACAGTTTCAAAAAATAGACAGGTGCCACCATTCATGCAAAAATCACCTGCCATTGGACAGGGCTGCTCCTGTCGAGGCCACGCCACCGTTGCTAAATAATTAATATTATAAATTAATTCATCAACTAATTATTTCTATTTTATCGATACGAAAAATAATAATAATAATAATAAACATACTTGTTTCTGGAATTTTGGTATCGTGGTCGACTAGAAGCTGGGCAGCAAGTGATGCTCGATAACCTGATGTACTTTCAGCAATACATTCATAACGACCACTGTCTTCTGGTCTTGCTGATAATATAACAACTTTCGATCTTCTTCTAAATATTAACAAAAAAAAAAAAATTAAAATTAAAATTAAATAATAATAAAAATAACAAAAAAACTTAGTTTAATTTACAAGATAAATTCAAGTGTTGTACTTTATTTATAAAGTAGGACCACTTGACTTTAATTTTATTCGTAAAGATATTGCAAAGTGTCGAGAAAAAATAATAATAATAATTTAAAAAAAAAAAAGCACCAAGTGAAAATAAGGAAAAAGATAACGTCTTAAGGGGGCAGATGAAAGAAATAAAAAAAAAATTGCCGACTTGTATATATATATATATATATGAACGAGGTAGAATATATATATATAAATAGAATTAAAATACTGTGGATGAGTACTAGTCTAGACAGAGTGTCGATTTTTCCTGTGTCACAAAATTAAAAAATTAAAAAATTAAAAAAAAAAATAAATAAATATATATTTATTTTGTTTAATTATTATAATTAATATTAGTAAAGAAAAAAAAAAAAAAAATTATATTTATCTCACCTTTTGTGTTGAATTTTAAGTCCCCTACGTGGATTAAGTGGCACACCGTCCTTGAGCCAATGAACACGTGGAGGTGGTGAACCTCTTGTTCTACACACGAGCTTTACCCTTTCTTGGGTTCTCGCAACAGAATCCCTGAGTTCTGATAATGTCACTTCTCGTACTGTAATTAATATAAATTCAATAATTTAATAATATTTAATTAATTAATTTTTGTTTTTTTTTTTTTTTTTTATATATAAAAATCAGAGAAAAAAATTAAAATACATATAGATGTGGGTGTTATTATATTTGGTACAGTAAATGACGTATATATTTTGTGTTTTAATATTTTTTTTTTTTTTTTATAAAAATAGAAATATTAAAATATAAAAAAAATATTAAATAATATTTTTTTTTTTTTTTTTACCATTAATAATAACTTGTCACAATTATTATTTTATTTTAAGTAATTTAATTTGAAAAAAAAAATATATATATATAATTTTTTATTTATTTTATTGGCTATCAAATTTAATGACATATTTATTTATTTTTTAAGAAAATTATTTATAAATTAATTAATATATTAATATATATATTTATATACTGTTGATATAATTAAATTAATTTTCTTAAATTTTAAAATAAAAATAATATATATATATATATGTTTTTTTTCATGAAATATATATAACAAAGTGTGACAAGTATCTTAAGCACGAGGCATTTTTGTCTTTATAAACACAAGTAATAAAAAAAGAAAGAAAAAATAAAATAAAAATTTTAAAAAATAAAAAAAAAACGATGAAACGCATCCCAGTCTTTCTATTTTTATATATAAACGTAGATTACATACAGGAGCCATGGTGTTGAGCTTGCTACTATAATTAGACGATCCAACTAAAACTCTTCGAAATATACAACTTGCTTGGTTTCATTTCGTTAACCAACATTCATACTTATGTTATATATATGTTTAATGTTTATATATATATTTTAAATATTTTATATACACTTATATTTCCCCTCAATTCCCCTTGCCAACTATTGTTTCTTTCAACATACATCCAATGAGTTTCAAATGGCGCTTACTTGGAACCTATTTATCAATTGCCTTGATAATTAACCTGCTCTATTTTACATTTACCCTACATTATGATATTTATTATTTTTAATATTTACAAACAAATATATTTAAGTATTTAAAATTTAATTCATATATTACAAATTAAATTTGAAAATTTTTTTAAGGGTTGAAATTAATAGGGGTAGTTATTAGTTATTAATCAAAGCCAGGATATAAAATTTTGATTCGAGACACCCTGTGAGCTATTTTTTTTTTAAATGTAATAAAAAAGAAAAATATCTACAAATTATTGTTTAAATAATTGCAAAGTTGATAAAAATAATAATAATGAATAAAAATAATGATTAATCTATGAAAAAAATTTTAAAAATCAATTAACACCTTGTTTTTTTTACATAGAATTTCGATTCGGGACCTCCTGTGAGCCAATTTTTTTTTAAATCTATAAAAAATATAAAATAACAACTAGATATTGTTTAAATTATTGATATAATAATAAAAATGATATTTAAACAATAATTTGTTATTATTATTCAATTTCATTACGTTTTTTTAAAAAAAGGGCTCACAGGGTATTTCGAATCGAAATTTTATCTCAAAGAAAAAAAACTCAATTGATTTTTTAAATTTTTTTCTTAAATAAATGATTTTTTTTATTCATTATTATAATTATTATCATTATAACAATCATTTAAATAATAATTTGATGTTATTTTTTCAATTTATCACATTTTTATAAAAATTGCCTCCTCACAGGATATCTTGAATGAAATTTCTATCATGGTACCTTCAGCTGGCTAATTTCTCCGACAAACATCTTGGCCTTGTTTATAATAAATATAATATAAAATTTATTAATTTAATTTTTTAGTTTTTCATATATATTTTTGATGTTAATACTTAAAAAAAAAATAAAAATAAAAAAATTTTCAAGCATGGCTGACCACACAATGTCTGTTACTACTTGTTTGTATATTTAACACATTTTTATATGATTTAAAAACTACTAAAAAAAAAAAAAAAAAAAAATATAAAAACCATTTCAAATAAAAAACAATAATTAAAATAAAATTTATTTATAAATTTATAAAAAATTTAAAAAATTTTTTTATTATTATTTAAATAATCATTTGTCTGAATGAATAATAAATTAAAAATAAATTTAATATTAATTTTTTATTTTTTTATAAGTACATCTGTGTTATTAAAATAATACAAAAAAAATATTTTAAAATGTTAAAGAGTTATAAGAGGAAGATAATCAAACACAGGATGATAGTTAACAGTCATAACAAAAGAAAAAATAAAGTATATAAAAAAATTTGATAAACATTTAAACAGACATAATTCAAATTGCATTTTAAAACAAAGTTGTTATTTAAAAAGTTAAAAAATAAAAATTAATTATTATTAAAATTAAACAATGATATTTTTTAAATAATTTTAATAATATATTAATTTTAAAAATTATTAATCATTTTAAATATATAAACAAAAAATAACAAAAAAAAATCAAAATTAATTTACGTTTTTTTTTTTAATTTATAACTTGTTAATAATACATAAAAATAAAAAATTTATATAATTAAGTAAAAAAAAAAAAATACTAAAAATTAAGACGTAAATTAAAATTGATTAAAAATGTTGAAAAAAAAAAATAAGATAATTAAAATATATAATGAAATATAAAATTAATAATAATAATGATGGAAAAAAAAAAAAAAATAAAAAGAAATTGAGAAAAACGCGTTGACGATATATATACATACTTGGAAAGAATTTCGATCGTAATATACATGGTGTATATAATATATATGAAGAACGTCGGCTTTCAAAGCGGTAAAAGGGGCAGAAACGTCCATGCGTGGATCGTGACCGGCATCCACATATCAGGTCTCGTGGTCAAATTCGCGGAAGAAAGTTTTTCAAGAAAGATTGTACGAATCGTTGTTGTTTTGAAAATCTTGTGTATCAATCACCGTTTAATTTACAATAATTCAAAAAAACAACAACAAAAATAACAATTAAAACATCAAAAAGCAAAAAATCTATAAATATTTCGATTTTTCAAATCGAAATTTCAAAATTTCGAAATTTTAAAAACTAAATTATTGCAATAAATTTAACTATAAATAAAATATTGAAATCTTTTTTAAATATTATTCTAAAAAATATATATAGAATATATATAAAATTTATTTTTCAATTAAAATATTATCAAACGAAATAACTTTTTCGAAATCGAAATATTAGAATTTCGAAATGATTTTTTTTTTGTACAGCTAAATAATAATTATAAAATGAGTCGCCCTGCAGTCTGATGTGTATTTAATAAGGGTATGTAATGAGTTAAAAGAGACAAGGATAATGTTTATATATATATATAATGTTTTTTAGTTTTTTAAAATAAACGGTTGAAGTAGCAACAGAAAGCGTTAGGCCAAGCAGTTGTACAGACAACTTCGTCCGAGTATGGTCACACGGGGCCGTACGTGCCTTGGTTACTTACATCTATATATGTATATAATAATACATTTAAACATTTATATGTATATATAAAATAATATAAAAAATAAAATGAAAAAATTTAAAAAAAATTATATATATATATGTATATATAGAGAGAGAGTAAGAGAGACCCAACCCCGAGTGTAGAAAATTTTTTGCAAAACAGCATCACAAAGTATTAAACACTCAACAAGTCTATAAATTATAAAACATATTAATACATATAAATATTAATAATAATAACTAAAAATAAATTATTTATATGTGTATTAGTATGTAATAAAATTTTCATGTTTAATTATAATGACGTTTATAAAAATATCAATTAATAAATTATGAAAAATATATTTATATTTATAAATGAAAATTTTTAAAGAAAAAAAATTATTTATTTGAAAGGTAATTTCAATTTAAAATTGAATATGACTTTTTTTTTTTTTTTTTTTATAAGCTGTCAATTAATAATGATAATATCATTGATATTTAATAAACGATTTTCATTGCAACATGCATTGTTTCATTGGCACTATCATCTTAATTCCTGACATATATAAATTATAGCACGTATGAAATTGTCTTATGACGTCAACTTAATAAAAGTATATTAATTTTTTTTTAAATTTGTACAATGATGATGATTAAAATCAGTATAACAAAAAATATAAAATTTAATTTTTATAATTTAAAAAAAAATATATATATATATTAAAAAAAAAAAACAACAACATAATAAATGTTAATAATTATATCTCACTTGAATTTATATACTTATATATATATATTTTGTTTTTTATTTTTATTAAATTTTTTAAATACCATTGTGTCTCATTGAGGAATGACCGCAATTTGTTAAAAAAAAAAAAATAAGAAAAAAAAGGGCTTTTTAAAATAACAAAAAGTATGTAATTTTTTTTATATATTTTTTTTTTTTTTCAAAATATACAAAATATATACATTATACGTGATGTGAAAACTAAAATTATCTATAGAATTAAAATTTATAAAATATATATACCTATATATATTTTTTTTAAATTTATTTAAATCAAGATTTTTATTTATCAAATATTTATAAAAAAAAATAACAATAAAATTATTAGATAATTTTTTAATTTAAAAATAATTTACATTACCATAATCAGGTCGTACAACAGCTTGCACAGTTTGTTCATTTTTTTTATTACGAATTACTGGTTCACCAAGTATTGTAAAATTTCTTGGTCCAACACGATTAACAAAAACAATATACACTTTACCACGTTTAATATCAGCTCTCACAAATTTTGTCACATCATAATCATTTATTGTTGATTTTGTTACAGTTGTTATTAATTTATTATCACTACCATCATTAAAAATTTCACTATTATTATTACAAATTTTATATTTACCACTATTATTATTATTATTATTATTATTATTATTTTTATTAATTTTATCCCGAAAATGTAATCTAACACTGTCATTTTTTTTTAATGGTTGAAAACCCGATTGACTTTTATAAACTTGTTTAACTTCAAAGGTCACAGCATAGTTTGATCCGGGTTTACGTGATGAGGACATACTTCTAGCCTTGCCCTCGAATACAGTTGGTGCTAAATAAGCACGATTTGATAAATCCATATCTGGACACCAATTATTATTATTATTATTATTATTATTGTTATTATTAATACGACATAAACCACCATTTTTACGATTACATTGTTTACGTTTTTCACGTGATGATTCACTTTTACTACGTATTAATGATGATGATGATGATGATGATGATGATGATGATGATGATGATCGTAATACACGATTTTTATTGTTATTATTATTATTATTATTATTATAATCATTATAATTATTGTATATTAATTGATTATTATTATTATTATAATTATTATTATGATTATTATGATTATCAATTATTAATTTTGATAATTGATTAATTATAAATTTTTTATTATTATAATTATCATATGGGGATGACATCATTGCTAGGGATGGTGGTGGCGCAATTATTGCAAGTGCACACCACCAGCCGCACAATATTCCCGTTATAATTGAAGAAGCCCGCATTATCCGAGCTTCTACAACAATAACCTGACTTACGTCAAGTTTATAATACACTTTTTATCCTCCTCTCTATCCTCAGTTACAACAAGAGGATATGAGGAGGAATTAAATTTATTAATTTTTATATTTTTTTTTAAATTTTTTTATTAATTATCTTTTTTTTTTTTATCTGTTGATTAATCAAATTATTTTTTTTGATTGATGCTGTATTTGATTAATTAATTAATTGTAATTTTTGTTTTTTTTTGTTTTTTTAATTTAAAATATTTAAAATTAATTTCATTACCGTAAACACCAATACTGATGGGTAAACAGTGTCTTGAGGTCGCAGTCCCTCTGACGATTATATTGCGACGATACTTCCATCATGCAATTTGACCTCATTTTACTCATTTTTTTTTTTTTTTTTTTTTTCTTTCTCGTTTGTAAGTTTTTTTTTTTTTTTAATTTTTATATATTTATAATATTTTTTCATTTATTATTTTTATATATATTTTATATTAATTATATTATTTTTAAATTTATTTAAATTTTTTTTTTTTTTTTTTAATTTTTTATATTTGTACAATTTTTTTAAAATACTTGTTATACATATTTATTGTTGAAATTTAAAGTTTTATTTAAATTTTCATTTAACAAAACCAAATAAATATCGATAAAAAAAATAATATAAAAATAATATTTTTTTATAATATATCGACATTTAAAAATTCATTGATTTAAATAAATAAATAATTATTATTATTTTTTAATATAATATCCTCTTCTTCATTTATTTTATTTTCATTATCTGAATTTTTATGATAATGATGATAATTATAATGCAGCTGTTTCGATTTTTGATAACAAATGTAAACAAATTTCATTGTTGTATCATTTGTTATAAATATTATACTGTTGATTCATTGATGTTTATATTTATAATTAATAATAATAATATATTTTTTAATCAATATATATTTTGTAGTAATAATTTTAAATAAAGAGGAATATTATTATTTCGAAAAGAAGGGGTCCATTGACACAACGGGTGCGCACGTGATATTAAAATTTCGCGGCATTTTATTGACAAATTTTTTTATCAGACACAAATTAATATTTCACTTGAAATAAAAAATTAATTATAATATTTTTTTTAATAATCAAACAACAACAATAACAAAAAAAAAATAATAATTATATATTAATTTTCACTATCCACTTGAATTAGTTTTTTTCTAAAAAAAAAAAAAAAATATCCACTTAAACTTTTGAGTATTATATTTATTTAAACTCTTTCACTGACAGTTTGAATAAAACCAGATGGAAAATTGTGTGTGTTTATAATCGAGATAAAAAAAAAAAAAAAAAAAAAAAAAAAAACTAAATTTAAATTTAAAAGAAAAAAAAAAAAAAAACCAAGAAAATTAATTTTATAATTTTCTAAATAAAAAAATTAATTAAATTAATTAAAAAATGAAAATTAATTATAAATTTTAATTTATTTATATACATATATTTTTTTTTTTGGAAAAAAAAAACACAAAAATTTATTTAAATTTAAATAATAAGGGTTAATATAATTAAATTGTGATACGAACACACAACGAGTTGAAATTATACTGAAGTAGTCAATTCGTACGCACCGTCGATTACAAAACCAGTGACTCCTAGTGGGCGCCGGTTGAGGCTTTTTGCGCGCGCGCATTGTATATTTTTATTTACGAATTAAATCATATATATATACATACAGTCTCTTTATTTGCCTTGTCTTGAGTACCTCATTTTACCCCTCATACACCTAATCATCATTTAACTCTTTTCTTTATATCTGATATAGGGGGGGTCCATGTATACATATATACATCTTCTTTCCTTCTGTATATATATATATTTTATTTTATTTTTTCTTATTTTTATCCTGAAAAAATTCTTTTTTTTTCTTTCGATTTTTATAAAATATTTTTTATTTCATCTCGTTTCAATGCCTATATACACACACGTTGAATGTGTCGAGACTGTCGCCTATCTCTTATTATCTTAAACACTAATCTTTAAACTATATTAAACTTTATTTAAACACGATAAACAAATTAATTGTTTTTTTTTTTTTTTTTTGATAAAATTTAAAGTTTTTAATTGAATAATATATATATACAATTTATCTTGATTACAATCAAAATAAAAAAACTTGTTGATGTAATGAGTTTGAGCTAAATGCGAGTGGTAAATCTATTAATTGCAAGGTTTTATATAGAAAATATAATTTATAATTTTAAAAACAGTTGAAAGAAAATTGTTTTTTTTTTTTTTTTTACAAGTTATTGTAATTAAGATTAAAATGATGATGATGATGTATAAATATATATAAATGAGTATAAATATATTTACACTTGATCTATCAACACTTTGTGTGATTAATAAATCATCGTGTTAAATACTGACCATTGAAACGTGTCCAAATGTTATTAGTAAGAATGCCAGTAAACTTATCAAATTGCAAATTAGTTGT
Organism: Lysiphlebus fabarum; assembly: GCA_011426435.1. Classification (NCBI taxonomy): domain Eukaryota; kingdom Metazoa; phylum Arthropoda; class Insecta; order Hymenoptera; family Braconidae; genus Lysiphlebus; species Lysiphlebus fabarum. The sequence goes on along the minus strand of WSYQ01000026.1, from coordinate 830,143 downwards.
CAAAGCAAAATGTCAAAGTACGTACAAGTATGTTAAATTTAACATGTATATATATACAAACACCTGTCTTTGTCAGGCACGTGCCACATTATTTGTATAATTCATATTGTATATAAAGATACATATTTTGATTTTATATTTAAACACACATGATGTTACTAATAATCAATTGTATATTATTTTACTGCAATCAAAAAAAAAAAAAAAAAAATTAAACTCACATATTTAAGCTTAAAGTCAATTTTATTATTTAATTTTTTTTTTTAAATAAATTACAAATAAGTAGATTTTTTTTTGTATATTAAATTTTTTTAAAAAGTGGTCAAGTTGAATCTTTGTTTATCTTTATTTTCTTTGATTTTGTCGAGATGAATATATATACATTTTTTTTTTTTTTTTGGGAGGGTAAAGAGGTGATATTTGAGAGAGATAACAAAATAAAATAAAGATAAAAAAAAATATATATATATATATAAAAGAGAAGGATATTGGGTCTTGTCGGTTCGCGGCACGGCCACACGTGATTACAGGGTAGCCGGCACTCACCTCGAAACTCGGGTGGTCTTATGGACCAACCAGGGACTTGTGTCTACCGGGATCGAACCACCACCATCATCAACATCACCAAAATAAATTCTATTTAAAATATATATAATCCATAAGGGGTTATGATGGTAAAAATAAAAAAAAAAAAAATTATTCAAATAAATTAGAGTTATAAATATATATTTAAATTACAAATTTCAAATAAATCGAAATAATAATTTTGACAAGTAAATTTCGATTGACATAAAAATACATATCAATTTGATAGAAATTTTATATAAATTTAATTTTTTTCATATATACCTATATTGTTTAATTAATTTAAAAAATATATCATGAAAATTGAGGATAAAATTAATATATATATATATTTTTTTTTTTAAATTTTTTGATTGCATATTTAAAATTTAATTTATTAAGTTGTTTATTTTATATTTTTTTATGGATATATGTATACAAGTATATTGAGATATGATGGTAGAAAGATTATGCCCTGAAGGCGGATTTTGCTACTCAGTCTTTTGAGCTCGCACTAACTGGCCAGTGTGTCTTATTAGCGATACAGTCAATGGTAAAAGTTTATACAAGTCAATTGCGTGATGAGTTAATCGGGCATCTCTTTGACTTGGGACCAGGCCCATTTACTATATATACACTTTTATTTTAAATTTGCTCTCTAAATCATCATCTATAATAAAAAAAAAATTCAATTTTTTTTTTTTTTTTTTACGTTTTGATCTCATTTTACAAAATGACGCTCCTCAAAATCATGGTGCCAAACACAGACTGACGGGACCAAAGCATATACACACACACCACTCCTAAAAAAAAAAAAAAAATTATTTTTTAAATTTATTTATTTATTTATTCTTTCATCACACTTTTTTTCAACTCTTTTCTTTTTTTTTTTTTGGAGCCTATCCATTTTTTTTTTTTTTTTCTCAACGCATCCTTTGTTTTTATATTCTGTTTTTCGTTTTTTTATAATTCCACCAAAATTTCAATTTTTTTTTTTACCTCATTTTCCTTTTTTTTCATACTTGATTATATTATTTATATATATATATTTTTTCATCACGTTATATTTGCCGGTGGCCGGTATTCAATATGACTGAAAAGGTACCAACGGGAACGTGTAAATTCCTGCGTGTGGTCGTGGAGGACTCTCGCACGGATTCGATTTAAATATCAAAGGCGGCTTAAATCTGACCTATACCACGTTGAATCATGTTACCTAACAATATATATATATATATATTTATTTATTTATTTATCAACATATACACATGCGTATGCATTAATATATATATATTTATGCAAATAAATCATAGTATATATATGTAGACATAATATATGCACAGTGTTTATCCATGTGTACACAACAAGAGTGTCTGATGCCAAAAAAAAAAAATAAATAAAATTAAATTAAAAAAAAAAACTCCACCTCCCTTGTCTTGCTCGTCCTCCCAATTAAGTAGCAATTTTTTTTTTTTTTTTTTTTTTATTATAAATATATACAAATAATTTTCAACGAAATCAAAGGGAGGAGAAGTTTTAAATGAAATATTAAAAAAAAAAAAAAATTAATTGCAATAAATATACATGTATAATAATAATAATATAAATTTTTTTACAAAAAATTAAAAAAAAAACTTAAAACTTAAAAATTAATAATGAAAAATTTTTTAAAGTTACTGTACCTTATTTATACTGATAATCATGAGGACGGGGAGTTTTTTAAATGAGGAGAAAAGTGAGGTATAGTTAAGGAATACCGCCAATGGCTATTTTAGTGGGTGGAAAATTATACGGCGGCTTATACAGTCTCTAAAATGGGCAGCTCACTCCGGTTACCAACTATTATAATTATTTATTTGAGAGGAAATCGGGTGTGGACAAACAAAAACAACTATATATATATATATATTAAAATAAAACAAAAAAAAAAAATTATATTTATGAATTATTGTGTATATAAAATTATTATTAATTTGTTTTTTTTTTTTTTAAATTTTTTATCTATATAGTTAATTATTAATGTAATCAATGAGAATCAAATTTGCTCGTTAATATATAATTTTTTTTTTGTTAAACTGTGAAAGTCCACAAGCAAATGAAAGCTCACTTTTTTAAAACAAGAATCATTAAAGGGATGAGTAACAGACCCTCCGCGAATATTTAAAAAATATATAAAAATACTTTTTAACTTTTGATTGAGGCGTATACCTTTTGCCGACCGTAAAAATCTTATATTCTCATTTGATTTTTTTTTTAAATTTTTTTAAATATTATTTTACGTATTTATTTACTTATTAAAATTTAAAAAAATAATATATATATACATATATAAAACAAAGCTTATTATTACTAAAGTTTATTTTTTATTTTATTTTGTTATTTTCTTGTGTATAAATGCATTTTGCGTTTTCTTAGCTACAGAGGAAAGTTCAATACGCGGCTTTACAGTATTTGCACGTTTGAACGTAAAAATATATATAAGAAGAATGCATTGTAAAAAAAAATTTATAATAAAAAAAATTAGAGTTTAAAAAAATAATAATAATATATATAAAAGAAACAACAGTTTGCAGTGTGTAATTTTGCGCCAGCTTAGGAAAACATGTCGGCCACCCGCGTACCACTTGCGCGAATGCATTTAAAAATAGAAGTGCACACGGGGCCTAGTGTGGCGCAGTCTTGTATGCATGCAATATACTTGTACAAATTCAATATGTAAATTCATACTTTTAATATATATATATACATACTATATTTTATAAAATTTTAATCAATAAATTTTCTATATTATTTGTCATTTATATTTATTATTAAATTTAATACTTAATTTATTTATCAACTATCATCAATTTTATTTATATTTTTATACAATTTTTTTTAATACAATCATTTTATCCAAGATTTAAAAAATATAAATTTCGATATTCATAGGATTTTTTTTGCTTTATTTTTGCGTTGATTAAACAATGTATTATTTGAAATTTTTTGATAATTTATTTTTAAAAAATGATAAAAATTTTCAATGATTTTATAAAATTTTGAGTGAGATTTTTTTGATAAATACATTTTTAAAAAATTAATTGATAATACACTTTGTATTTGGTATAAAAGACATTTTTCTAAAGAAAATTTTTAAAAGGCAAACTTTTTTTTAAAAAATTGGTAAAAAAAGAAAAAGATTCAAAAGACGTAAATTACATCTGACTATCGATTCATCAATCTATATAGGTATATATATACATACAAATATATATTGAAAGATCCCCCGGGCGAAGAAAGAATTCGCGACTCTTTTCTGCATCGAGATAATACTACCAAAGATGTCGATGCATTGAATGTCTGTATTTTTTTGAGTAAAGCATGTGGATTTTATTTTTTTTAAATTTATTTTTGACTTATATATATATTTATTTATAAATATAAATAAATAAATATATATATATATTTTTTTTTTCACTTTTTTAAAATTCGACAAATTGCCTATCATAAAGATCAAACCAACTTGAATACGCGTATTGCAAATAATATATAAAACTTTTAAATTGCCAATGTGATATGTATCGATGGTGTTTTGTAAAAATAATGGGATAAGATAAAATTTTGTAAACGAGTGCGTGTATCATCATATGGCATCATGACACTCATGAAAATAAAAAAAAATTCATGTATCGAAATCAAGTTAGTAAAATCTATATAGTATGAGTTTGTTGGCTTCTGCACTATAGCAATTATCCTTAATATGGTGAGGGCGCGGTCTTAATAAGGAGTCAAAGTTTTGGCATATGTACAAAATATATACAACAACAACAACAACAACAACAATAACAACGACAACAACAACAACAACAACAACAGTACATTGAACATTTTGGGAATATATATATATATATGTATAAAAAGAGGGTGTATTTGTGATGATGATGATGATGATGATGATGATGAGGGTAGAACAAACCAATACATATATATATAAGAGAGATAAATATATATAAATTTTTGTGAAAAAGAAAAAGAAATATCTACTGACGATACAGGAGGTCAAAAATGCACTCAAAAAATTGCCGCCAATTTGAATTGCTAATGCAGTCAACGGCGGTGTGTTCATGCTTCTATACTATATAGGTTGTTTTTTTATTTAATTTTTTTTTTTTTTCATTTTTCTCTTACTTGCTTATTTTACTCCCTTATATATACATATATGTGCGTGCCTTTGTAAATGTTTCAAGTATTAGTGAATAAAGGTCTTGCTCTGGTAACTCTTACTTTTTACAGATATTATATTCCATTTTGATACAGTTTACTGTATTTATGTTAAAAAAAAAAAAATTTTTTTATAATTAAAAAAAAATAAAATAGTGTTTGGTTTTTTTGATTATTGGGATTTTTAACTTTGTCGGGATTTCATTACACAGTGATTCTTTGTGCAAAACAATGGCATCACGGTAGCGATATATACCTCAACGTGTTGTTCGATCAAAACCAAGGGGGCCCATTTTGTTGACGAGCACCACTCCATATAAAGTTTTAGTTAAAATATCTTTTTTTTTATTAAAAAAAAAAAAAAAAACTAAAAAACTTTTGTAAATTCTTTATAATTTTTTATTATTTTTTTTCGTTCCGTCTCGTTGATTCTTGATATATATTTTTTAATTTTTTTACCTCATCTTCGTAGACAACATACAACGAAATCGATACACTAAAAAGTTTTTAACAAAATAATACATGAAAAAAAAAAAAAATTTGCACAAAATTGTACATGTAAAAAATTAAAATCACATCAAGCAATAATACATATATATATATATTTTAATCAAGGTTATAATATAAATTTTCCATCAAATAAATAATACGGAAAATAATATTACCATTTAAGTACATATGACATCTTGTTATGGTATAAAATATGCGGGAGTTAATGAGAATTCCATCAAGTGCTACAGCTGCTGTTCGACCTCAAGTATAAACAAAATGACAATACCACATCTTGACGTATATAACATTTATTTATTTATTTATTTATTTAATATAAAAATCTGTGATGTAGTAGGTATATATAAAAATGAGATAAATTTCATGACTACTACTTTGTACATTTGTCGTGAGATATATAGTTAACTAAAATGAGGAAAAATAATCTGCAACATACCAAGAGTGAAGATACCAGATCCCGAACAGTCTTTACAAGGGCTTACCTCATTGGCGTGTGATCTCCTTTTCATTGCGTATATGTATTTTGTATATGTGTCTTATATATATATACATTTTTTTTTTTTTTTTCAAAATTTTTTTTCATCATTTTTATATCTTTATATATACAATACTATAATAAACAACCAATGATTAACATTAACATTGAAAAATGTTTATATTAAATATATAACTAAACTTATTTTTAATTTATATTCATTTTTTTATATTTTTTTGAAATAATTTTATAACAAATATATTATATATGATATATATATTTTTAAAACTTATATAAAAATTTTTTTTTTCCATATGCGTTTCATGTATTATTTTTAATTTTATTTTTCATTTCATTTTTCTTATTATATTACTATTAACAACAGCACATATACACAAACAAAAAAATAATAATATTTATCCAATTTATATATATTTATAAATGTGTGTGGTTTATATATATATAAGCTACAAAAGTCTCGATGCCGACAAGTCGAGACGCGCCTCTTCCGCCAATGGTATTGAGCCTTAAAAGGACATTTGTCCTGTCTGCTATATTGGGTAACTCGAGTCAACTCGCGGGCGCGAGCAAGAAAGGGATAAAAATTGCGGGTACTTGAATTAACAAAAAAAAAAAAAAAATATATATATATATATATATAATATAATAAATAAATAAAATTAAATAATAATAATAATAATGATGATAATGATGATGATCAAGAATCTCGTGTATATAATACAAATGAAAAATGAAAAAAAAAAAAAAAAATTGGATGTATAAATGGTGTGTGGTTTTTATTTATTTATTTATTTATTTTATTTATTTTTTTTATATAAAATAATAGTATCTTGTTTTATACTTGACGAGTTAGTGAGTGTCCGTTATTATGATTCCGTATGGCACTTTTAGCATATTGTATGTATCATGATTAAATTGTACGACTGAAGAATAATATTGTTATCGTAACAATCAGACTGTGGCGACGGTCGTCGCACCCACATTAGTATTGTCAACGAAAAATAACATATATATATTTTTTCAAGGGATAATACACACCCTTTAATGTGACATTGTATTTTATATATTACTCAAGTTATACCTATGTATATGATTTTTATAGTACGTGCGATATAAAATTTTTTTAAAAGAAAATAATAAAATAAAAAAATTATATTTTACAGCTATATTTGAGCTGTGAATATGTACATACAATTTTTTCTGTAATACCTTATAACTTTGCGATGTATTTTAATAGTCGTTTCGCATCGTTGACGCCAACTTCGTATACTATGAATAGTCGTAAAGATTTCTGGCGCCAGTTTTATCCCCTTATTTTCTTGGCGGTTTCAATGAGGGATGAGTTATTTATCTTGACACCCTTCGTCTGATGTTGACAATTTAACAAAATATATATATTTATATATTAATGTCATAAAACTTTTGATCAATACTCTTGAAAAAATATTATAGAAAAATATAGATTTTATTTTTTTGGAAAAATTATTTGGGTTAATTTTTTTTTTTTTTTTTTTTTTTTTTTATAAATCTTATTTATGTATAAAGAGTTTATGAAATATTTTTTTTTGAAAAATAAGTTTTATTTTTGTATAAAATTTATTTATAATATTTATGTTTTTTATTTTTGTTTTTTTTTTGAAAATTTTAATTTTTTTTTTAATTTTTTATATGAAAATTAATTTTCTTGATTATTGATTGACGGTATTAATTATCGTTATTTTCTGTAGATGGTAAAAATACTCGATTGATAAAATACCAACTGAGATAAATAATATATTTATTGGAAATTTAGATATCTATAAAAAGCTCAATGAGCTTTTTTTTTTTCTCAACTTGTTATTAAAATTTATTTAAAAAAATACAAATATTATATCAAATTAATAATTTAAAAAATAAATATTTTAGTTGTAAATATATTTATTTATATATGTATATATTAAAAAAAAAATAATGAAAAAGTTATTAAAGTTTGTATATAAATATTCATGCGATATATACCTATATATAATTTAATTTTGACAATGTAAATTGTTTGGTAACAGATTCACTTCCCGAGGCATTTTTCCGGTGTTTTAACAAAATTTTATCATAACTGATTTAACTCTGGTATCCTATACATATTTTAACAAGCCCACTAACCACAAGAGAATTGCCTATTACGTATATATAAACGATTGTTTTATATGTATCATGAATATATTAAATGCATGTAACTATTATAAAATATATATATAAATTTTCATTAAAATATCATAAAGATAGACTAAATATAAAAAAACAAAATAATATATAAATATAAATATGTAATTTTAGTTTGAAATGCCTCAGGGGTTTTTGTTGTAAAACGTGATTTTGCAAATATTTTGATAAAATGGATATTGTGGTTTATATAATAGACAGCGAGAGAAAAAAAAAAAAAAATATATATATCTAGTTGTCATGTTGGGTGGTTAAAAAATTTAGGGTGGTAATGATAAAAATAAAAAATAAGTTTTTAAATAAAAAATAAATAAAAAAAAAATTTTGTAGGGAATTGAAAACAAGGGGGGTTAAAATATTTGATACAATGAAAATGGGTTTGGCCCTCGGGATTTTAACAAAGGCGGAGCAATAAAATTTTCAGTATGCGCGCGCTATATTTGTTATTATATACTTGAGGTTGTTTTAATTAAACTTGTAATGTTTTTACGCGAAATATAAGTTTGTTATGATATTTACATTTTATATATATATATATATTTATCTATCTCAAGATTATCATGTTGTCATAAAGCTCGATTACCACTTTAACTTGTTGTTGTATATATTATTATTATTATTTTTAATATAATTATATATTAAATTTATAAATTAATTATTTATATTTTGAAAAAAAATTTTAAAATAGAAAAAAATAAAAATAGATAAATAATTAAAGTATATAATATATTTTGAATTATTATTTTTTTTTTTATTTTGTTTATAAATAAAAGTAAAATATATATTTTTTTTCCATTATACAAGTGATTTTATTTTTTTCGAGTTTTTTTATAAATTAGAATCAGTAATATTATATGAACTTAGTAGTGGATGAGTGGTTGGTCAAGTCAACCTATTTGGGTTTTTATGATAGTTAGTTCAATTCCCATGTAATGCATGTACCACCGAAGCAATTGAATACTGTTAAATTTAGTAAATTATTATTTAAATTGGTGCAAATATCTTTCGGCACAGAACAAGTGAGAAAATACCTCCCTTATTCTGAGCTTAGAAATATTTGCTCCAAATATTTTGTTATTTCAAAATAATTTATATATTTTTTTACTTTTTTTTTTTTTATTTTATACTTTATTATTGTATTAATTTTTCAAAAATATTCAATCACAATAATATTGTTGCCAAGTATTTTTTGAACTGAAAAAAAAAAAAAATGAACACTAAAAATACTTTTTGTATTTACCAATATATTTTTTTATCAAAAAAAATGAATAATAAATAAATATATATATATATATGAGGGTTAAAATAAAATAAAATAAAATAAAAAAAACCAACATGTGCCTTTTAAATGTTGAGTAGTATTAAAATTGAGAAATATAAAATATGGACTAATACAGCCCTTTGTGGTTCAGAGGTAATGAGACTCTTTCAATGCCAGCCTCAGGATATCTTTTTCATATGATTATATATTATATTTTGAGCTTCTGTATGTATGAGATAAACTAAGCTATAAAATATTATATTTTTTTAAGATTGATGGTAACACCCATAAAAAATTGAAAGAGCAAAAAATAAAAAATAATGAAAAAAAATAGTAATAGTAATAGTTTGCAGTATATAGTAATTGTAAAATATGAAATTTTGAAATACTTGATGTTAGCTATTATTTTTTAAAATAAAGCAGTTTGGTTAACTAGTTTTGTCACTTGTTAAAGCTATTCCCCATCTAGACCACATCATAGTCATAACGTCCGCCAGTTGTAAAACAATTCGTAGTAAAATGTCTCGACAAATGACTTTATTGCTATTATTGACTTGAAACTCTATGTAAAAACTAATTTATATATCTTTATGAAATTTATTTTATTTATATTTTCAAAATAGTAGATTCTTTAAAATTACATGTCATCATTGTCGCCGTCGCTATTACTCAATGAATTGTTGAGATAAATAAAATATATATAAAGCTTTTTTAGAGATTAAAAACATCAATTTTAGTTTTTTTTTTTAAATTTATTTTTTTAAATTTTTTTTTTATACTCAATAATTCTTAACTTTTGTAACTTGATTGTTATTTTTATATATTGATTTAGTATTTTTTTTTTTATACTTAAATATTTATTATGATTTTAAAAAAAATTATATTTTTGATTATTAAATAGTTGTAATTAATAGTTTATTCATTTAAATTATATAATTAAAATTTGCTTATCACAAATTTCTACGTGATTGCATTATTGTTATTCAATATGAATGAAAATATAGTTAAAATTTTATTGAATTTAGCTTATCGTGTAACAAGAAGTTTTAGTGTTAGTTGGCTGACAATGCTTGTTCAATATAATTATTAAAATTTTAATTTAATTTTTTTTTTTCAATTTTTAAAATACATATTGTTATTCATATTTATATCTGTATATTATATTCATAAATATATAAATTGAAATAGTATTATAACAAATGGCGTAAATGAATAAATGCATGGATAGCAAATTTTCTCAGATTGAAAAGCTTTTGCTGATGAAATATGGGTCAGATATATAACCAAGTGCCAAAGTAACCCTTTTTCTGTGACGATGGTTTTAATGGAATTAGTATTTAATAGTTGAGGGTTGTGGGATTGCTCTGTTACGCTTAACATTTTCAAGGCTTTTTTTTTTTTTTTTTTTTTATATATATATGAAAGGGAAAGGTTAACAGATATAGTTACTCTCTAGCGAGATGGAAGAACGAAAAGCTCTAAAAACTAAGTGGATTTATTTTCATACATATTTTTTTTTTTTTTTTTTTTTTTTATGATATTTTAGCACTTAAATCAAAACTATTGATGAACAGTTATTCATTATATATACTGTAGCATATTTTTAAATAAAATTTAATTTAATTTAAAAATCACATATTTTCTGTATGAATTTATTTTAAAAATATAGATAAAATTTTATCAATAAAAAATACAATCATTTTGTCAGGTTAAAATTTAAATTTTCAATTGAATATTTTTGATATATTTTTTTTTTAAATTTATTTATGTAATATCAAAGTTATTTGAGTAAAATTTTCAATACCATATTTAAATATTTAAAATAATAAAGTTTTAGAATTAATTTTATTATTTTTGATTGAAAGATAAAAAAAATAAATATATATTCAGCGTAAAATAGGTGTCTATGTAATATATAATGGAAAATTTCTAGTATAGTTGTTGTTGAGGTCGCGTGTGGCAAACAAATCGCAGGAAGCGTGTGCTTTGCTAACGATGACAAACGACGTTGGGGTATTCTGATGATATTTATGCTAATCTTTGCGTCCTCCGTCGCAACGACGATGAGTAAAATGAAAGAAAACATTCTATATAAAATTCAAAATTTAAAAAGACGTACATATAATTTTTGTGTTATTTTAAAAAAATAAATAAAATAATATTTTAAAATTTAAATAAATTTATATAAACTAAATAAATATTATTGATTTTGATTTATCAATATATATTTATTTATTTTTTTTTATAAAATTAAAATAAAAAATAAATTATAATATTAATTTAATTTTTATATAAATATTAAAAATTATAACTGTCAATTAATTGAGTTTTTTTTTTATTTATTAATTAAAATAAAAACAAAAATTTTTTGTTTTTTTATTAATCAATAATTAATTTATCAAAAAATCAAAGTGTATACAAATATTTATTTTATTTATATATAAAATATGATTAATATCATGCAATATATACATAAATATTATTGAAGAAAAAGAAATCTCTTGTCGCATCATATAATTTGTTCTACTTTGTATTCGCCCTAAAAAAAAAAAAAAAAAATACAAAATAAAAATTCATATAATAAATATGAAAAAGTCGGTCTGCAAGTTTCACACCAGTAGAAATATGTGTACCCTAAGAATATGGATCGGTTCTATAACAATATTGCCATACGCATTTATACAATTCAAATATATATATCATACTAATATCATATATGTATTTCATTGTTTCCAAGTTTTCCACAATCCATTTGTAAGATTAAATTTGTAATTCGAATACTAGACGACAACTGCTGGCTGCCTAGAGACACACAAATATTTTATATATAGATACAATTCATAGTTGTAGAAAATTTTTAGATTTTTTTTTTTATATGATATTTTTTTTCAGGATTGGCATATGCCTTTAGATATATCCACACAATTTTTAGATATCCAAATTGTTTTCATAATTTTATCGTTAATATTATTATATTTTTTTTTTATATTTAATTTATTTAAATTTACAAATATGTTTTTACGATATTATTTTTAGTATAATTAAATTATCGAAAAATAAATTAATAAATTATTTATAAAAAATAAAATTTTAAAATTTATTATATAATATTGAATAACAACGATAATTTAATAAATTAAAAAATTAAATATAGAAAATAACAATAGAATTGTTGAACCCTCAGAATTTCATACATGCGTCCGTTTGGTTTGTTGAATTTTCTCTCATTGTTTTAGACGAAAAGTTTTACTGTAATTTGTTGTTATACCTATTGTATTCACAATTACCATATGAATTAAAACAACCCAATGTTATATATAATTATCCTTTTCATATATAAAATATCTTTTTCCATCGGCTAATTTTAATTTATTATTTTTCACGCATCTAGTACAATATAACATTGACACTAATTGTTTTATATTTATAAATTACACTTGTTACATAATATACAAATGTGGTATATTCTAAATATAAAATATAATAATAAAAATTATTTTTCCTGGGGATAGGTTAAAGTATAGTTGAAAAACAGTGGTAAAATCTAGATACGTTTTAATGCTATTGTTATGCTCCATTATGCTTTTGTCCCATCAACTATTTTATTTTTTTTTTTTTTATTTTTTACACATATCATGTAAAACACTTGTTTCATCATAAATAATAAACTGTTTTTTTAAAACAGTAAATTTATTATTTGTTTTTTTCTAATTCAAATGACTTTTTTTTTACAGATATTTTGGTATGATAATTCAACGTTGGTCAAGTGGATAAGTTTAAATTTATATTCTGATGATCAAGTGTTCAAGACTTGAGCATACTTAAATAATCATTTTCAGGTAACATTTTTATTCTTTAATAAATTTTAATATTATTTTATTTTGTTATATTCAATATACGTATATTATTTTAATTTTTTTTTTTTTTTGATTATTTAATAATAAATAATATATTATCAGTCATATTATTTATGAGAAAGATGCATCTTTAAAATTTTATCGCACGCACAGAACGAATCACAGTGAAAATTGATAAAATATCATTTAATTCCCTCCCTCTTTTTAAAAACCACCCTTAGTTTCTCCCCCTCTCTCTAACAATTTAACTTTACGTCTATAGCAAAAGCGTACAAAGATAGCATTACTAATTTATTTAAATGGACTTATCTTTACGAAAGCTCCCCGTGATAGGAATGTAAATTGAAATGACTTTACTTTTGTCTCTCTTTTACTTTTTAAAATTTTTATATTACATTTCATTTATTATTTTTTTACTCTTTCTCTTTCTTTTTCTCTCTTTATGTTATATTTTTGAATACGGCATACACCAAATCAAGGGGGTAATGGCACGAGCAAGATAAAGATATTTTATTGCCTTTCGCGGTTGGACATATTTGAGCAAGTTCAAAATATCATGATTATTCATTTCAATTTATAAATTTATAGATATTTATAAAAATATTTTTTAATTATTATTATTTATATTTTTCATTTTTTTTTTTCATAAAAAAAAAATAATAATAATAATAATAATTATAAAGAATAATTGAGGCAGAACAAATAAAAGTCAAAATGAAATGAAAATGTCAAGTCCATTGTCACTTTTATTGTATGAAAATAATAATATATATATAAATCACATAATAAATCAAAATATAACTCTAAAAAATTCTCTTCCGTTTTTTGATATATTTTTTTTTTTTTTTTTTAAATCCGTCATATATGTACTTCCGTTTTTAATCAGTGTAAATTTTTTTTTTTTTTTATATCATTGTAGATATTTTTTGTTTATACATTGTAATTGACTGTTTTTTTTTTGTTTAAAATTATTATTATTATTTTTATTTATTGTATTTTATTTGTTTGTTAAATATATAATATTTTATTTTATATTTTTTAATTTTTTATATATATCGAGGGAAATGATGTAGTCATCTTTGAGTTTACAATGTGTAGTACATGAAAGTTAATGTCTCGTAACGGGCGCCATATTAGCATGTCCGCATCAAATTTAACTCGGCACGTGCATTCACATAGATTTTTCTTGTTCTAATTCTTGTTTTATATATATATATATATTTTATTTTTTATTTTATTTTTGTGTATCCAATTTTTCAAGACTGACTTAAACCGTATCAAATTCACCGGTCTGTCCCCAATGTGACATTGTCATTACATCCTTTTGATAGAAAGACAAAAATTCGTTACACTTTATGCCTTGTATATATATATATTTTAAATAAAACATACTGACTATGTGGGAAAATATATATACATATTATTATTTTATTTAAAAATTAGGTGAAACTTTATTCTCATATATATATCTTTAACTAATGAAATCAATATGCTCGATTTCACTCATTCCCATGAGACTTTGTCAATTTATATTGATAAAACTGATTCATTTTTTCTAATCAAATTAATTTTTTTTTTTTAAATATAATTATTTGTTAAATTTTTATTTATATACAAGTGATAAAATCTAACATTTTTCATTTGGATTTAATTTTTGAATATTTTAAATTTATATTGATTGAAAAAATTAAATATAATTTATTTGAATGAATATATGAATTATTTTTATTTTTTCTTTTAAATTTACATTTTTAAATTGACCTTAATTTATATCTAAATAATATTTGAACATGTTTGTTCAACTGATAAAAGTTTGCCAATTGGAATATTATTATTACTCAAAATTTTAACAGCTTTTTAGAGTTTTTAAAACATTTTAAAATGATGTTATTATTTTATTTTTATTTTAAATTTATTTTGCATTAACAATGTTTGAACAAGATTGTTCTACTTGTTTCAATGCAGCTGGTGGTATATTATTATCACGTAAAACTTGAACAGCTTTTTCATAATGTTCAGGTGCACATGTTGGTGTTCTTGAATCAATCCATGCAAATACCAAATAACTGTTTAAAAAAGTAAAAATGAATTATTGTTATTAGATAAAATTTATGTATAAAAAAAGAAACAAATATAAATTAAATTACAATTGAGGAAGAGGTATAACACCAGCTTTGATTGCATAATTATTATAATCAGTATCTAAAATAGTCAAAACACCAAGATTAACTGGTGGTTTTATTGGATATCGAAAAGTAAATGATGAATGTTCATTTGGTTTTGGAAATAATGCAGCAATTGAATTACGTAAACCTTTAGTTCTAAAATATAGTAAAAAAAAAAATTATAAAAATATTACACATTTAATTAGTTATTAATATAAAATAACAGTTAATTTATTTGATAAATTTACTTACAATGGATTTATTGCATTTAATACCATATTGTATGTTCCCAAAGGTTGATTATATTCAAATGTAACTGCTGAACATATTCCATTAAGTTCTATAAAATTTGGAATTCTTGAAATTTCATACCAAGTACCGGCATACTAAAAATATAAAAATAAAAAAATTTTTAAAATTTAATTTATAAATATTTATTTAAAATTTATACAGTAATTTAAATTTTTATACCGCTGATTTATTAAAATCAACAATTTGATTGAAATGAGGTTCTTGAAAAACTGGTACTTGTGCAAAAGTACTTGCAAAAAAATATGATAAAAATAATATTAATAACATGATTAAAATTTTAATATTAATTTTAATCGATAATTTAACTGGCTTTATATATTCTCATCATCATAATTTTTATTTATCAATAGAATTTTTAAATTTGCAAAGTAATTAAATGTATTATATATATTTAAAATTAATTCAATTGATACAAGTGAAAAATTTTTATATTTTCAGTTGAATTTTATTTGATTTTTTAACTTGTATCAATATGAAAATGTTTTTTTTAATTTAAAAAAAGTAATTTATGCAGTATATAAAGAGTCAAAGACAAATTATTATTTTAATTTAGTTGATAAAATTTATCCAAAATAATATAATCATGTTATTAATATTATTTTTGTCATTTTTTTTTGCAAATACATTTGCACAAATTCCATTTTATAAACCACCTCAATTTAATCATATGAATGATTTTAATAAGTCAGCGGTATAAAATAAAATATAAAATATAAAATATAAATAAATATTTACAAAATTTATTTGATAAATTATTTTATATTTTTTAGTTTTCTGGTACTTGGTATGAAATTTCTAGAATTCCAAATTTGATTGAATACGATGAAATATGTTCAGCAGCAACATTTGAATACAATAAACCTTTAGGAACATACAATATGGTACAAAATGCAATAAGTCCCAGGTAAATAAATTTATTTTAATTATATTTAATTTTATAAAAATTTTATCTAATATAAATAATTTTTATATATTTTTTATTTGTATTTATTAGAAGTAATACTTTGCGTAATGTATTTGCTGCAATGTTTCCAATTGAAAATGGAACTTCATCATTTATTTTTCGGTTTCCAATAAAGCCACCAGTTAATCTTGGAGTTGTGACAATTTTAGATACTGATTATGAAAATTATACAGTTACTGCTGGTGTTATATCTTTTCGTAAATTGTAATTTAATTAATTTTTTTCTTAATATTTTTTAACCCAAAAATTATTGGATTATATTTAGATTATATTTTTTTTTTTTATATAATAGTTATCTAGTATTTGCATGGATTGGATCAAGAAAACCAACATTATCACCAGAATATTATGATCATATAAATGATGTTTTACGAATTAATAAAATTCCAATAAGTTCATTAGCACATGTAGAACAAACTTGTCCAAACATTGTTAATGCATAATGAAGTTTTTTTTTTGAATAAAAAAAATAATCAATTATAAATAAATATATTATGAAATTTAAATACAAAAAAAAAACTCATAATTTTTTCGATTTAATTATATTAAATATATTAAAATTTTATTCAATTATCTATTTTTTAAATTGACCTAATTGAAATTTGTGAATAAAAAAATTAACAAAATTGATTATTAGTTTATTGAATATAATTTATTTATCATTTACATTTGACATTTTTAAGATATACTCTATAAATTCATGCAATTGTTTTGATATTATTTTTATTTTGCATTAACAATGTTTGAACAAGATTGTTCTACTTGTTTCAATGCAGCTGGTGGTATATTATTGGCACGTAAAACTTGAACAGCTTTTTCATAATATTCAGGTGCACATGTTTTTGTTCTTGAATCAATCCATGCAAATACCAAATAACTGTTTAAAAAAAAACATTTTTAATCAAAATTCATAAATATTTATGTATAAAAAGAGAAACAAAAATAGTTTAAATTACAATTGAGAAAGAGGTATAACACCAGCAATAACTGCATAATTATCATAATCAGTATCTAAAATAGTCAAGACACCAAGATTAACTGGTGGTTTTATTGGATATCGAAAAGTAAATGCTGAATGTTCATTTGGTTTTGGAAAACATGCAGCAATTGAGTTACGTAAACCTTTAGTTCTAAAATAGTATAAAAAATATATATATATATATATGTATTATAAAATTAATATAATAATAGTTAATTTATTTGGTAAATTTACTTACATTGGATTTATTGCATTTAATACTATATTGTATGTTCCCAAAGGTTTGTTATATTCAAATGTAGCTGCTGAACATATTTCATTGAATTCCATAAAACTTGGAATTCTATAAATTTCATACCAAGTACCTGCAAACTACAAAATTAAATTTTATAAATTAAATTTATAAATACTTATTAAAAATTTATACAGCAATTTTGTTTTATATACCGCTGATTTATTAAAATCAACAATTTGATTGAAATGAGGTTCTTGAAAAACTGGTACTTGTGCAAAAGTACTTGCAAAAAAATATGAAAAAAATAATATTAATAACATGATTAATATTTTTGATAAAAATAAAATTTTTATACTAATTTTAATTAAAAATTTAACTGGCTTTATATATTCTCATCGATATCATATCTTTTTTCTAAAATTTACAAAGTAATTATACGTATTATATAAATATTTAAAAATAGTTTTATTTATACAAGTGAAAAAAGTTTTATATTTTTATTTCAATATTTTAATTATTTAATTTTTTTCAAGTCATTATTTTAAATATCACACATTTAATACTGCAATGCACTAATCAGTGAGATGTAATTGAATAAAAAATTAAATAAAAATTCTAAAAAAAAAAAAAAAAAAAAATTACAAAAGTATTTTTTCACTTGTATCAATAGAAACTTTTTTTTTTTGAATTTTAAATATATTTGCTATTTAAAAATATGATATTTAAATGGTATATAAAGAGTTGAAAATAAATTATTATTTCAATTTATTTTAAAAAATTATTCAATATCATGTTATTAATATTATTTTTATCATATTTTTTTGCAAGTACTTTTGCACAAGTACCTTTTTATCAAGAACCTCAATTTAAACAAATTGTTGATTTTAATAAATCAGCGGTATAAAAATTTAAATTACTGTATAAATTTTAAATAAATATTTATAAATTAAGTTTTAAAAATTTTTTTATTTTTATATTTTTAGTATGCCGGTACTTGGTATGAAATTTCAAGAATTCCAAATTTAATAGAAATAAATGAAATATGTTCAGCAGCTACTGTTGAATACAACGAACCTTTGGGAACATACAATATGGTATTAAATGCAATAAATCCATTGTAAGTAAATTAGTCAAATAAATTAATTGTTATTTTATATTAATAATTAATTAATTTTATAATATATATATATATATATATATATTTTATTTTTCAACAATTTTAGTACTAAACGTTTACGTAACTCAATTGCTGCATGTTTTCCAAAACCAAATGAACATTCATCATTTACTTTTCGATATCCAATAAAACCACCAGTTAATCTTGGTGTCTTGACTATTTTAGATACTGATTATGATAATTATGCAGTTGCTGCTGGTGTTATAACTTTTCGTAAATTGTAATTTAATTAATTTTTTTATTATCATTTTTTAACATATACAATCAAGCATAAAAATATTGATTTTTATTTATTTTCTTTTTATAATAGTTATCTTGTATTTGCATGGACTTTTTCAAGGAAACCAACAATAGCACCTAAATATTATTATCGTACAGTTGATGCTTTACGTAATAATAAAATTCCTATTAACGCATTGACACAAGTAGAACAAAGTTGTCCAAATATTGTTAATGCATAATTAATTTATTTGAATAAAAAAAAAAAATTATGTAAATATATAAATTTAGGTCATTTTAATTAATTAAAATTTATATAAATTTATTAAACTAATATTAATTTTTAATTTATATATTTCAATTTAAATTAACAGTAAATTAATCAATTTTATTAATTTCAAAATCAACATCATTATACTTTTTTTTAATTTAAATTTTTTATATAAAAAAAATTTTACATTTAATTGCAATGACAAAAAAAAAAAATTAATAATACTTGAATGAAAATATAAATTTTATCATATAATTTTAATCATATAAAAAAAAATACAATAATAATTTAATATCTTGAAATATGTTTTATAAAAAAGAAAAATTATAATATTAATATAATAATCAAAAGTAAGCATCAGGCAAAAATAAGAAAAAATAAAATAAGAAGTAAATTAACTGTGTGAAAGTTACAATAAGTAATTGCCATCAGTTACTTTTCGTTTGATAAAAAAAAAAATATATATATATAACCTTTATAATATTTGGCATTGGTTGGCAGGGCGTGTGAAGCCCCGATCTTATTTATCTTTATGGAGCACGGCCAGAGGGTAAGTATATTTACCGTGTCGACACTCAAAAAGCCACCAGAATTATAGAAAAAAAAAAAATATATATATATATATATATATATAAATAAAAAAAATTAAATTGTAAAAAAGGGGGTACGGGGTTGAAAGGTTCAAGCTTACTACCCTTATTGCTTAAACTCAAGACCATCAATGTATTATTCGTTTGACTATTTTATTTTATTATTTATTTTTATTTTTATTTTTTCTTTTTCTATTATATATACAATTTAGGAGGATTAGATAACCGTTCAGTAGTATAAACTTTACTTGGTCAGACAAATTTTTTTTTATATTATTTATATTCTTTTAAACAGCCAACATAAAATCGTGTCACACTACAGATAACGTTTACTTTAACCCCCTGCTAGTGCTGCATCCCTTTATCAATTTATTATTATTAAAATAAAAAAAAATAAATAAAATAAAAATGATAATCATCTTTTTCACTTGATATCTTTAGTTCTTGACATTTCAATAAGCCGCAAACAGCACGAAGAAGATGGAATAATGGTCAGAAATTAATATCTTCTTTTACAGTAATCGGATTTATTTTGATTTACCGGTTTTTACTGGAGTCTTGTCATAGTTGTTACAATGAATTATTACTTTCAAAAAAAAATATATATATATTAAATAATATTATCATTTATTATTTTTATAAAAAAAAAAAAAAAATGATAAACTCTTTTCTTCAAATTTCAAGGATTTTATTTTTTTTTATATTATTTTTATTTTTTATCAGTAAATAATAATAATAATTTAAAAATGGTTAAAATAAATAAATTTATTAATTTATATTTATCATTGAAATTCAATTTTATTTATTTATTTATTTATTTTTTTTTTAACAATCAATTCTACATTACGTATTTACAATAAATTATTTACAAAAAAAAAACACTTTTCAATAATATTTATTTAATAATTTAATAAAAAAAATTTTTTAAATAATATAATTTATAACAGAAAAAAAAAAACATTTCAACAAAAAGAAAAAAAAAAAGAAAATTAATTTTTTTCATTTAAATAAAACTTAATAATTATTTATAATTATTATCTATTTTTTTTTTTTTATATACTTATATTTTAATATATTGATAATTAGAATATAAATATATATTCACATAAATATTATATATTTATTACTAATTAAAATTATCATTCAATTATTATTATTTAATTTTTTTTTTACAAATTAAATTTTACATTTATAATTATTAATCACATGTATTTATATAAATAAATGATTATATTAATAATTATTTATCAATGATATAAATTTATTGATTAATTTGACACAAAAAACATTGATAAGAATGAATCATCATTGAAAAAATAAAAATAAGAAAAAAAAAAAAAAAATTGTGGGAATTGGGATTTTAAATCAGGGTTGAAAAATATAAAGACAAAAAAATAAAAATAAAATCAAGAAGAGGGGTTGAAATGATTTTAGGATCAACGAGTATACAGAATAGAGGGTTGGTTAGTTGAAGCATTGAATACAAGTTAGTATAAGGGGTCATTGTAGGTGGTAATGTTACAGAGGTCGCGATGTATTTAAAATCGTCATGGTTATATTATGATGTTTCACACACACACACACATATTAATTTATATAAATATATATATTTATATTTATATACAAAATTATGTGAATGTTAAACATGTATATATACAAACAGTGAAAATGTCCACGAATGTTTCAACATTTTAAGTTAAATGGGGTGCAAATGGCAGATAACAAACCGGCACTGTTTCCGATTATGACATTCTATTGTTTCCTACTATTATGCGTGCTTCGATGGTTAACGTGTGATGTACTTTACGATTGAAAAAAAAAATTAAATTAAAAATTAAAATATGATATTTATTGATCATTTTAAATTATCTATATTTATATATATATTTTATTTTTTTTTAATATCATGAGTATCACTTTAAAATATTCTATCAAATATACGAGTAATATATATATATATATATATATCTAAAATTTATTTATACATTTTATATATTGTTTTTTTTTAATTTAAATATTAATAATACTAATTTTTTTTTTTTTTTTTTTTATTTATTTAAATTTAATATTGACTAGAAGGAGTCCTCTGGACCACATCAGTACCATGTGATATAATTATTTATATGTTTTTTGAATTAATTATTCAAAATAAAAATTTGTTTGATCAGTTGAATTGTGTCACTTTGCACCATGAATTATTGAGAGACCTCCAGTTGTTCTTCTTTTATTAATTAATGATGTTGTTGTTGTTGATGGTGTTGTTATTGTTGTTGTTGTTGTTGGTGTTATTGTTGATTGTTGTCGTTGATGATCAATAACAATATCACTATCTTTATCTTGATGAGCAGTCATATGTCTTGTTAAATGATGACGTTCACGAAAACTTTCATCACAAACTGGACAACGTAATTTTTCTTCACGACGTCTACGTGATGATTCTCCAACACTTTCATTTTTATGATGTGAACGCATATGATATACTAAATCAGATGTCATACGAAATGATAAATTACACTTAGCACATACATTTTGAGCTGGTAAACTGAGTGCAAATGATGGTGGTAATAAACCAGTAACACCATTAACACCAAGAAAATGACGTGGTGTTGTTTGTGCTGTTGGAAATACTGATATTGGTGGATATGATAAATTTGAATAAACTGCTGCTGCTGCTGTTGATTGTTCAATTAAATTTGTTGTTATTTTACGTAATTTTAATGCATCTGTTATATTTGATGGTGTTATTGATGATGATGATGATGATGATGATGCTGCTGCTGTTGTTGCAATAGTTATTGTTGGTGTTGGTGTTATTGTTGAATTAATAGTTATATTTTTATCAATATGATGATGTCCATTTTGTATAAATGAATATGGTGTTGTCGTTGTCGTTGTTGTTGTTGTTGTTGTTGTTGTTGCAACAGCAGCAGCAGCTGCAGCAGCTGCAGCAACAGCAACAGCAGAAAATGATCCATATTTAAAATTTTTAATTGAACATGTTGGTGGTGTTATTGTTCCACTTATTGGTGGACTACCTGGTGATGATCTATGTGGACTTCTTGATTCATCATAACTACTCAATGAATTTACTTTTGTAAATGCACTTCTTGAACTAATAATATCATCTTGATTATGATTATGATTATTATTATTATTATTATTATTATGTTGTTGATGATTTATAATTGATGTAAAACCACGAAAACAATTATCACCAACTGGTGGACTTATTGAACTTGGACTAACTGATTGATGAAAATTTTGATTTGTATCAATTATTGGATAATTAATTCTTTGACGTCTAGTTAATTTTTCATCAGGTGCAACTAAAAATGCAACATCAAATGAACGTTTTGATGTTCTACGTAATGGATATGATGCATTTGTTGTTAAATTACCAGCAACTGTTGCTGTTATACTAGCATCGCCTTGATGATCGATGCCTGTTCCTGAACGATCTTCCATTGTCATTGTGATTAATCCAATTCCACTTTTTAACTCACTTTTTTTTTTAACTTATTAAAAATATAAAATTTAAAAAAAATAAAATAAAATAAAAATAAAAATTTTAATAATTTTCGTACAAGTTTTAAAATAAAAAAAATTATGTTGAGAACGATGTTGATTCGTGGATGGACCACGTTCGAATGAGATTGAATAGCGCTGGCGCAACTTAATATTGTTTTTGGGGCGGAATTATTAAAATATACAACTACTGGCGTCTGTCAAATGACAAGTAGAGGGATGTTACAAGGGGTTGTGAATAAAGCAACCAATAGAAGACAAAACCTTGCCCATTTTTGGGTGGAGCTATTTACAACAAGCTTTATTATATATAAAATAATAATATGTATAGGTATATGAGAAAAAAATATAAAATAATAATAATAATAATATATTTATTTTGATAAAAGAGTAAGTGAGATAGTTGTTAAAACAAGGTAAATATCATTGATGCTACTCTATGGTAAAACATATTCAACATAGTAGATGTGCGTCTGTTTCATCTGGCTTCAAACTTGGAACCACGCCTACATATTTCAACTTTGACACATGTGCAACCACATGCAATTCACTGTATATATAATATATATTTTGATGATGATGACGATGATGATGATGATGATGATGATGATAAAAATGTTATAGCTGATTTTGCAATATTATTTTATATCACAATTGCGTAGTATATGCTGCGCAGAAATATTAAACTTTGAATAGTTTTATATATATATATTGACTGCCTTCCGGCAATCGGTAATTCTCTATTTTTATCTTTTTTTTTTTATTCTATTTTCAATTTTTTTATTTTTTTTTACATGCTACATGCGAAACCGGATAGAAACCCATATTTCATTCTGACGAACGATCGAGAATATTTTCATCGTTGCTTCTAGCCAATTTTTTTTACATTTACTATATTTTTATTTTTTTATTTTTTTTCTATATATTTATTTTTCTATTACTTATTTGATTTTTATTTTTATTTTTTCTTTTAGAAATTAAGACAATCATATAAATGTTATTTTGTAATCAAACAGAGAAATCACTGTTGACCAATCAATCACTATTTTTTTTTTTTTTTTTTTTTATTTTATTTCTGATGATATTTTCATTTCGTTTAACTTTTTTTTTTTTTTTTTATTTTATTGTCTTTTGGGAATAAAATATTACACTTGTGGAATAAAATAAAATAAACTTTAATAGTTATATTGTCATTTTAAATAAAACAATTAACTATGAAACACGTTATAGTTTAAAAAATATTAAGACAAATCTTATCAGTATAATATTATTAAGTTTGTAGATATTATTATGGTTTGCGTGAACGCGTTTTGTATAGCAAGTTAATCGTGCAAATATTATACTCTCTTTGTTTAAGTTAATTTTCAAAATTTTGTATATCTTACTATGTATACCCTTTCCACAATGTGGGTAATTAATACTGATAAGATTTTAACATCGTAAACGCACATACACACATTAAATTTATATTTTCATTGAAGAAATTTTATTTTAAATAAAGAAAAATGTATTATTTTTATATTTAAAAATAGAGAAACAAGATAAAGACATTTTAAAATATTATATATAAAATATATTGAATAAAATTTTAAGAGTTTATATATACATCTATATTTTAGTGTGACAGCAAAGTTATTTGAATGGCCCGGAAAAGATGGCGTAGAGTTGCTCCGTATTTTTATACTGTATGGACGGTAATATTTGCATAATCCTGCACTTAGCTCGTTCGTCGCAAAATGTTGAGAGCCCTCTCTTTTACCAAAAGGATGCGTATTATTTTACTTTATATATATATACAATATTTTTATGCAAAAGTAAATATTTTTTTTCTTTATTATTTTTTATTTTTTTATATTATTGTTATTATTTTTCTTAACTAGACCGTGTCGTTGTTACACCGAGCGTATATATCTTTTGTTTGTTTGTAAAAACAAAA
Organism: Lysiphlebus fabarum; assembly: GCA_011426435.1. NCBI lineage: Eukaryota > Metazoa > Arthropoda > Insecta > Hymenoptera > Braconidae > Lysiphlebus > Lysiphlebus fabarum. Next base: position 804,683 of record WSYQ01000026.1, on the reverse strand, counting down.
ATAAACATTTATTAAATTAATTTAAATAATTAAGGAAAAGGTATATCAGTACACATCTTGAAAGACCTTATTGTTTTCATCATCATCTTGAAATAATTAAGTTTTAACAAAACAAGTTTTAATATGTATAAAAAAGTTTTATTATTTTTTTTTTATTTTTTTATTTATATAATTTACAAAATTTTATTATTTTTTTTTTATATATATTTTTTTTTTGGGATTTAATTGAATAAACGCAAGCATGAAAAATATAATTAAATTTTATATTTGTTTTAATTAAATTTTTTTATTTTATTATTTATTTGTTATTTTAGTTCATTATTTTCGTTGATTTTTTTTAATTTTTAAATATTATGAATTTTATTTTTTAAGGTTTATTTGGAATGATTTTACTAAGGAAAAAGTAACGGCCAGCTTCAAAACTGTCTGACCTGTGAGTAGTATCGGACAACCTTAAGACTGTCTGACTCTGCAAGTAGTAACGGACAACCTCAAGTCGGTCTGACTGTGCAAGTAGTAACCGCCAGCTTCATGCCTGTCTGACTCGGTAAGTAGTAGCGGCCGCGTCCGCACTATTCGTTGACCTGTACTACTTAAAATACAAATTTTTTTTCAACGTTAATAACTCATGACATTTTTTATCAAATTGAATAAAAATTTTTTTATAATTATCAACAATTTTTAAACTAATAAATATATCAATAGTATAAATATATTTTAATGATAAATAAATTAATTAAATAAATAAATTAAAAAATTAAAATTTTTTTTTTTTAAATAATGATTATAATTTGTTTCTTTTATTTTTTTATTTTGTAATGAAATAAAATAATAAAAGAAAATAAATTTTTATTATATTTTAAATACAAGATAAATATGTTGATATCAAAAAAAAAAAAAAAAAAAAAGAAAAAAATGTTTAATGAAGTGTTCATGAACCCCAGGTGTTGGAATCACTTGAAAAAAAAATAAAATTGAATGAAGAATGAAAAATTGGAATATAAAGAATTGAGTATAAATCCCAGATGACCTTAACTTAAGGTATAAAACAAGAAAAATCGTATCAAAAAAAAATTCGCGTTGTCATCAATCTTACAAAATCGATCAGGAAACACTCGCGACATTTTCTGCAGATGTGACTTTGTTATTTTTATTTTTATTTTTTTCTACTTTTTTTGTATTCCCATGTGAATAAATTGACGTCTCGATTAAGAACATAACGATTAACCGTCTCGTTGTTGTCGTCTCATCTGGCATAAGAACATATAAAATCTCAAAAAATATATTTCTTTCCATTTGATTTTATATTTGTGTGTTTTTTTTTTGTTATATAAAAAAAAAAAAAAATTAACATTAATAAATTTATTATTCAAATATTCTTAAATATATTTCCAATAAATATTTACTAATTTATAATAAAAAAATCATTTTTTATTTTTATTTTCTATAAAAAATTTGCTCCAGTTAAAAATAAAAGTTATATTTTAATACAAGATATATGTGGATTTAATAAGTTGATAAATATATGTGTATTGGTTTTAGATGAAAAACAAAATAGTACATAATATAGACCAAAGAATAGGTGGTAGTATTGACTATAGAATATAAAAAAGGGGGGTTTGTGCGGCTACGTAGGACATATGGTAGTTGGTCCCCAGTGATCGAAGCCAGAGTCCTCATGAGTTTTCAATGAGATTAGCGGCCCATCTGTGCATTACTACCCTCTCTCTCTCTCTCTCTTATTTTGTCTCTCTTTGTCTCTCTTTTACTCAATTTATAATACATATGTATTTACACATATATATATATATATATATTCACACATAAACTTGTCTCATTTCAGTTAAGGGTACCGTGACAATGATGCCAACCTGTTATCCCCCATAATAATACAATGCAATATACACTCATCCAGTGTTTTTTTTTTTTTTTTTATTATTATTTTATTTACAGGTCTTGCACTGACTTGAATACTTTGTATATATATACACACAGGTACCTATTGTACATGTAGTTCTTTCATATTAATATAATATAAAAAAATAGTTGAAATAAAAAAAAAAAATAAAACTAATAAATCGAGCAATCTGGGGGTTTTGTATGGTCGCGTCAGTGGGTCCATCATGGGGGCCTTGTGTTGAGTTAGTTCACCCATATGGACTATGCCTTATGTGCATATGCTACGGAAACATGCGACTAACGAGCTGTCTTTTATTATCAAACTTCAAAATAATACCACAAATAATAAATAAGTTTTTTAATTTAAATTAAAATATATATAAACTATATTTTTATTTATTTTTTATTTTTTTAATTTAAATATTTGAAGAATCAAATAAATAAACTATAATTAATTATTAATTACATTTATAAATATATTTTAAATAATTTATTTTATGTTTTTTTTTTTTTTTTTTTTAAATTTTTAATCAGTAAAATATAACTAAATATTTTAATAATATAATAAATAATTTAAATAAATATTTTTTTTTTATATTTTACAATTGATAAAAAAAATATATAAAAAATATAAAAAATACAATGATGAAGAATGACGGAACAAAGCCGATACGGTGTATACTATATTCATTGTCGTTGTGGTACATTCATTGTGTTTTATATTATACAAAAAAAAAAAAAAAAAAAAAAAATAATTTGAACCCTTATATATTACGTACACACACATACAGTTATGCACTTGAACCCCCGTCATTCAACTTCTTGTGCATCTGTCCTCAATCAACGATCCACGAAAATGGGATTTACGCTTAGTCAGCATTGTAAAAATATTGTCCATTATTTCAATAATTTATCAAGTATTATATTTAAGACTAAAATATATCAGCAAGACAGGTTGTTATATATATCAAGGGGAAAAAAACACCAATATATTTATTATTTTTTATGTTGAATGGGTCAAAGAATAGACGCACTTAACTCGAAGCTGGTTAAACAGTTGTTTGATCGACATTATGCATTAGCATGTGGCTGGTGCCAGAACTTATTAGTTATTACTTTTGATATAACATTTTATATATATAATATAACTTGTATATTATAACATAAAACCAACCAGCTTTTATATAAACACATATTCAATCATATTTTTTATATATATATTTACATATTTTTAATCATACTTTATATTATACATTTAATATATTAATATATTTTCAATTATATTAATTATAATTTATTGATTTTTATTAGAAAATTATTAAATTAATTTTTTATTTTTTTAAAAGCTCAATTATTTATGATATTTATGATAATGAGCTTTTAGTAAAAGTATTTTTTGTTTATTAATTTATTTAATTTTTATTATTATTATATATTTTTTAAATTATTAAAAAAAATGAATATTTTGGTATGAAAAAAATGATTTATAAGATGTCTGATTGTTAAGGTGAGTGGCGGTTTATGAAATATTACATTTAAATCGGCTTAAAGTTTAAACTCAGTGGCACTTTAAGCTTTTCGGTGAAATGATTATCGGTGCTAACCAGCATTCACCAAACAACCAAAGAATTTATAAAAAAATAAATAAATAAATAAATAAATTATTAAAATGTTTATAATTTATTAATTAAAATCAATAAAAAATTTTTACAATTTATCATTTAAATAAATTTACAATTTAACCAACTCAGTATTTTTTTTTTTTAAACATAATTGTCTTGTCTGTAAAATATGCTATCAATAGTGCCAACTTCCCTTAATGTATTATCACCATCATAATCATCATCATCATCTCACATAAGTTAAATTCACACCTTTGATTAATTATGATATGCAATATGACGTTACAGACGAATTCCACTTGACAATACCATAGAAACACTGTTTGTGATGATTTGCTTATATTTCAGGGCTAAATTGTGTCTCCCCAGATTATATATATATATATGGGGACCAAGAGATTTAGTATATATAATTTCTCTCAACACTAAATCTTTCTTTGTCTGTATAACAATATTCTGTATTTATATTTCCTTGTCATTTTCCTATTTGTTAAACTCCGAGGCCAAGTTTGTCAGGGCTTATCCTATATACTGTTATATACGTTATACGTTATATTTCAATGAACATGAGAATATACTGATGAATATTGATATGAACCAAACTAACTGATGTATATATCACATCAAAATTTAACCACCTTTATGTATCTTGATCTAATTTATTTAATTTAAAATAAATAATCAATTTTAAGCAAATTTTAACATGACTGTCATTCGTTAAAAATTAATAAAATAAAATTTATTTTACCTTTTTTTTCATTTTATATATTGATGATGATAACAGTTGAATTTAAATTCATATAAATTTTTATGATTCAAAATGGACATTGTCATCGTTTTTTTTTTTTTTATTTTTTGCAATATAAATTTAAAATATTTTTTATTTATTTATTTTTTTTTTTCAACACCTGATTGCCTTTTAAAATAGGGTGTTTAAAAAAAAGGTAAAATATAAATTTATATGCGACAAAAAAATAAATATTAAAATAAAAAATTCATACGCTATGAAGAAGCTAAAGATGTTATCATGAAAATTGAATTCTTGTGGTCCACAAATTTTACTCAGGGTGACCACTCAAACGTATATAACCATTCGATAAAATATATTTAACTTTTTTTATTTTATTTTATTTTTTTCTAGACCCCAAATTTAGCCCCTGTCAGTATTCATTTCAAAAAGGATTAAAGTTTTATATATAATATATTATTATACAGTGTGATAAGAATCACAGAGTTAATTTATATAACAAGTGTTAAAATTAAAATAAAAATAATAATAATATTGTAATTTCATATTGTTTGACATGATCTTTCAAATACACTTGCATTTTTCTCATCCTGATTTTTATCAATTTTATTGACCTTTTTATATATTTTTTGATTTAAATTTTATTTTATCCTTATTGAATTTTTAGTTTGTTTTATTATTTCAAGGGTCTTTTTATCAGATAGTTTTAAAATTTTATATATATTTTTATACGTCAAAAAGCTATTGTTCAAAAGTGGTAATAGATCAATTTACTTGAACAAATTGCCTTATTGACGTCAAGAAAAGTAGCCATTCTGCTTTTGTGTGCAATGAAAAAAAAAAAAAAAAAAAAAAAAAAATGGACATTTACACACAATTTTTTTTGATTTTTTTTTTTTTTTTTTTTTTTTTATTTTGTTAGTCTCAGATGGAACGCAAAATTGAGTTTGTCGACCCAAACGACCGTAGTGCTTCTTCATATAGTTTCAATAACCTATTATCTATTATTATTTTTTATTTTATTTTTATGACATTTACTAAAAGTAAATCTTGGCAAAGTTGCTGAAAAAATTGAAAATTAAAAATTGAAATAAAAATTTATAAATAAATAAATACATAGTTTTAAAAATTAAAAATAAAATATTAATTAATATTATAAAAAAAAAAAAAAAAAAATTATAAAAAAAATATTAATTAAAGTCTGTTTAATTTTGTTTTAGTGTTGTCGTGCTTGTTGAGGCTTTTGTTGAGGGTGAACATCAACGGAGAGAGATGAGAGAAAAAGGGAGAAAATAATCCGGATGGCGAGTTGATGAGATTAAAGGTTCCAGGCTGTGAAACGTTTTCCAACGAGAAACACGAATGGACTGTGGACAAACGAGATGACTCGTTGTTGTTATACTATTCTAGATGAAAGAGGCTCAAATCCATCATTCCGTAAAATAACATTGTCCCATATACGAATCATGATATTGTTCTCCAAAGAATTGCAAGCAGCTCAAAAATTTATTTAAAAAAAAATATATAAAACTTTTTTAATAATTAAAGTTTAAAAAAAAATATATAAAATACATAACAAATTGAAAACACAAAGATAATAAATTTATAATTAAAAAAATTTATAAAAAATTTAAATTATTTTAAAATTAAATAATTAATTTTTAATTTATATATTTTATTATATAAATTTTATGAATCAAATAACAATTTTAATTTTTATATTTTAATGTTTTTTTTGATTTAAGATTGACCCAAAAGTAATAAAAGCAAACAACTGATGATACATTGTAAAAAAAAAAAAAATTCAAGTGCCGATGTTGGGGATTATCATTGTCCCGTAAAATTGATACGCGGCTTACTCCACCGAATTCAACTCTCATAATAATCGCAAATAAAATAAAAAATAAAAAAAAAAAAAAAAAAAAAAAAAAAACCACAAAAAATAAAAAGTATATGATGACAGTAGTAACAGTTTTTATCTACTCTATATGGTCAGACATAAAAAAATTAAAAAAATAATGAATATAAATCAGAAGTAGTTAAAAATAATTAATAGCATTGTGAATAATAATTATATATAAGAATAAGGGTATATAAAAAAAAAAAAATATTCAACAATGTAAATATTTGCTATAAAAAAAAAAAAAATATTATTCAAAATTTATTATTATTTTACCAATTTTACATCTGGTCTTATTACCACTAAAAAAATAAGTAAATTGTGAGTTAAAAAAAAAAAAAAATATGAAATCTTTAAAATAGATATTTTTATCGGGCGTGACGCTTTATTCGTTGGCTGCATATATTTTCATATTGGAACGAACGACCTGGGAATATTGTAATTTGCATCGTAGATGGTAGAAATACACGAAAGTCATGGCTCGATGAGAAACGGCCAAGGGAGCCGATTTGAATCGTCGTAATATGCAAATCTATTTGGTGCCTAGGCATGCCTTCTTCTTTCTTTCATTTTTTTTATTTTTTTATTTTTTTATTTGATTTTTTTTTTTTTTTTTCATGCCCACCCACATTGTTAAAAAACAAATATATATATTTATATAAAAATTTTTAATTGATTAATATAATAATTAAAAATAAAAATTGATTAAAAAAAAAATAATAATTAATCTTTTTGTTTTTTTTTTTCAGACAACATACATACGAATTTTGAAAATGCAAACATTGATAAACCAATGTATATAATAAATATATATAATAAACCGGATAAACCAATAGTTGAAACATCGCGATTGATGATGCTTCATTGTTTCATTTGTAATAAATTTATATAATAGAAAATCGAGTGTTTGGATACACGGGATATATGGTCACATCTTCCTGTATGTCGACGCTGCTTTTACTAATAACCGATAGTCCAAGCCAACCGTGGAATATTATAATTGATTTATCGTTATACATTGAAAACATACAAAATTTATGATTTAAACTTATACCTTGTTTTGCACCATCATATACAAATTTATAGATTATCTATAAAAAAAAAAAATACTCGTTTTCATTTTGTTCATAAGGGTTGTGAAATAATAAAAAATAAAGAAATATATGAGATGTAAAAATGAGTGAGACAAGTGAAAAATAAAAAAATATAAAAGAATAGGGTAAAAAATGTAAATGGTATGGGTGTGTGTAAGAGTTAGTATATATGTTGAACTCGTTTGTTGTAAATTTAGGGGACAGAGTGCTTTGCAATCTGTGATTCAGCCCCATTAACCCCGAGATTTGCACGGACTTGCGGCCAACTTGCGGCTATAATGTTTCACCTAACCACTTCACAAATTTAACATTTATTCCTACTGTTAACACGTATTGAAATCAACCCTTTTTTTCATACGTAAAAGTATTTTTTTTTAATTTTTATTTTTACATTTTTAATTAAAGATATATGTTGCTCAATTAACCTGCATTATTTTTATTTTTTATTTTTTATTTTTTATTTTTTTTATATATAAATCCATATACTTGAATCTCATTATTTTATAATCAAATAATCCTTAATCTACAAAAAAATAAAAAAAATATAAATTGATCAATTTTTTCTTTTTTTTTTATTTTATTTTTTTGTCATAGTCAGTGTTTTATAATTTTCGTGATTCACCAGAATCTCAATAATTTAATCAACAATTTCAAAATGCGGAGTAAACTGACTGCTTAACTCATTTATATTTATGTTAAAAAACAAAAAAAAAAAAAATAAAAATACTGTTTTTCAGGTCTCAAGTATTTTATAAATCTTCGTATAAAAATAAAAAATAAATATAAAAAACGATTATAATTTTTTTGTATGAGATAGAGTGTAAGTTGAGTTGCAAGTAAGTTGTAGATTTTATTTAGCAAATCCGTCTGGCCTGTGGGCAATGTTGAATTTAACGTATACGGAATACTAAATATAGTATTCATTGAGGCATATCGACTGGACACTTGAGGGCGTGACACAAATGCCAGATGCAATCAAGCAAAAGAAGTGTCCTGAAGTAAGACTAAAATAAAAAAAAAAAACTTATATAAACGAATAAAAAGAATAAGACTAAAATAAAAAAGAAAAAATAAAATAAAATATATACTTATAAGGATGAAAAAGAATATAAGGGTGAATATAGAAAAAAAAAAAAAGAATAAAATAAAGTTGCAAGAAAGTGCTACATATCCACTTGTTCTCATTCAGTTATATATACACACAAAAAGTTAGGGGTGAAAGTAAATTTTCATGGATAAATTTGAGGAATGAATTTGGGATTTATTTTATTTTATTTTTTTTGTTATAATACGAGCAATATATGTATGAGGTATATCTGTGTCTTCATCATGATCGACCACGATGATGATGATGATGATGATGATGTGTATAGGTGACTAGTTTTGGGTGCATAAATATATGTTATGATGATATGGGGATGCGTCACCCTTGTACAGTTATATATGCCTTTTTTTTTCATATTGATATAGCACATGTATATTTGTTGGAATATAAATACATCTATATGTTATTCAATTGTTGATTTTATTCGGTGACGATATCTATGTCCATTATGTGAATCATAATAATATGTTTAATAAATATTCTTATATTGATATGCTCTTTATAAAATTAGATAATAATCATTTTTTTTTTTATGCTATATTTATTCATGATTTAATTTAATTAATATAGGTACTAAGATTTCGATGTTATTCAAATTTTTATATTATTATTTTTTGATTAAATGTATTAAAAATTGTTAAATGGATATTAAAATGATTATATTATTGTTAAATAAAGTTTTTTATAATAATTAAATAGTTTTTATGTGTATTATTATTTTTATTTTTATTCCTATTGTAAACAGAAGACTCAACTGCATTTTATTCGTAATTTGATTGATTTAAATTATTTAAAAATTCATTTATTTAATATAAGATGACCTCTTTTCCTGTCCTATTATCCTGTTATAATTCAGAATTTGTCTAAATATCAATAATAAGACATCTTACAGTTTTTCAAAAAACGTAAGGTTACCTCTTTGCTCGTTCTATGCTCCTAATGAAAATCAAAGATTTTTCGAAAATTGAAAAAACTTCTTCGCTTATTCTATGTTCCTGATCAAATTTGAATTTTTTATTTTCGAAAAAAAATTGAATTTGTATTAGGCAAATATAATGACCGAAGAGGTATTCGAATTTTTTTTTTTTTCTGAAAAAATTTTGAATTTGTATTAGGCAAATATGATGACCGAAGAGGTATTCGAATTTTTTTTTTTCTGAAAAAATTTTGAATTTTTACAGGCAAATATAATGACCGAAGAGGTATTTGAATTTTTTTTTTTTTTTGAAAAAAATTTTGAATTTTATTAGGCAAATATAATGACTGAAGAGGTATTCGAATTTTTTTTTTTTCTGAAAAAATTTTGAATTTTATTAGGCAAATATAATGACTGAAGAGGTATTCGAATTTTTTTTTTTCTGAAAAATTTTGAATTTGTATTAGGCAAATATAATGACCGAAGAGGTATTCGAATTTTTTTTTTTCTGAAAAAATTTTGAATTTGTATTAGGCAAATATAATGACCGAAGAGGTATTCGAATTTTTTTTTTTTTCTGAAAAAATTTTGAATTTGTATTAGGCAAATATAATGACCGAAGAGGTATTCGAATTTTTTTTTTTCTGAAAAAATTTTGAATTTGTATTAGGCAAATATAATGACCGAAGAGGTATTCGAATTTTTTTTTTTTCTGAAAAAATTTTGAATTTGTATTAGGCAAATATAATGACCGAAGAGGTATTCGAATTTTTTTTTTTCTGAAAAATTTTGAATTTGTATTAGGCAAATATAATGACCGAAGAGGTATTCGAATTTTTTTTTTCTCTGAAAAATTTTGAATTTGTATTAGGCAAATATGATGACTGAAGAGGTATTCGAGTTTTCTTTTAAATTAAATAACTGCATCGAAATTTCGTTTATAAAAATTTTTAATGATATCAGGGTTTCAGGGCTTGAGAAGAGGAATTCGATGCACTTTCCCGTTTTTTTCTAACTTCGATATATTTCGATATATCGATAGTAACTTATCGAAAAATGTATCGATTAAATTTCGAGGTATATCGAAAAAATATATCTCGAAAAGACGATTTCAGATCGATTTATACATTTTTTCTAGGATCGATATTTTTCGATATATCGATAGTAACTTATCGAAAAATGTATCGATTAAATTTCGAGATATATCGAAAAATTATGTCTCGAAAAGGCGATTTCAAATCGATTTATACATTTTTTCTAGGATCGATATTTTTCGATATATCGATAGTAACTTATCGAAAAATGTATCGATTAAATTTCGAGATATATCGAAAAAATATGTCTCGAAAAGACGATTTCAGATCGATTTATACATTTTTTCTAGGATCGATATTTTTCGATATATCGATAGTAACTTATCGAAAAATGTATCGATTAAATTTCGAGATATATCGAAAAAATATGTCTCGAAAAGACGATTTCAAATCGATTTATTTATTTTTTCTAGGATCGATATTTTTTGATATATCAAACGTAACTTATCGAAATTATTATCGAAAAAATTTCGAGTTATATCGAATTTTTAGGGCTCGAAAAGAGCTTTTCAAATCCGTATATACTTTTTTTTTAAGATCAATATTTCTCGAGATATCGATAGTAACATTTTTAAAAATTTTTTTAAAAAATTTTGAATCATATTATTTTGAATTTCTATTAGGCAAATATAATGACCGAAGAGGTATTCGAATTTTTTTTTTTTTCTAAAAAAATTTCGAATTTGTATTAGGCAAATATGATGACTGAAGCGGTATTCGAATTTTTTTTTTTCTAAAAAAAATTTGAATTTGTATTAGGCAAATATAATGACCGAAGAGGTATTCGAATTTTTTTTTTCTCTGAAAAATTTTGAATTTGTATTAGGCAAATATGATGACTGAAGAGGTATTCGAGTTTTCTATTAAATTGAATAACTGCATCGAAATTTCGTTTATAAAAATTTTTAATGATATCAGGGTTTCAGGGCTTGAGAAGAGGAATTCGATGCACTTTCCCGTTTTTTTCTAACTTCGATATATTTCGATATATCGATAGTAACTTATCGAAAAATGTATCGATTAAATTTCGAGATATATCGAAAAAATATGTCTCGAAAAGACGATTTCAGATCGATTTATACATTTTTTCTAGGATCGATATTTTTCGATATATCGATAGTAACTTATCGAAAAATGTATCGATTAAATTTCGAGTTATATCGAACTTTTAGGTCTCGAAAAGACAATTTCAAATCGATTTATACATTTTTTCTAGGATCGATATATTTCGATATATCGATAGTAACTTATCGAAAAATGTATCGATTAAATTTCGAAATATATCGAAAAAATATGTCTCGAAAAGACGATTTCAAATCGATTTATACATTTTTTCTAGGATCGATATTTTTCGATATATCGATAGTAACTTATCGAAAAATGTATCGATTAAATTTCGAGTTATATCGAACTTTTAGGTCTCGAAAAGACAATTTCAAATCGATTTATACATTTTTTCTAGGATCGATATATTTCGATATATCGATAGTAACTTATCGAAAAATGTATCGATTAAATTTCGAGATATATCGAAAAAATATGTCTCGAAAAGACGATTTCAGATCGATTTATACATTTTTTCTAGGATCGATATTTTTCGATATATCGATAGTAACTTATCGAAAAATGTATCGATTAAATTTCGAGATATATCGAAAATTTATGTCTCGAAAAGACGATTTCAAATCGATTTATACATTTTTTCTAGGATCGATATTTTTTGATATATCAAACGTAACTTATCGAAATTATTATCAAAAAAATTTCGAGTTATATCGAATTTTTAGGGCTCGAAAAGAGCTTTTCAAATCCGTATATACTTTTTTTTTAAGATCAATATTTCTCGAGATATCGATAGTAACATTTTTAAAAATTTTTTTAAAAAATTTTGAATCATATTATTTTGAATTTCTATTAGGCAAATATAATGACCGAAGAGGTATTCGAATTTTTTTTTTTTCTGAAAAAATTTTGAATTTGTATTAGGCAAATATAATGACCGAAGAGGTATTCGAATTTTTTTTTTTTCTGAAAAAATTTTGAATTTGTATTAGGCAAATATAATGACCGAAGAGGTATTCGAATTTTTTTTTTCTGAAAAATTTTGAATTTGTATTAGGCAAATATAATGACCGAAGAGGTATTCGAATTTTTTTTTTCTCTGAAAAATTTTGAATTTGTATTAGGCAAATATGATGACTGAAGAGGTATTTGAACTTTTTTTTTTTCTGAAAATTTTTTAATTTCTAACAGGCAAGTATGATGACCGAAGAAGTATCTAAACTTTTTTTTTTCGAATGAGTTTTGAATTTTCATTAGGCTATCATTCGAAAAGGTATTAGAATTTTTATGAGAAACGATAGAAAATTTATTGAATTTTTTTTTAAGAAAATATCTAGGGTAAGGTATTCTAGGCTTAAACATTTCTATAACATCATTATATTTAACTGCATTTAACATCTTTATAAAAAAATTTAATAAAAAACCAATTTATAAAAAAATAAAACTTGTTAAAAAATAAAAATCCTGATAAATTACGTGTTCACATTCAGTGAATAGAATTTTCTTGTAGGTTTATTTATATAAGAAGAAAATCTTTTGAAACTTGACTACTTCATTGTGAATATATATATATATATAAACGAATAATAAAAGAAAAAAATTACGTCAAAAGTCTTGTAAATTTATCGGTGCACTTTTTAAACTCCGCCTTTTTCAACAGAAAGATTAGCATATTATTTCTATTGTAAAAAACGGAAGATGAACAAGATCGAGGTATAGAGGTGCCTACAATTTTTCCGTATTTCCTTCTTCTTTTTATTTTATTTTATTTTATTTTATTTTTAACTTTTCATATTCTTTTACAACATTTACAAAAGAATAAAATATCAAAAATAAAATAAAATTAAGTCTGCAGTCTAAGGGGCCAATTCATGATTTTATAACGTGCGCGAGACCATATCAAATATGTTGATAAATGATTCTTTGAAGGGGTGGTTACATTTATATATTAACCCCAATTTCACCTCCACCCAAACCAATATATACCCTTGTATGAATAAATAAAATAAATATTCTTTTAACATTCAAAAGTTGAATAAATAATATTGATAAATTTTTATTTTTACATGTTTTATTTTTATATATATCTATTTATATCAAAGTGATAACAAATGACACTATTTCCGGTTGGTCAATCAGGTCTTTTGACCCATACATTCATTTGCAATTTCAATTTATACCCCATTACATTCCAGAACTTGAAATTTCCATAAAATTTAAAAAAAAAAATAAAATAAAAAAATAAAAAAACATTCAAATTTCAGCAAACAATTTCTATTTTATTATTTGTAGATACAATTGTAATTGATTTTATTAACTGTCGGTAAAACAGTATTTGTAAATTATTTTTTCTGAATGTTGGTAGTACTGATTAAGAAAAAGTAAATAAAAAAGAAATTGACGAATAGAAAATCAAAGAATACCGGAATGAACCAATTAGAAATGAGGATATTCATGGTGTTTGGTTGTCGGCATTGATTTTAATTTTCATATTGTTGTTAAAATAATAATAATAAAATAAAAAGTAAATTGGTATTGTTCGACAACAGACTCAGCTGTAGCATTTAGAGCATTTAGACATCATCAAGCTTGAAACGCCCATATTTTCACATAACAACAAGCCTACTGTCAAAATAAAATTATTAAATTAAATTTTTAATTAATAATAATAATTAATTTTCAATAATTCAAGTGAATCTATTGTTAATTTTTTTTACAATCAAGGTAAGCCAAAGTTATTAATTTTAATAATCAAAAAAGAAAATTAAAAAAATTTTATTCTAAAATGTAAATTAAAATTTTATAAATAAAAAATTTAATTTTTTATATTATATTATTAATAATTAGTTGCTTAAATTGATTAAAAATTATTTACTATTATTAATAATATTTTTTTGTTTTTTTATATAAATTATTAAAATTGTTGAATAAAATTTTTGTTTTGTTTTTTGACAAGTTTATTTAAACATTTTTTTATTTAATTTGTATTATTTTATAATTTTGATATTATTTATGATTTATTTAATTGATAAATATCTGCAGTTGTCATTTTTTTCAGCCTTGAAAATAAACCAGACATTATTATATATATATTCTGCGCATGGATATCATATGGATGTATAAATTGTTACAGGATATTTAGCCCGGCGCAATAACGCAATGACCCATGCTCATACTTGTATTGATTATTTAAGTTGACGGTCGAGAGAAGGCCAGTTTACTCGTTACCACGTTCCAATATTTAACTATTTTTTTATTTTTAATTTCATCCAAAAGTTATCAAATCATTTTACATTTTGGTAATTAAAATTGATACAAAATATCTAATAACTCAAGTACTTTTCAAAAATCAATTAATCCATTATTTTTTATCATTTGTATTAATTATTTCAGTTAAATATATATATAATATTATTTAATGGATTTTATTGATTTATCAGATTATAACAAAAACACGTTTTTAAAATCAATGTCAAAAAAATATTGTGCAATTTCTAAAAATAGTTTTTATAAAGACTAAATGTTTTAAATTATTTATTTCTGTTACAGTTTATAATAATCCTGGAGTTGATATAAATATAATCAGCTGTAAAGACGAGGAAAGTTGATTATATTAATTTTTATTGATAAAAGTTTTGGTAAAACAAAAAATATCAAAATGCCTGCACCAGCAGAATCTGCTGCTTCAGAACCACCAGTTCCAAGGACAGAACTTCAAGAATTACAATTAAAAGCTGGACAAGTTACAGATGAAGTAAGTTTTAAATTAAATCATCAATTTATTTGATTTGTACTTTAATTTATTAAAATTGTTGTTTAATTATTTATAATAATTTTTTTTAGTCCTTGGAGAGTACAAGGCGTATGATGGCGTTATGCGAAGAGGTAAGTGATTAATATTTATAATCAAAATATAAATAATTATAAATGTATATAATATATATTTAATTATATTAATAACTATCGCGAGTCTATCGTTTTCTCAAGTTGAACATAAAAAAAAAAAAGAAAAAAAAGAAAATGAAAATATAAAACAATTGATTTTAAAAAAAAAGATTTATCAATTTGTCATTACATCAGTTTAAAAATAATATTGTCATCAAATTTTTTTAACTTGTAACGTCATCTTTATAACATTACTAAAATTAATCTATTATTTATTTAATATTAACATCACTGATTCAACAAGATGACTCAATAGATAAATGAATCATTTATCTTTTTTTTTTTTCTTTTTATATATTTATTTTCAACTTGTTTATTCTTTCTTTTTCGATATATTTTATATCTTCAAAAGCTCAACCCTAATATGTGCATCAAAGCATCTATATGTGTCTTTAAAAAAAAATAAATAAAATAATTATTATATTAATGATGCACGTGAAAAAAAGAGGTAGTTAATTGTTAACATAAGCAAAAAAAAAAAAAATTATATATTTTAATCAAAATATTATTTTTTATAAATATAATTAAAAATAATATTTTGATTATAAAAATATCATTTAAATAATATTAAATAACAATAATTTAAAAAGAAATCTTAAAAATTTGAAAAAAAAAAAAATCATTATCAAGGCTATTGTTGTCTAATTGTCATTGAAATGTATGTTGTCCCTTTCTGACTGTAAATATATTAAATGTCTGTCTGCTTGCTTGGCTGTTGTTTGTATGTCTGAATAATAAAAAATACAAATTAATCTAATAAATAAATTCAAAACAAAAATATTCTTTATCAAAAAAAAAAAAAAAAATTAACAAAAACGTACAATAATTTTTTGTACGTTATTAAATGTATGTATGTTTTGTATGTGTCATTATTAATTAATATATATATAAATTTATCAAATAATTAATTAAAAAATTAAGATAAATTTATGAATATAATAATTATAAAAATTAATTTGTGTATAAACATTGTGCCTTGTTGGCTGCCCGTGTGCTTGCTGTCACAATAAATCAATCTCTGTCAATTAATTAATTAAAATCTCTCTCTCTCTCAATCTCTTTTTTCTCTGACACTAATTATAATTAATCATTTACATAATAACTATTATAATAATGATAATCATTCAATATCGTAACTGCAATGTAACACTATTATAACATTTATTCCACCAATTAGAAATTAATAATTTTATAAAATTATCAAAATAATTAAAATACAAATATATCTTATATATAAATTAATTTATTTTGATATATTTTTAATCACTGTATGCATGATATTTATTAAAATTTTAACTTGAAATATCTTGATGCAATATTTTACAGAAAAAAAAAAACAAAACATAAAAAAAAAATCCAGTTGTCTAATTTCTTTGCCTGCAAAGTATAAACTATTCTATCAAATCTTATTGAATATTAATGTATATTTATTTTATATATTTTTTTTTAATCTATCTCCTGTAATATCTATATATATTAATATTATTTTTTAAAAAACCACCAGCATTCATTGATCAATAATATATATTCACTCACTCGCTGTATTCATAAACTTTTAATAAAAAAACAAAAAGAAAAAACTACAAAAATAATGCAATATATTTAATTTAAAAATAAATTAATTAAATATTTAATTAAACACATTGAGATTATTTTTTGCAATTTAAATAAATCATATTGCAATTATTTATTTTTTGTTTTTTTTTGTTTTTGAAATATTATAAATATATATCACTTACTTAATTACTAATATACTATATACTAATACTAATTCAAAAAATAAATAATATATATATAGTTTTAAAAAAAAAAAAAAAAAAAAAATATATATAATATACTATAACAATTTAATACATTTAATATACTTCGACTCTTTAACACTCGTGGTGGTTGTGTGTGTTTTGCTGCCTCTGAATAGAGCAAGGAGGCCGGCATCCGCACTCTGGTCGCACTCGACGACCAGGGAGGTGAGTTTAATTGCCTAATTAATTGTAATATCAATTAACATTTAATTCACACATTTTTAGTTGTTTGTTAAATAATTATTTAATATTTTTTTAAAAACATTTATTTTATAATTTAATTTCCCACCCCTCATGTGATTAATCAAATAAATAATTTTTTTTTTTTTTTCCTTGTTAAATTTATTTTTTCAATTAAAATAAATAGTAAAAAAAAATCTTAATATTTTTATTTATTATAAAATAAATATATAAATATAATTAGTATGTGTTAATTATTATTAAATTAAAATTATAAAATGAGCCACTAATTATGTGTGTAATAATTATTATAATAAGGTAAGAAAAAATACAACAATATAATGAAGAATATATTTTGAAATAAATAAAATAAAAAGTTAATTAATTTTTTAAATATTGTATTATTTAAATATTATTAACAGTCATTGGGGATTGTTTTATTTGAAATTTAACCAATGAGGTTGGTTGGTGGGTCTAACAGGTTGAGAGAAAATAAAAATCAAATATATATTAATTAATTTTATATTAATTGATGTACATAATATTAAGACAGGCAGATTGTGATATGAAAAAAAAAAAAAAAGGTAACTTATTAGTCTTTAAAAGCCACTGACTTTTGACAGATTATTTAATTAAAAAAACCTTCAATATCCTGATACCAAATATCCTTATTATTACCACCACAACCACCACCACCACTACCACCACACCAATGTCAACGCCACCAGCCAATTAATATTCAATTTTACCTTTAATTTTTTTAAATTTTTTTTTACCTAATAATTAATTATCAAAACAAAAATATATAATTTTTATTAATTTTTTTTTTTTTAAATAAAATATACAATTTAATATATTAATACAGTACAAGCATCAACACAGCTTTCATGTATGCACAGAATTTATTAATGTTTTAATTATAATTTTCAAAAAAAAAATATATATATCCTATACATTTCAAAATTATTATTTTACTTCTTATTTTTCACATTTTAATTATGTATTTCAATACAATATTATCTATTAGATAAAATTCTATATGCTCTGTGTGCCTGGATAAACACTCTCAGCAAATTTTTAATTATAGAAAAATTTAATATAAAAAAAAAATTAATAAATAAATAATTTAATAACAAATATATATTTATCTGTTGTCTGTTAGATAAATTAACATTTTTTTTTATTTGAATAAAATTAGGTAGCTTTTAATTGTTTAGTATTCACAAAATTAACGAGTATCATGCAAAAAGTTTTTTTTTTTAATTATAAATATATATGTAGCTCGTAGTTGAATGTTTATGCTGTGTTTTTTTTTTAAATTTTTTTTTTTATTTAATTTTTTTATATATAAAATTGTCATTTATTTCCTAAAAAAAACTAGTCCTTGTATATCACAAATTAATAATGACAGTAACTATTTATAACTATTTTTTATTTACAAATTTTTTTTTAAATTTACAGTTGGACGAGATTAAACTTTTCTTTTTTTTTTTTAAATGTGCTTTTACACACATGCCTGCCTGTCTAGTTAATAAGTACCTTTATTTAAATATTAGGTACTATTTTAATTCTTTTTAAATAAAAAAAAAAAAAAAAAAAAAAACAATTTTTATTTTCTCAAATAAATTTTTTATTTTTAAATAACTAAACTAACTTTATTTTTATTTTTTTTCTAATTTAAAATTCGGTGTTTAGTGGGTGCTTTTTTTGTGTCTTATCATTTTTTTTTTAAATAAAATTTCTTATTAATAATTGTTTATAGTATTATTATTTTTATTTTATTTGTTAAATGTATATTAATAAATTATTTATAATTTTTTTTTAATTGTTAGTTTATTTATTTTATTTTTTAATTTTATTTTGTTGAACCACTGTGCTTATTGTCACGAGGATCAATTATTTTTTTAATTTTTTTTTATTATTTATATTCTAAATTGCACAAATTAATTAAATATATATTTTTTTAAATTCCATAAAATATTGTTGTTAAATATAATTCTTTGTTTGATCGATTGTTTAAATATTTTATGTTCAAATGATTAAAAAAAATAAAAAAAAAAACAGAAATATTGGCACTTTTATTTCGTATTTCAATTGATCTATTTAAATATTTTATATCCTCGGGGCATTAATAAAATAAATTTAAAAAAGCACGGTGGATCAAAAAGAAAAAAAAAATAGCAATTTAATTTAGCAGTTTAATCACCAAATAATTTTTCGTTCCGGGTTCCCGATGCTTTGGCCGTCATAGAGCGAGGAAGTTGGGGCAAATACTCTGGTTATGTTAGATCATCAAGGCGGTAAGATTTTTTTTTTCCAAGCAAAAAAAAAAAATAAAAAAATAACAACAACAATAACAATAATGTATCATTTATAACATTTAAAAAAAAAAAATTCCTCATGCGTTTATCATAATTTAAATGAGCTTTAATATATATATATATTTTTTTTTTTTCTTATCATTTATTTCCTCAACTATCCAATTAACAAATTTATTATTTTTAAATATATAAATAATACCTGACAATTGACAGTGGTTAACGACAATATTATATAAATAAACAATAAACATTTACAATTACAAATAAAAAAAAAAAAACTTGAGGTTTAACAAAACAACATGACAAAATACAAATAAAAATAAATAAAATAATTAATTATTATTTAGATAATAATTAATAATAAACAACAAATAATGTCCAGCATGGAGTCACATTGTATCACGAAATATAATTTTAGGTAATATAATTTAATAAAACAATAACAAATAATTTATAATTATTTGTTATTTAAATTTTGTGTAAACAATAATACACAATATTTAATAAATCATGTAATAACCCATTTGTTTATTAGTAGGCACAAATAATTAAACGTAAATATTAGTTATTAGTTGTTATGATATAATTATTATTGAAATTTAGATAATTAGTTGTATGTCGTGTTTGATTTTTTTGCATTTGTTTATATGCAAATATAATTAAAGTTATATATTATAATAATTACGTCGCCTTTATTTTTTGTTTTTTATATAGCAATAATTTATCATTTGCGATTATAATATATTTTTATTATCAAAAAAAATTTATATAGCAATCACAAGCAAACTGTTAATTAATTAATTTATTTTTTTTTTAAAGCTTTTGTAATTTTGCTGCGTCCATATAGCTATATCGCACGATTTTTAAATAAACCGCGCTTTGTTTTTTTTTTTTTTTTTTTCTTAATTATAATTTTTCATGAAAAATAAAAAATCATATTTCGAAAATTAAAAAAAAATCAAATTATTTATTTGATTTTTTATATTATTTTGTAGTTAATATTGTAATAACTAATATTTATTGAGTTATTTTTGCCCAGTTCATCCACCTGCTAGTAAAAAAATTAAAATAAATAAAATAATATTGGCTTTTTAAAAAAAAAAAAAATTTTAAATTGCATTAGCTTGATCCTAAATAATTTCAGTTTGCTTTGTTAATATAAAATATATTATTATTTATATTTATTTTCAGTAAATCATTGAGTAATTAATTTATTTCTTTTTGTTTTTTTTTTTTTTTCGAAATATAAAATAAGGTGTGTAACAAGGTGGTGGATGCTGTGGCATCGGTTTAATTGAAAACAAATGAATAATAATAATAATTAAAAATAAAAATAAATTAAATTTTTTATTTAATTATACTCGGTTGAATTTTTAGAGCCACGAGGTCGGGATGAAAACTCTCGTAATGCTGGACGAGCAAGGCGGTAAGGCCATATGTATAAACATTTATTAAAATTATACATTGATGACTAAACAATATTAAATAAACAAAATATTAAATAAACAATATGATACTTGATTGTGTTCAACGAAATGGGTCAACGAATTTAAAAATAATTTTCAATAAAAAAATATAAAAAATAAAACAATTTTTAAATTAACATTTGACAATATATAATGACAGTTACGAAACACAATAAATAATTAGACACATATTTTATAAATAATTATAATTAAATTTATCAATTAAAAACAAAAAATATATATATTATTAAGAAAAAATAAATAAATAATTGTACAACAAATATTAATATATAAACTAACAATTCATCTAGTCCGCCAACCAACCAGCCAACAAACAATTATACAAAATAATAATTAATATAAACTAAATATATTAATCACATATAATATAAATTATAAAAAATATATATTTATATTAATAAACCTGATTAATCACATAAATCATATCTATACTCTCTAGTACGTATAAAAATGCCAATACTGTTTTTTAATAATTATTCAAATTAATTTTTTTATACACTAACAATATTATTATTAAAAATTTATGTATAAAATACATAATAATTTTTAATAATTATTTTATCATTATTATAAATTAAATTTTTTTAATTATTTTTAAAAAATTAATAAATAAAAACAGAACAACTGGATCGAATTGAGGAGGGTATGGATCAAATCAATGCTGATATGAAAGAAGCAGAAAAAAATTTAACTGGAATGGAAAAATGCTGTGGTCTTTGTGTTTTACCTTGTAACAAGTATGTATATTTATTTATATTTTTTTTAATTAAATTATAATTGAATAATAATTAATATTTTTATTTAATTTTTTTAAACAAAAGGGGTGCAAGTTTTAAAGAGGATGAAGGAACGTGGAAAGGTAATGATGATGGTAAAGTTGTCAATAATCAACCACAACGTGTTATGGATGATCGTAATGGTCTTGGTCCACAATCTGGTTATATTGCAAGAATAACAAATGATGCACGTGAAAATGAAATGGAAGACAATATGGTACAGGTCAATACAATGATTGGTAATTTAAGAAATATGGCTATTGACATGGGTAGTGAACTTGAAAATCAAAATCGACAAGTTGACAGAATTAATCGCAAAGTAATTATTATTTATATCAATTTAATAATTATACTATGTTAATTTAAATTTTATTTATTAATTAAAATTAATTTTATTTCTTTCTTTTTTTTTTTTTTTTCAATAGGGTGAATCCAATGAGACAAGAATACAAGTTGCTAATGAACGAGCTCATCAATTACTTAAATAAATTATCAATAAATTTGAAATAAATAAATCAACTTGTTTATTAAGTTTAAAAAAATAATAAAATAAAATTATATAATTATTTACCTGCATTATTACTCGCAGTTATTAACGTAATTAAAAAAAAAAATTAATTTAATAATTTTTAAAAAAACCGTAAAAATAAATTAATTTATTTTTATTTTTTAATATGAAAAATTAATTAATTTAAAAAAAAACAATAAATAATTTAAATAAATTTACGGTGTTATAATATTTATTAATTAAAAAAAAAAGTTGATTAATAAAATTAAAAAAAATATAATTATAGATAATTTATTTAAAAAATCCTTAATTAAAATTTTATGAAAATTATTTGCTTAATAGTAATTATTATTAATAAAATAATTAAAAATATTTTTATTTATAAATGTTGTAATTAATTTATAAATATTCCTTGTTGTAATATCGTGAAATTATTATAGATATTTAATTGAGATAAATTAATAATAAAAAAATGAAAAAATTAATAAATTATGCACAAAAATAATTCAAAAATTAACAAAATTATACTGGTTAATTAATAAATAATTAAATTAATTAACAATTAATTATGGTGATAGTTTAATTATTATTAAAACAATGCTATATTGTTAAAATAAAAATTATTTAAATTAAATTAACAACAATTAGAAAAAATATTCAACTATGCCGTATGTTTGTTGTTAATATAATTATTTTTTATTTATAAATAAATTCTAAATATCTATATTTTAAATTGCAATAATTAATAATTAACCAGTTATGCTAAAATTAATATATAAAAAAAAATTAAATGAATTAAAAATGGCCTTTTTAGCTGCTGATTATTATGAATTTTTTAATTTAAATTTTGCAAATTTAAAAATGCCTATAAATATAAAATTTTCTGTGCAATAAATATATTTAAAAATTCAAAAAAATATATAAACAATGAATAATAAAGTACCTGTACAACGTGAAATTGCAAAAAAAAAAAACATCAAAGTACTTGCGTTTTAAAAATAATTAAAAAAAAAATAAAAATAAATAAACAAATAAATGAAAATGAAACATATCGCTCTCGATATATACTTATCTGTTGAAGAAATAAATAGAAAAAAAAATATATATTAAATAAAATTTATGCACTTGATTTTTGTACGAATCATTCATATGGCATAAATAACTGCAAATTTGATTGAATTGTTTTTAAATTTTTTTAATTAAATATATAAAAATGTGAATAATTGTAGATATTGAACAAAATATAAAAAAAATATAAATATATATATTATATAGATAAAACGAATAATAACGTTTAATGAAAATTTGTTTATAGAATTAATTTGCAGATTATAAATTATTTAATTAAAAAAAAAAAAATTAACAGAATATAAAATGGGAACCAAAAATTGTGCTGTGCACAATTTTAAATAAAAAGAAAATATAAATTTTTTTTTCCAATATTATATGGTAAATTATATTACATTCAAAATAAAAAAAGAATTAAAATCTTATATATATACATGTAAATTTAAAAGAATTATTCAATCGCCTATGTACTTAGTTTAAAAATTATAAACAAAAAAAAGAATTTAAAAAAAAAAAAAAACCAAGATGAAAAATAAATAAATAAACAAACAAAAAAATAATATATAAATCACAATATTAATATTTATTTATTATCTTTAGTTTTAATATTTAAAAAAAAAAAAAAAAAAAATTGATTAATTATTAAATACAAATATATATATATTCCTATAGAAAAAAAAAAAAAAATGTCATAATCATTATCATTGTCATATAAAATTTATTTTAGAAAAATTATATAAAAAAAAAAAGAATGAAAAACTTATATAATATTTCTAGCAATAATTTTTGATCTTAATGCATTACGTGGACTTTGTCTTTTTGGTGTTCCAACAAATGGTGGTGCAACAGCTTTTAATGGTGTTCTTCTAGTATCAATTGGTACTCTTCTAACAACTGATTTAGCACTTTTAGGTGTTTTAATAGCTAATTGTTTTTTAATATGTGGTGTTTTAATATTTGTTGTATCAATATCATGAAATAAACTTAATTCACCAATTGGTGCAACAGATAATAAATTATCACGTCTTGAATTTTCTTGATCAATTATTGATAATTGATTATTTAATTTAATTGGTGATGATAATTTATATTTTAAATCAATATTTTTAGGACTTTTACTTTTTCTACGACGTGATGATAATGATGATGATGTTGATGAATTAATAATTGGTGATGAAATTATATTATTATTATCACGTATATTATTATTTTTTTGTTTATCAATTTTATTAATTATATTATTATTATCATTATCATCAAATAAACGTGCTTTAGCTAATACCATACCAGCATTTTGTGTTCTTAATTTAGCAATTGATGCACGACCAGTTTGACTAACAGTAACAACAGCTGGACTATTATTTTGTTTATTATTATTATTATTATCAAAATAAACTGATGCATTATTCCAAATAATATTATTATCTTCATTAATATTATTATTATTATCATTATTATTATTAATTGGTAATATTAATCTATGACTATTTGTTTTTTTAATATTTTTCATTTGATTATTAAATATAATTGTTTTATTATTATTATCAATATTCATTTCATTACCATGAAATGATGATGATCTTTTTATATTATTTTGTGTATTATTAATATTTATAATTGTATTTTTAATATTATTATTTATATTTGAATAATTAATTGATGATGATTTTGTATGTTCATCAGTATCATTTATTAATGTACACAATTTTTTATGTACATAATCAAGTTTTGCATTTGTTTCATTATTTAAATATAAACAATCATTATTATTATTATTATTATCATGAATTATTATTGGTGTTGATTTAATTTTATCAGATATATGCCATGATGATGAACGATTTATTTTACGACGATTTAATAATTGTTTATCTTGTGAACGTCTACGTATAACACCAATTTTTCTAGCACTTGGTGAACGTATTATTTTATTTTCAATTGATTTACGTATTTTTAAATCACGACCAAGACGTTTAGCTAATTGATCAGCTGGTGTTATTGTTTCAATATTTGATTTATCAAGTGTTTTTTCATATTTAATTTGTACTTGACTTGGTAAATCAATATTATATAAATTATTATCATCAATTGTTTCAAATTCTTCATGTATACGTGTTTCAATTGCTGATACACGATTTTTAATTTCTTCATATTCACTTTTTGGTATTCTAACATAATCTGTATCTTCTTCATGAAATTTTGTTGTTGATGATGATAATACTGATGGTGATACTGGTGTTATTAATGATGGTGATGATACTGATAGCCTTTTATTATTTTGTTGATTATTATTACTATTAATTATTGAACGACGATTATAATTTTTTTTAGATAATAATGATAAATTATTATTATTATTATTATTCATAATATTATGACAATCATCAAATGTAACATCAGATAAATTAATTTCTGATTCAGTAAACATTTTATTATAATCTTCATTCAATGGTCTTAATGTAAATTCATTATTATTATTATTATTATTTATATTATTTTTATTATAAAATTTTGTTTCAAGTAATGATGATGCACTTGTTTTTTTTAAATTACGTTTTTTTATATTTTTTGATGTTGATGTTGCCATACTCCATCTACGTTCAATTGTTGGACTTGAATGTTCTATATCATTTAATTTATGATGACGATTTTTTAATACAAAACGATCTAAATTAATACCTAATTTTTTATGTTTTTCTTGTTTTTGTTGTTGTCTTTGTTGAGTTGGATTTGGATCATCTGATACTGGTGATGAAAATAATACTCTTGATGTACCTTGAAATGATTCACGTTTTTTTTTCAATTGAATTTGTTGTTGTTGTAATTGTTGTTGTTGATTATGTGGATGTGATATTGTATCAATTATTTTACGTTTTTTATTTGGTTTTATTGGTGATACAAGTGATGATTCTGAATCAATTGAACGACGATAAATAGTACCACATTCTGGTGATCCATTTTTACCGACAATTTTTTTTAAACCATTAAACATTCTTGTTAAACTTCCACTACGATGTTTTTTCTTTTTTTGTTTAAATGATGAATCTGAATGATCAAGATCATTTTCAATACTACCATTTGAATCAAATGACAATGTATCAATTATAAATTTTGGTATAACACCAATATTTCTAGCATTTTCAATTAATATCTGTAAAATTAATAATAAAATTATAATTAATAATTATTATTTTATAATAATAAATTGATAAAAATATTTAATTACCTTAATAATTGTTAAATGTGCATCTAATCTTGTTTGTACAGCAGCCATTGTTGTTTCTCTTAATGGCATTATATTTGGTCCAACAACTTTAGCTAAATTATCAATACCCATTTTATTCATATTTTCATGTAATGATACTTTTTTTAAAAAATCCATAAAAAATGCAAGTGTACTTAAATGTGATGTTGGTAATAATAAACATGCTTGTAATATTGCATCAATTTTACTAATTTTTAACATACCACAACGTACAAATAAATCATGATAACAATATGGTATTAATGGTTCTGGTAAATCACGAAAATATTTTTTTAAACAATTAGCAACATCAATTGGTTGATTTTTATCATCAAGTTTAATTCCATTATCTAATTTTGATACAAGTTCTTTTAATCTTGTATTTGATCCAGCTTTACGAAATAAACCTTCTTGATTAAGATGATTATCTAAATATTGTACAGCTTGTCTAACAAATGTTGGTACATTAACTATTGTACCAGTTGATAATTTTACTTGATCTGTTGCTTGTTGTGATAATAATATATTAAATACTTTTTTTAATTTATCATTACGTATTAATTCTTTATCTGATGTTTTTATTATATTTCTTTTTAATCTTGGTTTAACACCCAATGTACGAAGATTATTTGTTACTGCTTGTTGAATTTTTTCTTTACTTGACACTGTAAATATCATTTTAAATGTTGGTTCAATCATTTTTACTGATAATTACAATCTATATTATTTTTTCAATTATATAATTTTATCACATTTTATTTTGACAAAATAATAATAAATTGTAGATCAAAATTTTATTTATTTTTGAGTAAAATGTGATTTATTATTTAATTTTTTTCTTTCAACACAATGTAAACAACAAATGTTTGATAAACTTTTTTTTTTATAAAGGGGGGTTTGAGACGCAAGAGGAAATAAAAAAAAAAAAAAAAATTGTTGTTGTAACTGCCATGCAAGTCTGCCAACTTGCAAAAAAAAAAAAAAAAAGAGTTTAAATTTGTTAATAAGTTATCGACTGAGTTATGTACTCTCTTTTTATATTTTGAAATATAAAAAAAAAAATTTGTTTGATTAATTTATTATCATCATAACTTTATCTTTATTATTATCAATTAATATTTGCAATTAATAGCCAAATAAATTATTTAATAGGGTGATGGTGGTGGTGGATTAATTGGAACTGATCAAAAAATTTATGGATTAATTTCTGTAATGTTAAAAAAAAAAACTCAATTTCAATATTTTTATACAACTATTTATCCATATTATAATAAATGGTTTGAAGAAAATATATCAAAATTTTATAAAAAAAAAAACAAAAAAAAATTCAATTCCTATATATTATTTTGTGTAAAAAAAATGTAAATAAATAAATAAAATTTATGATTTAAAAGATTCTAAAAAAATAATAAATTAAGTTATTTAATTGTATAAATTAATGATAAATAAATAAAATGATTTTTATTGAAAAAAAAAAAATATAAAATATATTGTTGATAATTAAAATAATTATTATAAATAATTGAAATATCAAACTTAATAGTTGGCAATACTGATAATTCTTGAAATATCACAAAATGGCTGACAATAATTTTGAGACGCTGATGTCGCTGATTGGGCCAATACATCGTTATAATATTGCCTTTGTATGTTTAACAAACACAAATATATATATACACAAAATAAACGCTTGTAAATTGCGCGGGATTAATCAATGTTAAAACGTAATTACCTTGTGATTATTTACCAGTGATAAGATTAGATTTAAATAAAATAAAAAACTATTATTTTCATTTGATAAAATAAATAAATTAACAGGTAAGTTTATTGACATTATCTATCTTTTTTTAACAAACATATGTGTATATTTTTGAGGTTAGCTTTGTTAATTTATTTATTTTTTTTTTTTTCAATATATTGTTTATTATTAATATTATGTTTATGAATTTTTAAAATTTTAAATTTAATAGAACAATAAAGTAAATATTGAAGGATGACTCGGGTACTGAGATCAAGGCCAAAGGCAGATGACAAAGTGGAAAATATTGATGATAAAAAAAACAAATCTGGATCTAAAAAGCCATCATCAACATCAACATCAACAACAACAACAACAATAACAACAACAAAGAAAATAACAAGAGTACGAGATACTAAAGTTAAAAATAACAATAAAGGTAATAATAATTTAATTAAAAAAAATATTATAACAACAAAAAAATCACAAGTATTACGTGACAGAACAAATTTAATAATGGATTCATCAAAAAACAATAATATTTTGAAAAAAGGTAAACCAGAGGAGCTGCCAAATGATGATGTTAAAAAACCAACCAGGATAACAAGAAGTAACACAGATAAAAAACAATCATTAAAAATTAAAAATAATAATAATAATACAAATGATGATAATGATGATAAAAAAATAATAAATAGTACTAAAAAACAATCATCAACAATAAATGATAAAATTGATGATAAAAAAAAATCAATTCAATTAAGACAATCAACATTAAAAGAATCATTTTCAAAAGCTAAAAAACGTTCACCAACAAAACCATTAAAAACATCACCAACAAAAAAAGCTAAAATACAACAACCAATATATAAAAAAATAAAATTAACTGATGATGATAAAAAAAATATTGATGATGAATCAAAATTATATGATTTTGAATATTATCATAATATATCTGATGAAAAAATTATAAAAAAAAGAAAAAAAAAACAAATAACAAATGTAAAAATAAAAAAACCTAAAATTAATTTTATTGATACAAAAATTCCAAAAATAAAAATTAATAAAAATAATGATAATGATAAATTACAAAATAATAATAATAATATTATAAATACAATTAATGATTTTCATCGTATACCACTTGCAATAACTGGTAAAAATATTGAAATACATCAAAATCCAATTAAAATAAATAAACAAATAATAAATGAACAACCAAAACAATTACAACAAATACAAGTTGTTGCACAAGTTCATAATATAGATGAAAATATTATTGATAAATCAACAACACCAATACAAGCATTTAGAAAAACAAATGTATTTCAAAAAAAATCATCAATTAATAAAATATCTGATGATGTTATTGAACAAATAATATCACAAGATGATGATGATGATGATGATGATTATTATGATAATACTCATGATGATATAAATAATGATATTAATCAAGAAAATATATCAACACCAATTCAAGCATTTAGAAAAACAAATATATTTGATAAAAAATCATCAATTCCAGTTGATAATAATATTGATTCAATAACATCAGAAATTGATAATAATGAAAATAAAATAATAAATCATAAAGAATTATTAAATTCATCATTAACACCAGTAAATGCATTTAGAAAAACAAATGTTTTTAATAATGATAAAAAAAATTTAAATAATTCATTATTATCACAACAATTATCACCAATACCTAAACAAATTTTATCAAATATTGATGATAGTACACCATGGCGACCATGTTTAATTTCACGAAAAATATCATCACCATTATCAACATTTTCAAAAGTAAATAATATGGTACAAAGTACACCACAAAATAAAAAAATACCAGATTTAAAAAATAAATTACAAAAATTAAATAATGGTAAAAAATTAATTAAAAATAAAATAAAAAGTAATGAAAATAATGAAAATAATGAGAATAAAAATATAACAATAATACATAATGTATTACAGAAAAAAAAATTAAGTAATTCATCAAAATCACCACGTAAATTTGGTACTGAAATATCAAATTTAAGTGGATCAATATCTGAATCATCATTATCAAATGGACCATCAGTTATTGATACAACAATAAATAATATAATATCTGATGAAATAATAACAAATACATCAATACCAATTGTTAATGAAAATATTGAAAATAATAAAATAAGTGATGAAATAATAAAAAATACATCAATACCAATTGTTAATGCAAATATTGAAAATGATGATGATGAATTTGATGAAAATTCAGAAAATAAAGAAAATGAAATAACTGAAAGTCCAATAAAATCACCAATGAAAATAAATCAATCAATTATTGATAGTCCACGTAGATCATTTGGTAAATCATTATCAAAATTATCTGGTTCACCAATTAAATTAAATTTTAATGATAATGAATCACAACCAGGACCATCTGGTTTATCAAAAAGACAACCATTAACTGAAAGACGTATTACAAAACAATCAAATCTTAATTTATTTTTAAATTTACCAGAGATACCAGAAAGTACTAAAATAACAACAAAAGATGGTATATTTGATGATATTGATAAATCAATAAATTCATCAAATCGTAATATTAATAAAAATAAAAATATTAAAGATTCAAAAAAAAATAATACAATTGATAATAATAATTATGATCTTGATGGACAAGAAAATCAATTAAAAGATTATCATCCAATGTTAGATAATAAACGTCCTAAAAAACAAACAAATCATCATTTACTTTTAGATGATTCTGATGAAGATACACAAAATGATCAAAATAATATACCAACAAATAAATCTGATGATAATAAATTTGAAAATAATAAAAAATTATTAAATGATTCTGATGAATTAAATGTTAATAATTTATTTGGTTTTTGTAATGATATTGATGATGATGATAGTGATATTATTACAAATGAAAATAATTTATTAACATCATTAAAAACAATGAAAAAAGCTAATAAAAAAGCTAATAAAAAAATTGATAAACCAATAATAATTAATAATGAACCAATGACAACAAGATATTCAATTTTAAAAGATAAAAAAGCATTAAATAATGATAATAATGAAAAACCTAAAATGAATAAAATTGATGCAATAAAAGCACATTTTAGTAACAATAAAAATGCTGTTAATTTAGCACAAGATTTTTCTGATACATTTGATTTTGGTGAACTTGAAAAACAACAACAAGATGATGTATCACAAGTACCATTATTTGTTGATCTTGAACCAGTTCATTTTAAACAGGTAAATATTTATTAATATAATTTTATTTTATAAATTATTTTTTATTATTTTTATTATTATATTAATTGTTTTTTTTTAATATTTTTTTAGCCACCAAGATATTCTTATAATCGTAAAAGACATTACAATACATCTGGTGAAACTGATGATGATGATGATGATAATGATAAAAATAAATTTAATGATGATAAAATATTAAATAATAAAATAACTAAGAAAAAAAAGAAAATAAGTAAAGAAGAACGTGAACAAAAAAAACAACTTGAAAATTGGGCAAAATCTTTGAATCAAAGTTTTAATGAAGTTGATGAATTTGATCTTGTTGTTGAATCAGTTAAAGATTAACATAAAATAATAATTAAATCAAAGTAAGTCTTACATATATATAAAGAAAAAAAAAGTTTATAGAATAATTTCCGGTGCTTTTTTTTTTTTGTTGTAAATATTTTTCAACATACAATATAAATTATATGAAAAAAAAAAATATATATATTATATAAAATTATTATTTCTAAATTAAAAAAAAAAAAATATTTTTATCTAAAAGACAAAAAAAAAATAAAAAAAGGAAATACAAGCCTTTTGTTAATTTTTTTTTTTATATGAGGCAATAATTTATTTTCGTGAAAAAAAAAAAATATTTAAGTATTTGAGATAGCATGACAAGTTTATTTTTATTTTCAATTATTTTAAAATTATTTACGCCATTTATCAATAATTAATCATAATTTTTTCAAATAATAATTTTAATATTGAATTTAATTAATAAATAAATTCATAAATTGCCATTAAAAATGAAATAATTTAATGAATAAAAAATAAAACAAAATCAATAAAATATAAAAAGATATTAATTTCTTTGTCATTATTTAATTTCAATTTTTTTTTTTTTCTTTTATATTTAATTAAATAATTAATCTAGTTTTTATAAATTTATCATTTTGTTTGATATTCAGTGTCTGGTACACTTGAGCACTGCGCAAAGTTATCAACAAATAAAAAAAAAAAAAAAAAAAAAAAATAAAATTAGTAATAGTAACTTTGTTGAAAGAATGAAAAAATTTATATGAAAAACTTTGTCTTGAATTACTCACTGAACTCGCTGATAACACAATTGACCAATCACCCGGAACAAAAGAAAATTCAATAATTTAGTTTAGTATAACAAAGACTGCAAAGATTTGTTTAATAATAATTATAAAAAAAAAAAATATATTGAATAAACAATTATTGCAATAAAATGATAATAAACAAATGCCTCATGCGTGCCAGAAAATAAAAATCAAAAGTTTAATAATAATTAATTATAATAATTATCATCATAATAATTAATTAAAGTTTTTATTATTAAATAATAATTTCTTTTATATAAACAATAATTTTAATTAAAAAAAAACCAGTTAATTCATTTATTAAAAATATTACAAATAAAAAATAAAAACTCAGTGTACAAAAATATAAAATATTTTTTAATAATATTTAATAAATAAAACAATGAAATGAATATTAATAAGTTTATAACTTTTTATTATAATAAAATAATAATTTTATAAAATTATTATGACAATTTAATTATCATTTAAAGAATGCATTATTAAATTTTTATAATTTGCATATATTGATTTGACAATGGATGATAAAATGAAAATTAAAAAATATTAAATTTAAATATTTTTCTTTGTTTTAAAGATAAAATTAATCCAAGTATTTTATGTCATTTATCTGTGTCACACGTGCATGAAATAATTTTATAATATTTTTTATTTTCTTTTCTTTAAATCTTTTTTTTTTTTATTAAAACAAGATTGACTCATTGCAAGCAATACTGCGTTTAATTTCCTCATCATTAACTGTACAATATTATTTTGCAATAACAACATTATTGGCCTTTAAAATAACATGGTTTTTTTTTTTTTTAATATTTATTTATTCAATAAATAGAAAATTATTAAAATTTGTAATTCAAATAATTTTTCTTTCTTTAAAAAAAAAAAAAAAAAATCAAAATAATATAAAATTAAATTGTTTTAGTTTAAATAAATAAATAAAAGGATAAAAAATTTAATAATAATGTTATCTATAAAATATAAAATTAAATTTACTAGAAAAATAATAATTAAATGACATACAAATTTAATTATCATTTCTAAAATTATACGACAAATGAGACAATCATATTAACTGTTTATTATCAGTCACACACTTTTGTTGCTTTTCTTTTTTTTTTTTTTTCGAATCTTTCTCTCTTAATAAAATGATAAGATAAAGTCAGGAAGTACGTCAGTAGACCATATTATCAGTTGACACTTGAAAAAAAATAAAATAAAATAAACATAACATCGAAATATAAATTATATCATGTATATTTTAAATATGACAAGATAACAAAAGATTTTAATTATATTTATTTTGAAATAAATAAATAAATAAATATTAATTTTATTGTGTTTATTATCACTTTTTTTCCTGACCTAGTACTTATTTTTATTTACCATAATAACATTATTTGATTGAGTTAAAAAAAAAAGCAACAAGTCAATACCTTTTTTGGTAAATAATTATTTTTAAATTATCCAAACTTGTTATGTTAAATTGATAAAAATATTTTTTCAATAAAAAAACAATTAATTATAATTCAACAAATTAATTGTTAATTAAAAAAAAATTATTATTTATAATTTAACTATTACAATGAATAGATTTTTTAATTAAAAAAAAATAATTTTTCTATAAAATAAAAAAAAAATATCTTTCTCCTGCTGCGACCCGGATTCGAACCGGGGTTGTCACGGCCACAACGTGAAGTACTAACCACTATACGATCGCAGCTATCGTGGAGAAGTTATTTGAACGAAAACATTAACACTATTTATAGTTTTATCAATTAAATATAAAATTAATTTCAATTAATCAATTATAATTATGAAAATAATTAAATTTATTATTTCAATTGAAAAAAATAAATTTAATTTTAATTATAATAAATTAATTCTTTCTTTTTTTAAATATTTAAAATTTTTTTTGTATAAATTATTAATTAAAAATAAAAATTTTTGATTTGTTTTTTATTATAAATTAACAATTACTAAATGTAAATAGTAATTTTATTGTGAAATATAAATAAAACCATCCCATATTTATTATTTCAATTTTCCCAGACCTTGATGTGTTCAAGTGTGGTAATATCAAGGTAATTTGTTGAATTTTCTTCAAAGTATTACTTCAAT
Source organism: Lysiphlebus fabarum (assembly GCA_011426435.1). Lineage (NCBI taxonomy): Eukaryota > Metazoa > Arthropoda > Insecta > Hymenoptera > Braconidae > Lysiphlebus > Lysiphlebus fabarum. The sequence goes on along the minus strand of WSYQ01000026.1, from coordinate 769,686 downwards.
TATCATTTGGCAATGAAATACCTCCATTAACTTATTTTAAAATTTATCTATTTCTTTATTTATTTATATATTTTTTTTATTTTATTTTTATTAACTATAATTTGGTTTCTTCAAGTATATGTCTGTACCTCAGGCTTATCCTTGATCTAGCTTCATCATCATCAGCTAGCTCAAGGATAATTATTTTATATAAACTATATATAAATTAAATAACAACCAATTATAATTAAAAATAAATAATAAATATTAAATAATATAATTATAAAAATTTTATTTTGGATTAAATGATAAAATAAATTTTAGATAACTTCTATCATTTATATATCTTTTTAAAATTTATTTATCAATGATAAAATGAGTTTAAACACCTGTAAAATAATATTGGGTCATATTTATAATAACATATCATTTTAATTAATTTATTTATCCGGTTATAAACATTGAATATTTGACATATCAAGTTGATGAGTCATACTCATCTTTTTCATTCAATGTACGTCACAATTATAGTACATTTGTTATTTTTTTATTTTTACAAGTAAATATATGTTTACAGTATAATATTCTACATATATATATTTATTTATTCGTTAATCATTGGGGCACGAGAAAAAACGCCCACAATTTTTATGAGAACAAGAAGGAGAAAATACAGACTTTTTATATGACTCATCCAATAATTCCTGGAAATCTACTATGTTAAGAAGAAATAAAAAAAAAAAAAAAAAAAAAAAAAGATTCATTATATCTTTAATTTGCATAATATTAAAAAATAAAAATTCATTAACAAATTAAATTATTTAAAAAAAAAAAAATTATGAATGAAATATATTTTTTAAATTATTTATAATAAATTTTAGATAAAAAATTATAATTAATAATTAATAATTATAATAAAAATAATACACAAATTGAATCACGTCATTAAATTATATTTGTTTATAATAACAAAAAAAATGATCATGATGTTAATCAAGTAATATTATTGGTTTAAATAAAAAATAAAAAAAAAAAAAAATATATATAAATGACATCATTGGATTTTAACTACTTCGGGTAAAATCGTATTTTTTTTAACATGTATATGTGTATATGTGATGAATATATGAATTTCTATTGGTTGAAAAATAACACGATGTTTAATACAAGGTATTCCCCCACAATATGACTCATCGGGGGCGAAGTTTTTCAGCTTGTTCAAGGGATCCAACCACTTTAACACACTTTAGTTTTGCTTTAGTCACTTTAGTCTGTCTTGGTCAGTCTATTTAATAACAACAAATTAATTATATATATATTTTATTATATTAATTTTAATAATTAATTATTATTTAATTATAAAAAAAAGTGTATGTGTTTAAAAGACCAGTCAAAAAATTGTGATAATTAAATTTTATTTATTCTTTTAAAAATAAAATATAGTAGTTGTTAAAAAAAAATATAATTGAGGTTGGATTTTTATATTATTATTATAATAATAATAATATTGTGAAGTTTTGTTATAATATTATTTTAAAAAAATGAAGTTAGAAATGTCAGATGCAATTTATGACAGCTCCAGTGTGTCCAGTGGTGATAGTGGACCATCACAAAATTCCAGAACAAGTCATGATTTTTTATCAAGTATTGGAAATTCTAATTTTTCAAATGCCACTGTAAGTTATGTCATCAATATATATTTAATATTTTTATTTATAAAATTCATCTGTTTAGTTGTTGTTGTTGTTATTATTATTATTTAGTTTGAAATAATTTTTATTTCAACAAGCAAAAGTTCATAATCATCCTACGTTTTTTATTTTAATTTTAATTATTTTTTTATTATTGTAATTATTATACTTGGTAAATTATGCATTCTTATACGTGTTCATTCATATTTTTTTTTTTTACTTTTGTCATGCTAAAATATAAAAGTAAAAAAATATTGTTGAATATTTGTTTGCTAATTTTGAGGTTAGGTTGTTATAAAATTTTGCTTTATTTTATTTTTAAATATACTTGGCATTGAATGATTTACTATTTATTTTATGTTTATTAAATTTATTTTTTAAAAAATTAATAATAATTATTGTATTTAAAAAAAATATTGGAATATTTTTTTATGTTTTTTTTAAAAGTTTATCAACAAAAAAAAAATGTGATTTTTTTGTTATTTTTTTTTTCATACGTCATATTATTTATTATCAATATTAAAAATTAAATGAAATTAATAAAAAAAAACTTTCGCTAAATTTATCTGGATTTTAAGGCCACTCTTTTTAATACATACTTAATATATATACACGTGGATGATATCTAGATGACTGTCATCAGCTGCTCCAAAAAAAATATCAAACATTTTTATTTATGCCAAATTTTTAATAGCTAAAAAAATTGTTTTTTAATTATCTCATCAAAATTTTATTGTTATTCATATATTTAACTTAAAAATATAATTTTATCTCTTTGAATTTTTAGTAAATTTTTTTTTAGAAATAAATTCAACACCCTATTATTATCATTAACTAAATACCAAATAATAAAATCAACATCTGTCAATTCAGGGTGTCATAAATATACTGCTAATTATAATTTTTTTTTGTAATAAATACACCAATATTATGAGGAATTTGTTAATAGGGGGTGTTGTTTAATGTAGGCGTGGGGTAACATATAGGGTTTCAAAAAAAAAAAACATTTTTATTATTGATCCAAGCTCAAAAATATTATTATCCAAATAAGGGGCAACATAAAACAGCTGTTGAAATATAAAATACTCTTTTACTATTATTTCTTAATTTATTTAAATAATAATTTTTATTTTTCTATTTTGCAATATTATCATCCAGCTGTTGTTGTTTATATTTTTTTTTTTTCATTAAAATATTTATATATAAATGTAATATATTTGTAGATATAATTTCTAGGGTTTGTATATTGTAATAATATATACATATGACTAATATATTTATATTATTCTGCACACCTGGATATATTTTTTTGTAGAAATAAAAAATATGCAATAAGTATTTCCGCCTTTCCCTTCAGATACCACACATGGTCCTTTAACACCATATAAAATTTACTCGTTTATTCAACAATAAATATTACAAAAAAAAAATAAAAAAAAAAATGTAATATTTAAATTATTATTACACAAAAATATTGAATCGAAATAGAAAAAAATTTAAAAGACAAAAAGAAATACAATTTTTTTTGTTATTATTTATTCAATTTTACTTGTGATGAATGATTTAATTAATTCAATTTATTATTATTATTGAATATATTATTGTTAAATTTTTTATTTATTAGGTTTTTTTTCCCACAAATATTTCGATTAACCCTACGTGTCTTGTCCTCAATTTTACTTTGAATGAAGCTTTAAAAATATATTATAATAGTTGTCGCTTCATCACACACAAATACTTCTTTGTCATGGATCTTTTTTTTTTTTTTTTTTTTTTTTTAACAAAACCATTGTCCAGAGTTGTACTTTGATCCTTTTTTGACCACCAAGAAAATTTATTTGACCCTATTGTGTCCTTTTTTTATTTTTTTTTTTATTAACAGAAAAAAAAAAATATAAAAAATGGTTTAAAACATTCCTTAAATTCTTTCAGACAATATATATAAATAGAATTTTTTTTTTTTTTTCTATTTTAAATTCTATATCCAGAGTAATTAGAAACTTTAAAAAAAATATATTTAAAAATTTTAATCTAGATTTTGAAATAATAGAAGATAACAATTTTCTATTTATTTTTTTATAAAATTTTTTTTTTTTTAAATTCAAATTTTAATTAACAATTTATTAATAAATAGATTTTTAATAATTATTTAATTATTTATATATATTTTTTTTTCTATCAAAAAATTATCATTAAAAATAAGAAAAGTATAAATTAACTGAATGATATTTTTTTTTCTTTTAATAGTAAATTTTTTTTTTTTTTTTGTAAACAATTATTGACAAATACTGTGAGAAAATTATGTTACCTTTTTATGGTTTATTAACTATTTTACTCATGTTAAAAACAACCTCGTAAATAATGTTGTCATGATAAATAGAAAATCTTTTAATGGACAATAGAAAAAAAAAAATAAAAAAAAAAATTATTTATTATTTTTCTTTACTCATGTCATTTTTATTATTTTTTACTCAATGATAAGATAATTTTTTATTTTATTTTTTCTCATTGACAAATAAATATTTTCATCTTCTTTTGTATTTATGAAAAATTGATTTTTTTTTATTATTGCTATTATTCATTAATAATATTATTCCAGTTCAATGAACTGAATTTTTAACAATAAATCATTTTAATTTATTAAAATATATTGACACAAAGAAATATCAATATTTTCAATTAATTTAATTCATTTTTTATGTATTTTTTTTAACCATTTAAATGAAAAAATAATAATTAATAGAAAAATTTTAAATCATGAAAATAAAATTCAGGGAAACTTGGTTTTTTTTTTTTTCTTTATTTGTTAGAATGACTAATCAGGTCACCCACCTTTCATTGACTCATCCAGGATATTTTTATTTTTTTCCTTTTTAAATTCTGATGAATAAAAGAGGATAATTTTTAAAACCACCGGAAAATTGTATGAATTTTTTTAAAAATCCATTTAAAATACTCCAAATTAAAAAAAATATAATTTATTATTTTTTTTAATTCTATTTTTATTTATTTAATTTTAATTTATTTATATTTGTAAAAAAAAATATTTAAGAATATAAAAACGATATTTATATAAATTTTTCAATCATTTATTTGTTAATAACAATTAAATTTGTTTATCAAGTTGTATTATTTATTTTTTAAATTTACATTTTTAGTAGTTTATTTTTCATTTTTCTGATTTATTGATATCGAAAATAGTAGATATATAATTGCTAAAGGAAATTACATCTTTTAGCTTGTGATCTATTATATCATCCTTGCAAAAATTGAACCCTGTTTTATAATATATATTAAACTAAACTGTCTAATTGATGGGTTAACAAGCGTCAACTTGTAACTTCCTGTCAGATTTTTAACGTATTTCATGAAATTTTTACTGATCCATCATCTCAACACCATATTAATTATATTTTTTAATTTATAAATAATTACATCAATTAATATTTACAATAAATCAATCACTAAAAATATTACATTGAAATTTAAAAAAACAATAATAAAACAAATTTATTATTAAAAAAAAAAACTAATAAATTAAAATAAATTTAAAATTCTCAAATTAATTATTCAATGTTTTATATTACTCTTTGAATTGAATATTATCATTCGTGTTTATAATTTTTTTAAACATTCGCGTGCCATCTATCATTATAAAAAAAAAAAAAAAATTATTAATATAACAAAGAGATATTATTTCTCGGGAAGTAATAATAAGTAAATAATAAAAAAAAAATAAGCATGAAAATATATTATCAATATAAAAATAAATAAAACGATTATTTTTCCATTAATGTAAAATGATCTTTATGTAAATTTATAATTTTTTTAATCATTTAAAATTTTCATCCATCGATAATTTATATTTATTTATTTTGAAAAATCATCATCATCATCATCATTCAACTGTGTGAAGGTGAAATTCTAAGAATTTATCCTTTCACAAATGGATTATAATTTTATGACGCATTTTGTTGTTAAAATATCAAAAAATTTATATTTCAATTATCTTTTAATATTAATCTAGAATAATTGATTGATAAAAATCATCAAATTTATATTTATTATTATTAAATTTAGTCTAGACAAATTGATTTTTTTATTCTTTGAATAATTTAAATTTATAATATTTTATTCTAAATTTATTTCTACTGTATATTTTTTTAAATAATTTAAAAATTTTTTTATGAAAAAGGGTAAAAAATATATATAAGTATATTTAAATTAAAAAAATATATTTTTATTTAATATTATCATTTACTTATGTATAAATTTTTTTTTTTAAATGATAAAATTAATAATGGTTTTGTATACTTATGTAGAAAAAAAAATTCCGGAAATACCACAAACGTCATGGGTATATTTTTCTGAATAATAAAAAAATAAAATACATAAAATAATAATTATTTAATAATTATTTTATCTGAATTTATTTGAAATGGTGAAAATACAGAGACGCATGTAGTTATTTCGATGACGTCAAACATTTCAATTCACGGTAGCATATATATGACCTCGAAACTTACGAAACTACAATATATTTTTTATATATATATAAGGAATATAAGACAAGGATAACATTTTTATATATTTTTTTATAAATATTTAATTGAATTTATATATATCTTTTTTTGGAAACTTGAATAGTTTAAATTTATATATTTTTAATTGATTTTTTAAAATTTTTTTATTACTATTACTATTTCAAATCGAAATCATCTAATTATTATAATTTATTATTTATATTTAATAACAAATATAAATCAATATATTATTGTATTATTATTTTATGAATATTTATTATTCGATGTACCGGAAAAAATTATTTTTTTACACTGGTATTCAATCAAATGACGTAATCAATGTTGAATTTTTCTTAGTAATATACAAAAGATTGCACGATATTACGCATATTTATTTCAATGGATTATTATTATTATTAACCATGCTTAATTAACCTTCATATATTGATTAATTTAAAAACAGGAACAAAATATATTATTTATTAAATAAAAAATTAAAATAATAAATAGTTATAAAAATTAAATAAACAAATTAATTTGTAATTAAATATTTTACTCATTTTTAAATATTTTTTTTTAATAAATTATTATATAAATATTTTTAAATATATATTTTTTAAATAAATATTAATAAAAATTTATAATCATTTAGACATTCCAATTGTTGTTATTATTTAAAAATGCACAAGAGGCTTTTAACCTTTTTTTTTTTTTTTTTTTTTCGAGAAGAATAAAATTAAAAAAACATATATTTATTGTTAGTTATTATTATTATTTTTGTGTGATTTTTTTTTTATTATTTAAATAATATTGTTATTGTTAAATCCAGCGATTGGTTAACGAATTTAACCGATTTAAACCGAGTTTATATGATGATGATTGTATGCCGGGAATACCAAAAGAGTTATACTTGTTAGGCCATGTGGTGATAGTATGATGACAGAAACACTGTCAGTGTCACTTTGACTGTTCAACAGTTAACATCATTATTTTTGTTATTTAATTTATTAATAATTATTATTAAAATTATATTTGTTAATTTTTAATTAAGTTATAAATTATTATATTGTTTGTGTTTTTGTGTGTTAATATATATTTAAATATTATTTTTGTTATTATTTTTATATTTGCAATGGAAAAAATATAATTAATAAGGTGACATTATTTATCTAATGATTAATGATAAATTTTTAATGAAAATGGATTTTATTATTGTCCTTGATAATCAATAGTTATCGCCCACAAGTTTGAATATATATTATTTTTTTTTTGAGTTGAATGTTCTCATGATCTTGGCATGACATTTTCGAGGTTTATATTTTATTTTATTTTTTTTCTAAATCTATTTAAACTTGAACTATTAGTTAATTTTATATTTTTATTTAAAAATATAAAATTATTTAATTTATATTAAATTAAAATTATAAAATTTAACAAATTAAATTTTAGTTTATGTTTATCATCATATAATTTATTAATTTCTTTTTTTTTTTGTTATATATTTCAAAAGAGTTTTTTACTTTTATTTGGGTTCATTGAACAAATATATTTGTAAAACGATAATAAAAAAAAATTATTATTTTTCTTTGTTCTTGGTACAACAAATTGCACTTGAGTTTCTTTGTTTTAAAAATATAAAATAATAAATGAAAAAAAATATATGTTTATATTTAAGTCAAACACAAAGTCAAGAAAATATATATATATATAAAATAATAATAATAGTATCAATAAAAAAAAAAAAAAAGAGTAAAATGTTACAAACCTTGAAATAGTTTCTATACAGATTTTTCTAAGAAATCATTTCTACTATAATAATTTAAACAAAAATGAAGAAAAAAAAAAAAGGCTTATTTGTTATTGTGAATTTTTAATTTTTGTGTCATATCTATATTTAATTATTTAGCATTTTTTTTTTTTTCTCAACACAAGGGAAAGATTATATACAAATATAAAAATATATTATTTAATTAATCTTCTTTCAAGTATAAATAATATATACGGGTTGTAAATGAGAGGGTCCCTCCTGATAGTTGATCTACTTGTAAATTTAATTTCTAATGGACCTTGCCAAGGGGAATAATATTTAATAATAATATTATTCTTGTTTTTCTAAAATTATTTATCTGTATTTTTATTTTTTTTATAAATTTCTTTGTTTCTTATTTTTAGTATAAATTTTATAAAAATTTTCCATTCATCATATAATGAGATTTTTATTATACTAAATATCAAAAAAAAATAAAATAAATATTATTTTTAATTTTTTACTTTTAAGTAGTTTATTTTTTTTACCAAGTATTTATTTATTTTTTTATTTCAATTTTAATCGGGTCCTTCTGATGTATTTCGTATCATAATTAGATAAGAAATTTTTCAGTATATATACATATCAAGTTTCACAAATTGTTTGTCAAGTGTTTTATATATATATATATATATATTTTTTTTTTTTTTTCAAGTCTAAGATAAATATAAATAATTTTTTTAGAATAAATAATTTTATAATATTTTTATAAATTATTATTGTTAATTTTAATTTATAAACTATAATGTAAAATTGTTTTTTTTTTGTTTATAAAATTATTTATTTAGTTTAAACAATAAATTTTTAAAAATATTAAATAATTTTTTTCATAAATATTTAAAATAATTTAACTTCCTTTGTTTTATATTTTTTTAAAATCAAGTATGCCATGATCTTCCGGTTGACATATATTTTATTTCTTATCAAAACCAAATATGGTTAAACTTAAATTTTTATTATTCACAAGTTTACGTCATTGAGTTTTTATTTTTAATAAAATAAAACAAAATTATTTTAAATAAAATATCTTGATATAATTTTTATTTATATAAGTAATTAATTATACATTTTTTTATTTTTAAATATTCATATTATAATTTTTATTATTTATTTTTGTAATTATTAATATTATTTGACATTTATTATCAATATTTCTATCATGATAATATTTTCTTAAATATATTTACATATTATTTTTTGATAATAATTAATATAAATTATATTTTAAGTCAAATAAATTTGGCATAATGCCATTATTTTACAGGTGCATTAAACTTGGATATTTATTTAATTAAGATCTTTCCAAAAATTATAATATTTAAGATAATAAATCTCAGTGATTTTAATTTTGACACATTAATTACACCGGAAATATTAAAATATAACAAAGAAAAAAAATATATATTTTTTTAATTGTTAATTAATGAGTTTTCATAAGTTTTTACCTCAATTAAATTATTATTTAAATTAAAATTTATACTTTCATCTAATTGGCACAATGTCATAATTTTAAGTTTTAATTTACATGAGTATGCGCAATAGTAAATGCTTAAAATTTTGCATATCTATTTTTAAAACATCTTAAATGTTTTAATGTTTAAGAGAGGGATTATTGTTGAAAATAATTTTATGTTTAGTTCAGTGTTAGACAGGCGTCGGTTAATGACTAAACAAAGTGCAAGTGTCTTTTTTATTTGTCAAGTTGAAGATGAACTTGTTTTCGACAGAACGATAACGAAATAAATATATTTATATTTATATTTATATTTATATATTATAAAAATAATAATAAAGAAAAATTTAATTTATTAATTATTATTAACCGACGCCTCAAAACTTTTCTACGAACGAACGACCGATTATATTATCGAAAAAAAATTATAAAAATTTATAATTAATTTAAAAAATATAATAATAATTTACTTTGAAATAAAAGAGAAATTTTTTTTTTTTAAATATTATTTTATCATTTTTAGATTTTTATTTGAATAAAATTATTATTTTTTTTTTGGTGATAACGAACACACGAAATGACAACAGTAATAGATTCCGTTGATATCGCAAACATCCTGGCTCAAGAGTTGCTTTATCAGCAGGTAAAAATAGAAAAAATAATAGATTAAAAAAGCTACGAGAAAAAAAAAAAAAAAAAACTCAAACAAATTAATTTTTATCAATTTTGTTGATAATGAAATTTTTTAAAAAAAACCACGTGGGTTAATAATATTTTGTATATTTTATTTTGTCTTGATGAACTCATATTTAAAAATAAATAATAACGTTAGAATTAAATTTTTAAAAAAATATAAAAAATTAATAATTTTTAAAAATAACAAAATAAAGAGATCATATTGTTTTAAATAAACAAAAAAATATATATGTTTATTTTATATTTATGATAGTGTGTAGGGTAAATTTAGCAATGACACAATTTTACCAAATCAAGACATCATTATAAAAAAAAAAAAAAAGTTAAAACCAATTACACTAAATTTTCCAGAATATAAAAAAAAATAAAAATCACTCCCGACTTCTTGTCTCCACCATCATCAGTGCCAAAATTAGCTCTTAAATATATACATATATATTTTTTACCTCCAAAATGACGAAAAAAAAAAAGAAATTAACACATGGTTTCGATTACGACCCTCTTAAACTAAAAGAAATAAATCTTTTTTAAAATGTATTTTCATTTTTTTATTTGTATTATATAAAAAAAAAAAATAAATAAATATAAAATAAATAATAATTATTTTTAATTACAGCTTGTTGCATTGGATGGAATACACAGTGGTGTACCAACAAGAACAACACCAACATTAACACCAACAACATTACGTTGTATTGAACAAACATTTTTAGAATTACAATCACACAGTCGTGAAGCTGGTTTTGTACCACCTCTTGTTGAACCATCACAACCAACACCAGCACAAACACAAAATATTAATATTCAACAACAACAAAATCATCTTCATCATCATCTTCAGCATCTTGGTCCATTATTAGATAATCAAATTGGACGTCCATTACAACAATTACAACAACAACAACAACAACCACATCATCAACAACAACAACAACAACAATTACAACAGCAGCAACAACAGCTTCAGCAACAACAACAGCAACAACAATTATTATTACAAGAAGAAGAACAATATAATAATCAATTAAGTTCATCACCAGAATCACCAGAACAACAAATACAAGGACGTAGAAATATGGGTGGTAGAAGACCAACAAGAACACTTGGCATATCGCCTGAAGAAGAAGAACGTAGACAAGTACGAAGAGAAAGAAATAAAATGGCTGCAGCAAGATGTCGTAAAAGAAGAATGGATCATACCAATCAATTACTTGAAGTAATTATTTTTTTTATTTTTTAAATAAATTATTAAATTTATTAATTTAAATATATATATTAATGTAATGTTGTTTGTTTTTTTTTTTTTTTTTTTTTATTTAGGAAACTGATGGATTGGAAATGAAAAAACAAAATTTACAAAGTGAAATAAATGAATTACAACGTGAAAAACAAGAATTACAATTTTTACTTGATTCACATAAATCACAATGTCGTTTACGTTCATCATCACCACCAGATATTAAACCATTAATAAAACAAGCAATTGATAATGAATTATTTATTGAACCAATAAAACAACGTAATAATACAATAATACAAACACGTCCAAATCGTCCAAATACATTACCAGTTGGTTTTGATAATAATAATCGTCCAAATTCATTATCAATATTTATGGATAATAAAGAACGTAATGATAATAATTATAAACAAAATATTGATAATAATAATACATCATATATTAAAACAGCAAATGAAGTTGCTGGTATATCAATATCAACACCATCAAGTGGTATGCCATTTAATTTTGAATCAATGATGGATGGTGGTACTGGATTAACACCAATATCATCAGCACCAATAATACCAACATGTTCAACACAACAACGTCATAATATTTCTGCTGTTGATTTAACATCAACAGATGTTAATTCATCAAAACTTGTTAGTTTGTGACGCCAGGAGGACATCGAGGATGCATCAACTGATGATGATTATGATGAAATTGATTAATTGTCTTAATAAATTTATTTAATTTAAATTTTTTTTTTTTTTTTTTATATATAAATATATATACACTTATATACATAGAAAAAGAGGAAAGTAAAATTATACAAAGAAAAAAAAATTATAAATTATAAATTATTAGTTGAGCACCCTTGATGATTTTTTTATTTTATTAAAATTATAAGTAAATATTTGTATAAATAATTTTGTTGCCATAAATATATAAGTATATATTTTTTTTTTTTTTTTTTGATTAAATTCTTCAATTTAATATTAATTTTTGAATTGAACTGAATAACCAACTGTTGCCTTTTGAGTGGTTAATAATTATTATTAATTTTTCTTTTTTTTTTTTTTTCTTGTCTTATGATATAAATTATATTTGTGATTTCATAAAGCCTTGTTACCATATTTTAAAATGATTTAAAATAATGGCATTTTTATACAAAAGTCAAGATGCAGTATTTCATTGAAATACAATAATTTATTAAAATTATAAAAAAAAAAATATTTCAATGTAGAAAAATTGAATAATAAATTTTCAATATTAATATAAAATATTATGTCTGAAAATAATAATATAAGACTTTTTTTTTGCTGATGAAATTTGTACGTTTTTTTTTAAATATTGTAATTGATATAAATAATTAAATAATAATTATGTTTAGCTCAATTGAATATAAATCAATGATAATAATTTTTTATTATTAAAAACAAAAACAATATAAATGATTTTATAAAATATAATTTATTCAAATTAATTATCAAATTTAAATCTGATTAATTATTTTGTAAACTATATGGCTTATTCAATTGAAATTTAATATAAATATTTTTAAGTAAAAAAAAAAAACTTGATATATTAAAAAAAAAAATCAGGTTCAAAATAATAAAGAAATAATAATAATTATTTTCAACAATAACAATCAATAAATTTAAAAAATAATGCTCAATTTACAAACTCAAAAAAAAAAAAAAAAATTAAATAAAATATAGAAATCATGACAGTGAAAAAAAAAAAAATGAATAAAATTTAAATATTCAGTGTTTATATTTAATGATAAAATTAGAAAAACAAATCGAATTGTATAACTTAATCCCTCCATCTACGTGAGATATTTTATATTATATAAATAAAAAAATAAATAAATAAAGAAATATTTTGCATGACTTAAATTAAGCAATATTAATATATTTGAATAGAATAATAATAATTGCTGGCTGTACAATTAAAAAAAAAAAAACATTTTTCTATGTAAATTAGTTAACTAGAAATAATTAAACAAAAAAAAACAAAACAGTCAGTAGTTATAAAATTTTTTTAAATTAAATTAAAGAAAAAAAGAATAAAAAATTGTGTCATTAATAAATTATTGATACAATATAATGTAAATTTATATATTTTGTCTAGTTTGATTAAAGACAATTGTATGAAAAATTAAATTTTTTTAAAATTATTTATTTATATACAGATTAACAATTGATTTATTTATTTATTAAGTTTATTTAAAAACCTGTAACTCGTTTAATGGCATTTTGTTCTTCTTGTGGACTCATTGTTTGATACTCATGAAATTCAAGTGTAAATGTACCAGTTCCAGATGTTATAATTCTAAGATTTGTTGCATATCCAAGAAGTTCACTGAGTGGTGTTAAAGCTCTCATTACCTTTAAAAATAATAATAATTATTAATTTGAAAAATTTATAATGATGATAATAATAATAATTTAGATTAACTAACTTTGTTATTATTTCTAACAGTTATATCTTGAATTTGTGCTCTTCTTTTTCCTAAATCATTCATAACAGTTGAACTGTATTCTTCTGGTACAACTATTTCAAGTTGCATTATTGGTTCTAATAATATTGATCCAGCATCATTTAACATCTGTAAATAATAAATGATAAATAAATATAATAATAAGAATTATTATTATTTATATATATATATTTTTTAAATTAAAAAATTAAAACATACTTTTCTGATACATTGACAAACAGCTGATGATACCATTGTATCAGATGTACCTCTACCAACTTCTAGCCAATGTAATTTAACACCAACATTAATAACAGGACAACCTAATTTTGATCCATTAATAAGTGCTGATTTAACACCAAGTTTAACAGCACTCATTGTTTTTGGATATATTGATGATATATTTGATTGGCTATCTTTTGATTTATCATATAATAATATATCTTTATTATTATTAATATAATTTGGTATTAATGACATTGTTATATTAACATCATGATTAACTGTACCAATTTTATGATGTAATACAAATGTATCTTTAATATTATTTGTAATTGTTTCTTTATATGCAATTTGTAATGGACCTAAATCAACATCAATTTTATATTCACTTTTAATTCTTTCTTTAATAATATCAATATGTAATTCACCCATTCCAGATAATACAGTTTGTCCAGTTTCTTCATTTAATGTAACACGTAAACTTGGATCTTCTCTTTCAAGTTCTTGTAATGCAATATCAAGTGATGTTTGATATGACATTGATGGTAATTCAATTGAACAAAAAAATACTGGATCTGGTATTTTTGTTGGTAAAAATATATTATTATTATTATTTAATTCATTATTATAAATTAAATCAAATTTTTTTTTAGCACTATTAAATGTTGATAAACTTGTTGTTATTAAATCACCAGTTACTGTTGATTTTAAACCACTAAGTGCACCAATATTTCCTTTATCGATTTGTTGAATTTCTTCATAATCATCAGCATATGCTGAATATAATTTACTACCTTGTTCACTTTTTGTTTTATATATATTATAAATTTTTTGTCCTTTTAATAATTTACCAGTAAATACACGAAAAAATGTAATTGGTCCACGTTGTTTATCATGTACAATTTTAAATACACGGGCTGAAAAATTATCATCAAAACAATTATATAATTTTAATTTATCATTATTTATTGGTGATGGTAAATATAATATAACAGCATCCATTAATAATTGTACACCAATATTTTTATATGAACTACCTAATAATACTGGTATTGCTTTTTTATTTAATGTTGTTTTTCTTATTGATTCAATTATTAATTTATTACTAATATTATCAAATGATTCTTCTTCAATTATTTTATTAGCTAAATCATCATCATTATTTGATAATTTATCAACAAGTTTACGTCTATTATCAATTGCAATATCATATAAATTTTTATCATTATTAATATCTAATTTATTTCTTATAATTGTTCTTCCATAATTATCTTTTTTAAATATAATTTTTTCAAGTGTTATTAAATCAATAATACCATCAAGTTGTTGTAAATTATTTTTAATTGGTAATTGTAATGGTAATGTTATAATATCAAATTTTTTTTCTAATGATTTTAAACACATTAAATAATCAGCATCAGTACGATCCATTTTATTTATAAATATTATTCTTGGTATATTATATTTATCAGCTTGACGCCAAACTGTTGTTGTTTGTGCTTCAACACCAGCTGAACCATCAAGTATAACAATTGCACCATCAAGTGCACCAAGTGTTTGTTCAACACCCATTGTAAAATCAATATGTCCAGGTGTATCAATTAAATTAAATTTATAATTTTTCCAATCAAATGTTACTGCTGCTGATGATATTGTTATACCACGTTGACGTTCTTGTTCCATACAATCAGTAACTGTATTACCATGATGTACTTCACCCATATTTTTTATACTTCCAGAATAATATAACATTCTTTCAGTTGTTGTTGTTTTACCTAAAATATTAATTATCATATTAATTAATTATATATTTCTAACCTGAAAAAATTATATTATATATTTTATTTATTTATTTATTTACTTACCAGCATCAATATGTGCCATTATTCCAATATTTCTTATTTTTGTTAAATCACATTTTTCAATATTTAATTTACCACCTAAACAATCAGTATAAAAATTACAATACTTGATTTTACTTAATGTTTTTTTTATTATCCTAGTTGTCAACATGATTATTTTATTTTTTGTTATTTTTTTCTCTCATCAATGTAGTTTGGTAGGAATAAGATACACACGTGCTTCTTTATATATACAAATCTATCTGAAAAATGCTAAAAAAAATATATTGTAAATTTTTTTAATTGACATGATTATTTTAATTTATATTTAATAATTAATTTTTATAATGAAATAATTATATCAATCAATGTTTTTATAATCAAATATATCAAATATCAAAAGCTTAAAAATTCTCTATATTATTTTCATTTTATATTAATAATATGCTTGTTTTGCATAAAAAATATACAAAGTCATCAGTAAGTACCAAATTTTTTATCAATGATAGAATATAATTTTATTTAATTAAATATGATTCATTATCAAATTCAACTGGTACCACACATTTTTTTACAATTAAACAGCTGAATCATTAATTTCTTAATAAATTAAAAAAATATATTAATCATTTTATTGTTTATAATTCTTTTTATTTTAAAAATCAACAATTAAATTTGTTTATAATTTTTTACACATTAATTATCAAGTTTAAATATTCCCGCTAAAAAAAAAAAAAAAAAAAAATGGAACTCTTTTTTCCAAAAATGGATTATCATCAACAAATAAAAATGCAATAAATCATTAAAAATCATTGTATATATATAAAAATTATAAAAATAAAACAATCAAATTATAACAAAAATGAAAACTCATTTATAAATAAATATTATATCAAAAATGTGAGGCAATATGAGGGCATACTTATTGGTTTTTTTTATTAATATTTTTTTGTGTTTTTTTGTATGACGCAGGCGATAACACGTCACCCTTTATCTCTCTCTCTCTCTCTGTTTAATCTCAATAAAAAAAATATATATATACATCATTTATTCCCCCCCACCATTAACGAGGACAATAAATTTCACCTTCGAACGACTCATACGACTCAATACGAATCGTTATTTTACTGACGATCGTGAACGACACACATTTTAAAATAATAAATTAATTTATTATTTAAAAAAAAAAAAAAGAAATTAAATAAAAATTTAAACAAATATTAAACACCGTTATATTCTGATGAAAGTATTTCATGCACGCGATGACAACCCAACTGGCCAGAACATAACCGCGACAATCCATAAGGTTTTTTAATAAATAAAAAATATATTCCTATATATTTATCCAATATTAATAAATAAAAATATATTTAAAAAAATTTATATTATAATATTTAAAATAAAAAATTAATTTATAATTAATAAATAAATAAATAATAAAAGAATTATTATTAAAAAAAATAAAAAATTAACAAGTGCATCCAGATAAATAAAAATGGCGTCTTATTGTGGGAGAAATAATTCAGTCATCACCACAATATTTTTTGACCTGGACAATACCCTCATCGAGACAAGAAAAGGCGATAATTTGGCATGTAAAAAGGTATAAAAAATTATAATTATATTAACAATAATCACAACTATTTTTTCAGAATAAATAAATTAAAAAATAACATAAATCACAGGTAATAGATAATAAATTAAAATTTTTAAATAATAAAAATATACCTATATATATTTGTAATAAAAAAGATAATTGAATTCAATAAAAAAAAAAAAAAAAATGACAGCCTTGAATAAAAGGTGACAAAAAAGGACGCAAGAGGTCACGCATGTCAGTCATAATCTAACCAACAAAAAAAAAAAGTAATAAATAATTAAAATACATAATTATAAACAATATACACAACTCATTCACAATAATATAAATAAATAAAATTAAAAATTATAAATAAATATATATATATAATTAATTGTTATTATTAATTTATAATAATTAATTGATTAATTATTAATTATTATTATTATTATAAAAATAAAATTTGTATATTTGTGTTTGCTGTGATCACATGGTAAATAAAAAAATTAGTGAACATAAGTACTACTTGGTTAAATTTTTTTTATGAATATAAATAAAAAAAAAATATAATTTCTTAAACCACACACGTTTGGATATATTTAAAAATAGATTCGTGAGTTTGTAATTTGATACGTTTAGCCCAATATAGTTATAGTTTCTAAACTGAGTAACTGTAACTATTTTTGACGTGAATTTTTATATTCACTCCAGAATTGTTTCAATAACATTCAAACAGTTCGTTAAACAACACTGTGTTTTATTAAAAAATATAATTATTATTTTTTTAAACAATTATAATTAATAAATATATAATCAATAATTTTTTTGTTATATAATTATTATTTATTTAAAGTGTTGATTATTATTATTATTATTATTATTTAAATTTTAAAAGTGAAAAATATTAAGTGAGCTTTTAAATATTAATAATTTTTGATTTTAATTAATCAAATAGTTTAAATAGTGTTGATTTAAATATAAATAAAACAATTCATCAATAAGAAGATTTATCGAAAAAAAAAAAAGTGAATTTTTTTGTAAATAAATTCTTGATAATAAAATAAATTAAAACTTTCTCGTTTTTACTTGATAAAAAAAAAATTTTTAAAAAATGAGTATATCAGAGAAAGTATTAAAATGCTCAAATATATTAAAAATGGTAACAACTGATTCAGAAAAATTTGCAGCATTATTTATGGTTACAAAATTAGTTGATAAAAATTGTACAAGTAATGAAAGAAAATTAATATTTGAATCAATTGGTTCAAAATTTTTAAAAAAATTATTAACATGTGATGATGTACCAGTTGATTGTCCACCACAAGTATATAAATCAGTTGCATTATCAATATTATCAGCATTTTGTAAAGATGAAGAATTATCATCACATAATGATATGATTATTCATGTACCAGCATTACTTGATATTGTATCAAATGCTGATGATGATGCACCAGATGATACATTAATAATTGTTAGTGAAGCATATGATTGTTTAAAATCAATATCAAAACATTATAATGGACAAATAGTACTTATTAAAGAAAAAGCTATACAAAAAATGTGTGAAATATATTCTGAAAAATCATTTAAAACTGATGAAGCATTAAATATATTAGTAACACTTGTTAAAAGTTTTGGTCATAATGCATGGGATAAAAATGATACAACACAATTTCATGCAATTATGACAAAAATATCACTTGATTTTGAAACTGATCATTCAGAACGTAAATTTGAATTATCAACAATATTAGAAGCATTAATATCATCATGTAGAAGTGATGAAATATCAATAACATCAAAAGATGAATCATGGCCACAAAGTATATATAAAGGTTTAAGTGATATATTAACATCAAAAATAAGTAGAAATCAACGTGATCCAGCAATTAAATTAGCATCAAAAACACTTGAATTACTTGGTGTTGAATGGGCACTTATTGATGATGATAAACCACGTGTATTTTTTTTATTATTAATACAATTATCATGTATTGAAATACGTATGCAAATTGAAGGTAAACAATTAAAATCAATTGTTAATAATGGTGAATTAATAACAAGTTGTTTTTTAATATTAGAAATATCACTTGGTTATATAACATCTGATCAACTTGATCTTGAACAAAAAGAAAAACAATCATTATATACAGCATTAAAAGGTGCATTTTCAGCAATTATTAATTTATTAATTAATTTATCTAAAATGAAAGAGTTAACTGATATTAAAGATAAAATATTTGTATGTGCAATGGTTAGAGTATTATCAGCATGGCTTGCACAAGAAACATCAGCAATGCGTTCACAAGTATATACTGTATTACCATATATATTAACAATTGCAAATGATACATTTTATGCATATCGTAATCGTAAAATGGCTGAAAAAGCTAAATTAAATAATGATACATCATCATCATCATCAACAACAACAACAACAACAATAACAACATTTGATACAACATCAAATAATGATCCATTAAGTAATATTGATGTATTACGTGTTATGTTACCAGCATTATGTTATTTAGCTGTTGAAGAAGATGCTAGAAAAATATTATTAAAACATCAACAAGATCAAGTATTATATGATTGTTTAAATTATCATTGGACAATTGTACGTAATAAAAAACCAACAGTACCAAGATCAGAACGTCTTAAAGTTATGAATGAACCAAAAAAAGAATTAGAACCATGGATTATTGAAGAAATAAAAGATTCACGTGCAGCAATGATATCAATATGTAATGTATTAATGAATATAACTGTATTAGAATCAAAACTTGTTGAAAAATCATCAACATTTGCATCAATATTTAAATTTATTGTTGATAATTTACCAGATTTAAAACAAACAAATGATAATCTTGTATTACATGGACATTTATCAATATTAGGTTTATTATTATTAAAACAACAAACACAAAATTTTAAAGAAAATAATTTTTCAATGTTATCATATATACGTGTTACTATTAGTTTTCTTTGGGATGCATATATTGTTGATGAAAGTAATGATCCAACTGAACTTGTTGTATCAATGTCATATAAAGAACATTGGATGGAAATAATGGAATTATGGTTTTTAGGTATGCAAACATTAGGTAGTGTTTTTAGTTCAATACCATGGTTAACTGAATTTGCTAAAGATACCAGTTGGCCAGAAAAAATTATTGATATGTTAAAAAAAGTTAAAATTGGTACATTACCAACTAATGTTAAATGTGCATATGAAGATTTATTATCAAATCTTGTAAAAGCTAATTCAGAAGTTGCATCTATATTAAAAAAAAATGAAGCTATTATTGTATGTAGAAATCATCGTATGATGAATTTAGGAACATTACTTTATGGAAGTGATTAAATATATTTTTCATTTTTTCATTTTTTTTTTTTCTTTTAAAGTTTTAAAAATTAATAGTAAATTTATAAAATTATCATTTATATTATTTTATTTTTATTTTAAATAATTTCATATGATGATGAAATTATTTGTGTCATGTTTAGATTATCATAATATTATATCTAGAAATAGCAACTTGGCAAATGTAACATTTCGAAATTATTATTAACCCACTTGAATTAACTTCCTTGTTTTTTTAATTATTTTATTTTTCAATTTTACAAATTATTATATATTCAATTAAAAAATAAAAAAAAAAAAAAAAACAAAACAAAATACTTTTTTATAAATTTAAATTAATAACAAAAATAAATTTCGATTTCGATTTCGAATAAAAAAAAAAAAATGTAACAATGGATTTTTCATTAAAATAATTTTGATATAAATATTAAATTTAAATGTGTTTGAGTTATTTATTTAACTACCTACATTAATCAAGAAAAAAAAAAAAAATTTATACAGATTTTATAAGTAATCTGTTGTCGGCACAACTGATTTTGTTGTGATTACAGCAGTGTTCCACGGATGCGCGTTGCCTCGATGTGTCCAATTATTCGGCACGACTATATCGAATGAGTCAAATGCAAAGTTTTATAGGTAATCCATACTATGAATTAAGTCGTCCATAATTAATACAACAAAAAAAAATATTATTAATATGTCTTAATATTTTTAATCTTGAAAATATATTTATGCAATTCGAATTAATAATAAATTATTATTTTGATTTAAAATTAAATAATAATTAAAATCTAATATATTAATTCCAGTTGCATATAAATTAAATATTTTAATTAAAAATATGAAAAAAAAAATTTATTAATATTAAAAAAAAAACATTTTTTTTGTTATTTTAATTTTACTTTAGTTGACTGAGGAATTGACGCAGCTTTATCAAGTTGATAATGATACATCAACAAAAATAACATCAACATATTTGAAGCAGTTCAGAAAATGTCCTGATAATTCAGCATATGATCTTGATACATGGCGTACAACATTATGGTCAAAGGCACTTGGTGATAAATATTCATATTTATCAAAAAAAATATATGAAAGATGGCTTTATCTACGTTATCATTATCTTGCATTAACAAATGATACTAAAAATATGTTATTAGAATTGAGAAAAAAATATTTAATTGGTTTAATATCAAATGGACCATCAAATGCACAATGGGAAAAAATACGTGAATTAAATTTATCAAATTATTTTGATGTTATACTTGTTTCTGGTGATTTACCATGGGAAAAACCAGAACCTAAAATTTTTTATGAAGCATGTCGATTAATTGGTTCATTACCACATAATTGTATTATGGTTGGTGATAAATTGGAGACTGATATATTGGGTAAAAAAATTATATTAATTTTATATTTTAACTTTTTAAATATTTATATAATTTTAATTTAAAAAAAAAAAAAAACAAAAAAACAAAAATATAAATTTCAGTACGACGTTGGAGGCTTCAACTCTTCTTTATCTGTAAAATAATATTATTAATAATTATAAATAATTTAATGAAACAATTTTATTATTATTCAATTTAATAATTGTATAATAAAATTAATAATTTTATTTTTCTTTTTCTTTTTTTTTTTTTTTTTTGTTGTTGTTATTTTTAACAGGTGGAATTGAAGCAGGACTTGCTGGTACTGTTTGGATACCAATAACAGATAAAACTCGATTAACACCTGATGATCCAAAACCAGGTTATACAATAAAACGTATAACTGATTTAATGATATTTTTAAATCGTCGTCCAGATGGACCAGAACTTGAAGATTCATGTTCAAATGCATCTGATGGTAGCTGAGAAATAAATTTATGGTCATCATTAACAGTATTTTATAAATATCAAAAGTATTTAAACTACATGACGAAAATTATTTTAATACAATCAATATACTGTTGATGATTAAGACCAAATTAAAATAATCTTTTTTTTTTCTTCTTTATTATTATTTTTTAATAGTTCTAATAATTTTTATATATCAAATGATATTCATGTGATTTTTCTTTTCTTCTTTTTTAATTTTATCTCTTGTTTTTTTAAATACATTCTGTATGTTGTTTGTGAAAAAAAAAATTGTATGAATTGATGATTAATTGCTATTAAGGAACTGGAATATGTGTGGTTTATTAAATTAAGATTTTAATACATTGATAATTGATTTTAATTAAATTTTTTTGTTTTTGTTTTTTTTTTTTTTTTTTGTTTCGGTAGACAATTTAGCTCAAACAGTGACAGCTAGAACACAAATGGTAATTATTGTAATTGCACAAAACAAATGCTAAACAAATTTAAAGTAATTTTTTTTTTTGTATAAAATTTGGATAAATGTACAGTTTGTGTATGTATACTGGCTATGCATACTGATGCATTATATTTTTTCACTAAGATAAGAAAAAAAAAAAATTAAATAAAGAGTGTAATTAATGGGGTGTATAAATAGTAAAAAAAAAAAAAAAGAACAAAATAATAATACGTGCTCTCAAATTAATAAGTGTAACTAAAAGATTCGTCTTTTTTTTCTTCTCAATAAATAATAATTTTAATTATTAAAAAAAAAAAAACAAATGTGTTGTTTAATTTAATTTTATATATAATTTATATTTTTTAATATTTAGGTAATATTTAAATCTTCGTCAATTGATTCTTCATAATTATCAGATAATGATACATTTGATTTTGATGAATTTGATTTTTTTATAAAACTTGGTGCTTCATCATCTTCTTCATATTCATCTGTTACTTCTGGAACACATAAATTTATATTTTTTAAAATTTTAATATATATTTTAAATTAAATTAATTAATGTTTACCTTCTTCAATATCTTCATCACTTGAATAATAATTTTCTTCATCTTCATCAGATATTATTTGTGTATCATTCTCCACTGAAACTTCTTGAATACTTTGTAATCTTTCATCAGCACTTTTTGATCTTGAACGTTCATTAGAACTCTTTAAAACTTTTAATTCTGAATTATTTTCAAGACTTGAATTATCATCATCATCATCATCATCATCATCATCATCATCATTGTCATTGTCATGTTCTTCAGCATGTTCATCTTCATATACTTCATCATATGATTGTCTGCTTGAATAATTATCAACACTTGAACAACTATTATCTGAA
Organism: Lysiphlebus fabarum; assembly: GCA_011426435.1. Taxonomy (NCBI): domain Eukaryota; kingdom Metazoa; phylum Arthropoda; class Insecta; order Hymenoptera; family Braconidae; genus Lysiphlebus; species Lysiphlebus fabarum. The sequence continues at coordinate 745,634 of WSYQ01000026.1, read as the reverse complement.
TTATTTTTTAATGTCTTTAAACTTTCATTATCAATAGTATTTTTTGATAACTTTAAACTTTTATTATTTGAATTATTTTTTAATGATTTTATACTTTTATTATCTGAATGACTTTTTAATGATCTTGAACTATTGTTATCAGTATAATTTTTTAATAACTTGGAATTTTTATTATCAGAATTTTTTCTTGACCCTATTATTAAACTTTTATTATTTGAATAATTTTCTGATGACCTTAAACTGTTATTATATTTTGATGATAATTTTTTTTCATCATTAATTGAGTCATTTTTTATTGTACTTTTAATATCATATGATAATTTTTTATTTTTATAATTATCATCTGAATTATTAATAATAATATTTGAAGTTTTTTTATTTTGATAATTTGATTTATTATTAATATATAAACTTTTAATTTCATCTGTTGATTTTATATTATCAATTGATTTATCATTTTTTAATTCACAATGATCATTATGACATTTATCATTTGATAAACTTCCACATTTTGTAAATCTTGATTGTACATATTTATTATTTGATAATTTATTATCAATTAATATTGAATTATTTTTATTAATATATAAATCTTTACTTTTATTTTGTAATTTTCTATATATTTTATTAACTTGTTGTGTATCTAAATTCATTTCCATAAGTGTTATTAATATATCACGTTCAGTAACAAGTAATTCTGGATTAGCATCAATAAGAACAACAGTATTTTGTCCATTATTTGGTGAACGACTGTATGTTTTTTTTAATTCATCTTGATTTTTTATTTTATCAACTATTTTATTTTCATCAAGAATTTTTGGTGGTGTTGGTGGTTTTATTGGTGATTTTGATGTATATTTTTGTGATTGTAAATAAAATTCAATATTTTCATCATCTTCATCATCATCATTATCATTCATATTTAATGAAAGTTTTAATTGATAAATTTCATACAACATTTTATTCTAAAATAAAAATATTTAATTAAATTAATTTATTATTAATTGTTATTATTAATATTAATATTACTTACTCTATCAAGTAAACCAGAATTTTTTTTAATATGTTTTTTAAATACATTTTTTAATTCATCATCAGTATAATATTTATTTTGTACAATTTCTTGTGTAATATCATATAAAAATGTTGAATATTTTTCATCATCTGATAAATTATTTATTATATTTTTATTTAATTTAATTGGTTGACTATAATTATTAACTGGTGATGTATTTCTTGATGTATCAGGTGATGTTTCAAAACTTGATTCATAATTTGAACATGTTGGATCATCATTGTAACGACTTTTTATTGATCTAAAATTTATATTAAATTTATTATTTAATTAATTTTAAAATAAAAAATATATTAAATAATATATACCTTGGTGATGATCTATTACTTGATTGATCTTTATTATCAGCAGGTGTTATTGATATTTCAACTTCTTGATTAAATATATCAAAATTTTGATTTTTACATTTTTTTTTAATACATTTTTCTGGTCTTGCTGAATGAAAACTTGGTGCTGTTGAACATATTCTTGTTCTACTTCTACTACGATTATTTATATCTCTTGTTAATTTATGACATCCACCATAAAAATTATCAATATATGTTTTTTTTATATTTTTACTACAAATTTTACAATTGTTATTAATATTACAACCCATTCTTAAAACATCCTGTTGATAAATTTAAATTAAAAAAAATAATTAATTATTAAGGTTTTATTATTTTTATTAAAATTATTATTTATTTTATTAATTTTTACTTACAATTGGATGATGTTCAGTATCAAATGCTAATCTATCAATGACATCTTGTGATGTATGTTTTTCCAATGATTTATCACGACATAATGAACGACATCTTTGTTTATTTATTAAATAATTTTGATTTCTTGAATCAACAACACATTTTGCTTGATATACTTTTTTTAAATGTGTTGTCATATGATTATAAGCTTTTAATTGATCAAAATATCCTTCACCAGTTTGATTATACACTTGTTTTGTTTTGAAAAAATAAAAAAAAAATATATAATATTAATAAATAAATATAATATTTTAATTGTTTAAATAATAATATATATTTTATTTTTAAAATTAATTAATAAAACAAACCAGAGCTTTTTAAATCAGAATATTGACAGCATGATGTCATTGTTTTTTTTATTTTTTTGTTTATTTTATTATTTGTTATTTATATACTTGAAATGTTTAATTTATTGCCTAAAAAATTTAAATACATAGTTGAATTAAATTATATATATATGTATACAAATAATCATGCACGTTTTTTATTTTATATAATTAATTTGTTTATTTTAAGTTGTCATGGTAACAATGTTTTAAAAACATAAATACTTACCAATTTAAGTATATTCAAATAATAAATAAAAACAGAGCTGCTTAATTATATTTATAATTGATTTTATTATATAAATTTATGTAAATAATTACACAATTTATTATTAATTAATTAAAAAACAATTTAAATATGTTGGCACAATTTTTTTTACTTGTAAATAATTATGAAAATGATCTAACTATAATTTAAAAATGCCCTTAATTGTTGTTACATTATAAATTAAGTAACTACTTGAAAATTTTATAATTGTTATCAAATTTAAATTCTGCAAATATGATAAATAATGAATTACTTCAGGTACATAAATTTCTTCATTTTAAATAATAGCCAAATTATTGTTTATTGCGTTTTAATTCATCAATAAGTTCAGCAACAAATGCATTGAATACTTCCATCTTGAAGGGATTGTTTATCAATGTCTGCTTGATCTAATAAAAAGGAAAAAAAAAAAAGTAAAAAAGTACATTGGAATAAGGAGTAAAATACTTTAAGGAAAAATATCTTAAATTAATATTTTTTTTATCAATAAAATACAATAAAAATTTATTGATCAATTATTTTAATATCGAAATAATTCTGATAGTAATTGTTAAATGTTTTATTGACAAGAAAAATATTTAAATAAATTAAAAATGATTTATTAATTTTTTTATTAAATAATGTTTATTATGCTATTTAATTATTTTCTTGTACTGTAAGTTTTTTTTTAAGTGATAATTATTGAATAACATTTTGTTACAATATATTACTGTATTTTTATATTTTTTGTTTCTTATTTTAAAAGAATCATTTAAGTACACTCTTTTACAACAACAGCAAAAAAATATTTATCTATTATTTACTTGTATTATTTACTTGTATGTACATGATAATTTTTATAATATAAATTTTTAATTAATTATATAACTAATCAACTATTGATTTATCAACACATTAGTTACAAATTTTTACGTTATTATTTAACAACTCCGATTCTTATAAATATTTTGTTTTTAATTAAATTTATTTTAAGTACTAAATGCGTATAATTAAATATATTAATTGATATTGTTTAATATTTGTTTAACACTATGTCAAAATTCAATTTTTAAAAATTTAAAAATTAAAAAAGATAAAATAAATACAAAAAAAAAAAAAAATAGAATTGATTTGAATTAATTTTGTATAAATGAATTTATACTTTAATATATATCAGTTATTATATAAAATAATTATTTAAATGGATTATTAATATGACGACGAAAAAAATTACAAAATGATGATTGAAAAAAATTTTGAAATAATTGTTAGGATACATCCATAATATTATATTTTTGACTTACACTTTTTGCTTTACTTGGGCATAATTCACGAAATAATTTTTCAATAACTGTTTGTCTGAAAAAAATAAAATAAATACAATTAAAATTAGTAACTATTTATAATTATTTATATTTTATTTAAACTTACTTTGCTGGAAGTCCACCACCTGGAGGAAGATTTGGTATATCTTGTTCCACCAAAAGTTGAAGTAATTGAAAATAATTAAAATCTTCATTTCCTTCTTGTTCCTCAATAATTTCTATAAATATAAAAAATTAATTAAATAATTATTACACATTTTATAAATAAAAAAAAACATGTACATTACAAAAATATTTATAAATAAATCCAGATAAAATACATGCAGCTAAACGAGGATGTCTTAAAAACATTACATTTCTTATGGAAATGGAAAAATTTTTTATTTAATTTAATTGAATCCTAGTTCACCCACAGAGTTGTCTTTACCAAAATAATTTATTCAATTTTATGGGTTTTAATCATAAGAAATGCATTGTCATTTTTATTTAAAAAAAAAAAAAAAAAAACAAACAAACACATTTCTAAACTAACAGAAAATAAAATAATTATCCAAGTATTTTTCTTTTTTAGATAGAAAAATCGTACCTACCTCGTGGTACCTTTTACCGATAATTTAAAAAAAATATAAATATATTAAAAAGACAACTCTAGGGGTAGTTAATATTCTAATAAATAAATTTTATAATTTAAAAATTTGAGTTATTTAATTTATATATATTTATCTCAATTAATATTCATAATTTATATATTTTTTCTAATATAACTATTTGATGATATTTCTATAATTTATAGGTATATTTTTAATAACAATTATATTAATTTTTTTTTATCATTAAACACTTGTCAAACATACATCAATATATTTTGATGAAATAAATAAAATAAACAATAATTAACAATCTCTACTTCTATTTTTTTTTTTATATTTATATAACAATTAGTTTTAAATTTTTTAAAATTTTTATATTGGCACATATTGAGCGAAATTTATTTATGTCTTTTATTATTATTTAAATAAATAATTTAATATCACACTAGAAATAGTTAAGAGCTTATTTAATTGATATAATTGCTTTGTTTTTTAATTGAGACGAAATTACTCTTGTTTTGATTGATATTATTTTATATTTTAAAAGTTTAATTATTAATTTTTTTATCTTTCTAAATAATCAGAAGTTGAATTACCAAATGGGACAAAATATTATTTTGATTTTAAAAAGGCAGTTTAATTTTAAACTTTAATCACAGGATATGTAAAATTTTTTTTATCAATAACACTGACAAACATTGAGAGAGAACAAGAGAGAAAAAAAAAAAAAAGAAAATTATTATTAATAATAATTTATGACATTGAATAATTAAATTTAATAATCATTTTTTGTAAATAAATAAAATATGGTCCCAATAATTGAAAGTTACTATAATTAAAATTTAATATAATATATTCGCGTTAAATAATTTGAATTTGTGATTGTCTCAATTGTCTGTCATAGCGAATTTTATTTCGCAAGACATATTTTTGTCAGTGTTTTTTACGTATTCTTGTACGTGTATTAATACAACAGCAGTAAGATAATAATAATGAAAATTTCATTGAACCTTTTATTCTCCTTTCAATATCCATATCTAATTCAGAATCTTCATTTTGTGCTTCAGGATTTGGTTTTGGTGCTGCTGGAAATTTAACAAGTATAATACTCATATTATCTCTGCTTCCCTGAAATAAAAAAAGACAATAATTATTAATGAAAAAAAAAAAAAAAAAAAGAAAAATTTAAACTATATTATTAAATAAAATAAAAAAAATTCATGTATAAATAAATACCTTGTATAAACAAGTATCAATAACTTGATTAGCAATAACTTCAAGATCATCAGTTATTAATAAACGTGAATATATAAAATCACAAAGATCTTCATTAGTCATAACATCCCATATACCATCACAAGCAAGTATTAAAAATTCATCATTATTAAAATCTCTATCACGTATAAATATTTCTGGTTCTGGTGATACAAGTTGTTCACATTGTCCACGTCCATAAACATTTTTATATTCATAATCACCAAGTGCACGTGATACTGCTAATGCACCATTAACACGTTGTACCATAACACTACCACCAGCAGCTTGTATTCTTTCTTTTTCAGCTGGTAATATTGGTTTATGATCACGTGTTGAAAATATTGGTCTACCAGAACTACATAGTACAGCTCTTGAATCACCACAATTACCAATAAATAATTTATCTGGTGATATAAATGTACATACTGCTGTTGAACCAGATCTATCACAATTATATTCAACTAAATCACGCATTTCATTATCTAAATTTAAAAAACCATTATGTATACCATTTATAATATCATTATTTTTAAATTCATCTGTTTTCATAATTGATTCAAGTAAATTTTCAGCACTATGAGCTGATACAATTGCACCAGCATGACCATCAAATACTGCAAAATAACTCCAATCAGATAAATTATTTTTTAATCCAGTTATTGCACTATGTGCATCTTCCATTTCCATTCTCCAACCTTGCATACTTGCAACACCATATTGTAAATTATTACCTTCACCATGTTCATTATATTTTTCAGTATTTGGTGAATCAGAAAATGCATCCATTTTTAATTTTTATTTAATAATAATGTGATACTGGTATTTTATTTTTATGTGATAATGATTGATTGATTTTTTATTTAAACAACTTGAAGATTTCTTTAATTTTTTTTTTTTTTAATTTTTAATTATTTATTTGACATTATTTGATCTAGAATTAAATAAAAAATTAATTAACAATATAAATTTATTTAAATCTAAATTTATTAAAGCTACTGGGTTTTATTATTTTTGTAACAATTTTTATTTGGCAACATTTGTTAAAATCTTGTGACACACAAAATCATTGACGTGGTTGTAAAATTAAAATAAAATCATAATTAATGTCTTTAATTATATAATAGTAATGATTATTATATATAAAAAAAAAAATAAATATGGAGTAAGTACTTAGATATATAAATATGAATTTTAAATAAATGAATAAGTATAATTAAAAAATAAAATAATATAATTTATCAAACTTACATTATTGAATTTATTGAGAAAAAATTTATTTCTCAAAATTTTACAAAAATTACTGATAATGTTAATAATTATTAATCAACTTGTATCATTTTTTTTTCTTTTTCTTTTTAAATATCAAAATTAATACAAATAATCTTTATCAACAAGAACGTCATCACTAAACTTAGTTTGTTTGTTTTTTTTTTTTGACATTATAATCTAGGGACTTTTTTTTTTTATTATTATTATTATTATTTTATTATGTAATCTAAAATTATAACAAATTATAATCAGCAATTATGTACAAAAAACTATTATTATAATTAATAATACTATTATAAACAATAAAAAATAACAAATATATAAATTAAAAAATTGTCGTCATCAATAACCAATCAGCAAGCTTAGATTCTTTTAGATCTAAAAATGAAATTTTTTCATTGGTTTATATTGGAAAAAAATATAAATAAATTATTTTAAATACTATAAATAAATAAATACAAATTTTATTATTAAATTTAATTGCATTTATTTATTAAATAAAATAACCGAGTGAATATTTTCATTGCAAAAAAAAAAAAATGAAAAATCGCAATAAAAATATTAATTGTTTATAATAAATACCTAATAATTATAAATTTCTAAATTTTATAAATAATAAAAATAGAAATAAATAAATTAATGGTGAATGAATGTAAAAAAAATAATAATAATTTATATAAATGATTGTTTATAAAAATTCCTAGGCATTTTCATGTGTTTTTTTTGTTTGTTTTTTATTTAAAAATATTAATAAATAAATTATTTTTTAAATGGAACAAAACCAAGATCTCGTGGTTTCATAAATTGTTTAATAACATCATCAGTAACTAATTTTCTTTTTTCTTGATGTTCAGCAACAATAACTTGTAATAATTCAATAATTATTTTTTTCAATTCACCAGTAAGCATTTCACCACTTGTATAACTCTAAAAATAATTATAAAATAAATTAATACAAATGTGTTTAATTAAAAATAATAAATAAATCAAATAAAAAAATATACCTTTCTGATTTGTTCCAATTGTTCATCATCTTCAAGGAAAAATTTAAGCCATTGAAATGATGTATCAATATCACAATTACCACCAAGTTTTCTATGTTCTTCAACAGTAACTTGTCCACCAGAAAATGCATATTTATTAATTTTATTTTTAATTTGTTTAGATGTATCATTTAAAAATACTGCTGAATTATTATCACTTGCAGACATTTTTGTTTTAGAACCTTGTAATGCTGGGAAAAATGTTGAATGTAATAATGCTGGTTTTGGAAAACCAATTTTAGGTGCAACATCACGACTCATACGAAAATATGGATCTTGATCAATAGCACATGGTATTAAACATTGTACTTTTTCATTATTAAATATAAATGGAAATGTACTTGAAAATGCTGGTGCTGCTTGAGTTGGTGGAAATGATATTTTACCAACTGGATCACTATCACCAAAACCAAATATACCTTTTATTTGATTAAATGTTACTGATTTTTGTATTCTAATCATATTTTGATAAAATGATGGATTTTGACCAATATGTTCTAAATTTGAAAATATAAATGTTTTATTAATATCAAAACCACATGCAATAATATCTTTTGAATTTTCATATGATAATTTAATGGCATCTTCAATTTTTAAATTTTTCCATAATGTTTTTTCATCATCTGTTAATTGTATAACAAGTGGTACATTGAATACATCCTGTAACCATTTACAAAATTTAAATGGTATTAAATGACCAATATGCATTGCATCAGAACTTGGTCCTCTACCAGTATATAAATAAAATGGTTTTCCTTGTTCATAAAGATTTAATGCTGTATGCATATCACGATGAGAAAAAAATATACCACGACGTAACCAATGATGTGGTTTTTTACCAGTTAATTTTTCAAATCTTTCAAGTAATGCATCATCAATTTTTGAACTTCCAAATTTAACTATAATTTATTTTTAAAAAATATATATTATTATTTATTATTTTTAATTATTATTTATTTATTTATTTTAATATACTTACGTATTATTTTATCATAATCAATGCCTGTATCATTTTTACTTTCTACTGACCATGGAGTGACAACATCATCCTCACAATTTTCACCATTGATACTCAATTTTTCAATTTTAATATCAACCATTTTTTAATTGTTATATTATCTACTGATTTAATTGTATGTTTTTGTCTATTTTTTTATAATATCAGTGTATAAATGCAACAGGAAATACTTATTGTTTAATTTTTATATTTCAGTCAACGTGGAATTGTTGTACCAAAGTATGTCAATTTTTTTTTTTTTTTTTGTATAAGCACGCGATTATTAATAGTCAACACATACAAAGTAATATAAAGGTAATTTTTTATTTATATTTAGTATTTTAGTGTGACATTATTATTACATGTGTTATGGATAAAAAAAATAATAATAATTTTAATAATAATTAATAATTGGTTAGAAGAATTAATATTGTACATAAAGATTTCTACTGTATAAATACACCACTAACTCCATCTGTGATCTCATTAAGTAAATATTAAATGAAATTTTATAATATTTATACTTCCGGTAATTTATTTAATTTAAATATTAAAATCATTTAATAATATATAATTTACGTATTTTATATTAATGTGTGTAATTAAATTATCCTACATTTTTAAATAAATTTTTTTTTCTTTTTAAATTATTACATAACATATATTATTTATTTATTTTATTTATATTAAATTTTTTAAATATATATATTATTTTTTAATTTTTTAAATTATTATAAAAATATATTTTTTTTCATTTATTGATTTTTAAAATTCTGAATAAATTTTATTGATTTTTTTTTTTCATTTTTCTGCACACCGGAAATTCATGCTGCGAAAAACCGGTTTTTCAAGATTTCACTAGCCGACAAAGAATGAGTCATTTTTTGTATGTTGCAGCTGCACCGAGGTATAAAGAGTCTAGAAAACTCAAAGCTGTTCAGTTGAAGAAAAATGTTCATTCAGTCTTCAGCTCTTGCCCGGAGTAGACTGCGAAAAATTTTTGGTGAGTTAAAATATAATTTTAAAATATTCATTTAATTTTCGATTGATAAAATAATTTTATAAAATTTAATTCAGTTATTTAAATTATTTTATTTTTTTAAATTCATTTATTTAATTATTTAATATATTTTATATATAAAAAAAAAAAAGCATTTTTTAATCTACACATGCGATTTTTTTTTTCGAGTTTTGCTGGTATATTACACGTAGGATAAATTCTTCTAGCCAGGTTAGTGTAAAATAATTATTATATATTTTTTTAATTAATTGATATTTTAACGAGTTATAAATTGAATATATATATACAAATTCAACTTGTTCGATTTAATTTAATTTAAATATAATTAAATCGAAAAAGTTGCGAATTTTTTAAATGGGATGCTAGTACAGACAAGACCTCCACGTGGTGCATCCTGGGTTAAAAGCCAACAAGTCTGTAAATTTTTTTTTTTTTTGTTTTATTGAAGTCCTTCAATTTTCCTGTTTTATTTATTGAATATGTTTTTTTTTTTGTTGTTTTATTGAATTATTTTTACTGTTTTATAATTTACAATTAATATATACTTGCACCTAGTAGTGACAAGTATATATATACATTTTTAAAAATTTTTTATTTTATTTTTTTTAAATTTGCGAATTGCGACAATATACTTGCAGCTTTGAGCGCGAGTATATATGTATATTTTTTAAAAAAATTTTTGTATTGGCCAATACTTGCGACGTTTATGCGAAATGCGAATATTTACTCCCCTGTGCGTTTGGTGTTTTAAAATAAAAGTTGAGAAAAAGTTTTAATTTTCAAGAAATATCATAGTGAAGAAAATAAAATACGTTAAATAATATAGTTTTAAAATGTTTGGTGTTATTTATAGGATTCAAGATTATAATATTTCAAGCTATCAAGATTTAAAAAAAATTTTATAGTTAAAGTGTGAATTAATTACAGTGTAGTGAGTGATAGTGATACAGTGCATTTAATTTAAAAATATTAAAGTGAATAATTATTATGGTTCGGTTTTTTTTCAATAAATTACAGCATAAATTATGTATACTATATTTTGACAAAATTAATATATTCTTTTTATTTATATTTTTTTATTTTTCTGTAGCACGACTGTCCCTTGGTTAGAAAGAGGATCAATCTCTGCTGCATTTGGCATTGATACTATTGCGGAGCTGTGGTAAGCATTCGTGTTTATTCTCTGTTAGACTCTGTAAATTCTTTGTCTTTGTAGTACGATATTGGTTTTCTTTCTATACCCAGGGACAACAGTGGTTTTTTTTTTTTTTTTATTTTTTTTCATATATTAATTTTGTCAAAAATATTTGTATAAATATAATATTAATAAGAGAAGAATCAACTACATCAACCCACAAGAGAATCAACTACATCGTTTACATTGGCTAGAGGACTGATTGGATTAATTCGACAATTTCTTCATGGATCTGCTGCATTGTCTACCTTGAGGATCATCAATCGGATAGATTGGATACAAGGGAATCAACAACTTGGGATAATCTGGTTTTCATCTCCATCACTGTGCTGATTTTTAAGGTTCAAGATTCAAGATTTTTTATTATTTATATATAGGGAAAGTGTGTGAAATAATCATAGTGAGTGATAGTGACATAGTGCATCAAGTTTAAAAATGTCCTATCACGAAGTAAATGATTATTTCAAAGTATATATTTTTTATTAGGTTTATTTTTTGTATATTTAAATTTGTAATAATTATAGATCTAAGAAATTTTTTAAATATTGTATAAGTGTAAAGTGGAGTAGGTCTATTGGAGATACCACTTAAAAAAAAACGAGTCAATGTCTTACCTCTTGGGTGACTTGGAAAAGGCATTTATTATATTTATAAAATAAATAATTATTTCATCTTTTTTTAATTTATATAGCTTTAAGAGATTATTTTAAATAATAAACACATAATGTACAATGAATCATATTAAAAAAAATATTATACTTTAGCATTTAAAAATAATTCACAAGCTTTTGTTAATTTTCTTAAACTATTAGAATTTAACATATTTTTTTTTCTTGATAAAACCATTAAATTATCATATAACCCATCAGCTTTTTCATCATAATCATTATTATATGTTAATTTTTGTATTTTGTCTTCTAGCATAATAAATATATATTTTATAAAAAATAAAAAAACCTTTAAACCACATCCAATAATTTATCCATCATTATTTGACTTTTTTTTCTGTATACCCAAAATAATCAAAGAACTTTTTAAAAAAAAATAAATATATATAAATTTTTATCAATAAAAATAATTAAATTGATCCTCCTATTATAAAAAGTACACTTGACGCAATTTATTCGTAATGTAATTAGTTAATTTTTTAGCATTTGTTTAATATAAGATAACTTCTTTTGAATACCACTTTTCCTGTTTTATTGAAATTTTACGACTTATTAAAATTTTTCAAAAAAGGTAGGAATACTTCTTTGCTCATTCTATGATCCTAATGAAAATCAAAAATTTTTATTTTTTCAAAAAATTTTCAATTTCTACTAGGCAAATATAATGACTGAAGAGGTATTCGAATTTTTTTTTTTTCTGAAAAAATTTTGAATTTGTATTAGGCAAATATAATGAATGAAGAGGTATTCGAATTAATTTTTTTTTCTGAAATTGTATTAGGCAAATATAATGACCGAAGAGGTATTCGAATTTTTTTTTTTTTCTGAAAAAATTTTGAATTTGTATTAGGCAAATATAATGACCGAAGAGGTATTTGAATTTTTTTTTTTCTGAAAAATTTTGAATTTGTATTAGGCAAATATAATGACTGAAGAGATATTCGAATTTTCTTTTAAATTAAATAACTTCATCGAAATTTTGTTTATAAATTTTTTTAGTGATATCAGGGTTTTAGGGCTTGAAAAGAGGTATTCGATGCACTTTCCCGTTTTTTTTTAACATCGATATTTTTCGATATATTGATAGTAACTTATCGAAAAATGTATCGATTAAATTTCGAGATATATCGAAAAATTATGTCTCGAAAAGGCGATTTCAAATCGATTTATACATTTTTTCTAGGATCGATATTTTTCGATATATCGATAGTAACTTATCGAAAAATGTATCGAATAAATTTCGAGATATATCGAAAAATTATGGCTTGAAAAGACGATTTCAAATCGATTTATACATTTTTTCTAGGATCGATATTTTTCGATATATCGAACGTAACTTATCGAAAAATGTATCGATTAAATTTCGAGATATATCGAAAAATTATGTCTCGAAAAGGCGATTTCAAATCGATTTATACATTTTTTCTAGGATCGATATTTTTCGATATATCGATAGTAACTTATCGAAAAATGTATCGATTAAATTTCGAGATATATCGAAAAATTATGTCTCGAAAAGGCGATTTCAAATCGATTTATACATTTTTTCTAGGATCGATATTTTTCGATATATCGATAGTAACTTATCGAAAAATGTATCGAATAAATTTCGAGATATATCGAAAAATTATGGCTTGAAAAGACGATTTCAAATCGATTTATACATTTTTTCTAGGATCGATATTTTTCGATATATCGAACGTAACTTATCGAAAAATGTATCGATTAAATTTCGAGATATATCGAAAAATTATGTCTCGAAAAGGCGATTTCAAATCGATTTATACATTTTTTCTAGGATCGATATTTTTCGATATATCGATAGTAACTTATCGAAAAATGTATCGATTAAATTTCGAGATATATCGAAAAATTATGTCTCGAAAAGGCGATTTCAAATCGATTTATACATTTTTTCTAGGATCGATATTTTTCGATATATCGATAGTAACTTATCGAAAAATGTATCGAATAAATTTCGAGATATATCGAAAAATTATGGCTTGAAAAGACGATTTCAAATCGATTTATACATTTTTTCTAGGATCGATATTTTTCGATATATCGAACGTAACTTATCGAAAAATGTATCGATTAAATTTCGAGATATATCGAAATTTTATGTCTCAAAAAGACGATTCCAAATCGATTTATACATTTTTTCTAGGATCGATATTTTTCGATATATCGAATGTAACTTATCGAAAAATGTATCGAAAAAATTTCGAGATATATCGAAATTTTATGTCTTAAAAAGACGATTCCAAATCGATTTATACATTTTTTCTAGGATCGATATTTTTCGATATATCGAACGTAACTTATCGAAAAATTTATCGAAAAAATTTCGAGTTATGTCGAAATTTTAGAGCTTAAAAAGAGCTTTTCAAATCCGTATATACTTTTTTTTTAAGATCAATATTTCTCGAGATATCAATAGTAACATTATTTTTAATTTTTTGAAAAAATTTCAAATCATATAATTTTGAATTTCTATTAGGCGAATATAATGATCGAAGAGGTATTTAAATTTTTTTTTTTCGAAAAAAATTTTGAAATTTTATTGGGCGAATATAATAACCGAAGAGGTATCCGAATAATTTTTTTTTTTTCGAAAAAATTTTCAATTTCTATTAGGCAAATATAATGACTGAAGAGGTATTCAAATTTTTTTTTTTTTCGAAAAAATTTTTATTTTTTATTAGGCAAATATAATTACTGAAGAGGAATTCGAATTTTTTTTTTTCAAAAATTTTGTTTTTTATTAGGCAAATATAATGGCTGAAGAGGTATTTGAATTTTTTTTTTCCGAAAAAATATCGATTTATACCAGGTTTATAGGACTCGAAAAGAGGTTTCCAGTGTGGTATACATTTTCACTTGTTCCATCATCCAGTTATAATTTAAATAGTTTTAACTTATTAGTTATTTTTAATTATAATATTTTATCTTGTTTGATATTAGTTGACTAAATAAATTCTAGTTTAGTTACACATTATTGACGTCAATTTTCTAACAACAATAATAGTAAAAATTATTGCGTTTAATGTTATTCAGTGTCTTGTAATAAAAAAAAATAGTTTTTTTTATGTATCATTAGATATTTAATTTTTTATGAATTAATTAAAAAGATATCACAATAAATTGTAATACATTTTTATAAAACAATTTAATAAGTTTAATTTAATTTACATTTTTTTTTTATTCATATTTTTATTATAATAATTTTTATTTTATAAAAAATAAAAATTTATATTACAATTATTTTATTATTTAAATATATTATTTAAATTTTAATAACTTTATTTATCATTAGTTTTAAATAAAATACAGATAAGAAAGAATAAAAATATTTCTGGGTTTTTTTTAATAAATTTTTTCGTTAAAAAATTATCTTTTAGATGTCATTACGTTTAGCTTATCATCAGGAAATAATTTACTTTTTTAAAAATTGATGAAATATTTTTATTTTAAAATATATTTTTGTATTAAAAAAATAAAAAGTAAATGGCCTTTTATCAATTAGGACAAATACTGTATTAAAATAGGTCTACGACCCCAAGAATTATTAAAAAAAAATTAAATCAGTAAGTTTTTTGAACTTTGAAATAATAAAAAAATAAAGTTAATGACCTTGCTGATAATTTTTTTTATATATATAAATTTTATCAATTTAAAAACTAATCTCAATGTCTAATGATTCAAGGTCATTACACTGTCTTCCTATTTTTTATATAATTATAGATATTAAAAACTCATATAAACTTGACATTGAATAAATATATTAATTTTTTAATTTTAATTTCTAGTCATTTTTCACTTATAATAATCATAAATTAGTTTTTTTTTCAATTTAATTACTCAATTATTATAAATAATCTTGTGACAATTTTAAAATTACTTTTGTAAAATTAAATTATCAAAAACAAAATAATTAAAAATTATACAATTTAATAAAATGTAATTATT
Source organism: Lysiphlebus fabarum (assembly GCA_011426435.1). NCBI lineage: Eukaryota > Metazoa > Arthropoda > Insecta > Hymenoptera > Braconidae > Lysiphlebus > Lysiphlebus fabarum. The sequence continues at coordinate 729,909 of WSYQ01000026.1, read as the reverse complement.
TAAAATAATAAAATAAACCAAGTAAATTAATAAATAATTATTTATAACAATATCTTTAAATTTTATAATAATAATATTTATTATTTTTAAAATTAATTAAAATAAATAAATTATTTTTTTAAAAATTAAATAATTAATTAATCATTATCATTCAAATAAAAAACTTATACTGAAGTTCTTGTAAATAAGTGGGGACATACTGATCGTGCAAATATAAAAGCCAGAAGTCACAAGTAATAATTTTATTGTTTAAACGTTTGTCAAAGGTGTCAGTTCTTCTTATTTATTGAAAAAATAAATATTATAAATTTTAATAAATTAAAAAATTAAAAATTAAATATTAATAAATTTATTTTTAATTTATATTATTGTATTTAAAAAATATTCAACAATGCGTATGAATTTTTTGATAAAATTATTTGGGATTGTTGTCACATTGTTTAGTTTATTTTCTTCAAGTCATCGTAAGTTTAATAATTTTATTTTTTTAATTTATATTTATTAAATACTTATATGTATGTTAATTTTTTTTTATATTATTTACAGAACTTGAGTGTCATGAATTACATGGACAAGGATATAAATGTGTCCAAATTCGTAAACGTTGTCATTATGCTCGAACAGATGCTCGTTGTTATGCATCAGATGAAAAATGTTGCTATCAAAGTAAATTAAATTTTTTAATTTTTATTATAATTTAAAATTATACTTAAAAAAAAATGTATATTAATAGTATATTATTATTTTTAATATAGATTTTAAATCTGAAGAAAAATGAGTAATAAGCAGCAGTATAATAAATTATTGGAAAAAAATGACACAAAATTATCAAAGTATGGTAAAAATTCTGCTATTAAAATTGTATATTTTTTTTTAATATGTAAATTTATGATTAATATAAATTAAATAAAATTTACATTTAAAAATATATTTATATTTTTATAATTTATTTATTTTAATAACCAATTTAACACATAATTTTATTTGAAATATAATATAATAATTTTAACATTTCATAATTAGTAAATTGATAAATGGGCATGTTTTATTTTTTAAATGTTATTGTCTGTCATTGTTTATCTAACTTCATACTCGTAACAATGTTATAAACAGTATGATAATTTTTATGATGAGATAAGACATTGTGTTGTTCAAAATAAAATAAACATTAATTTAGGAATTTACCTGAATGTAAAAGAAAAATTATAAAACTTCCACGTAAATTATTATCAATAATTTCATTTGACCTCGTCAGTCTTAAGTATCTTTTGGTATTTTTTTTTTAAATAATTTATTTGTTTCATCAACAAGTGTTTATTAATTTAATATTGAAGTTCTTTTAAATAAGTGGGGATTTACTGATCGTGCATATATAAAAGCCAGAAGTCACAAGTAATAATTTTATTGTTTAAACTTTTGTCAAAGGTGTCAGTTCTTCTTATTTATTAAAAAAATAAATATTATAAATTTTAATAAATTAAAAAATTAAATATTTAATATTAATAAATTCATTTTTAATTTATATTATTGTATTTAAAAAATATTCAACAATGCGTATGAATTTTTTGATAAAACTATTTGGGACTGTTGTCACATTGTTTAGTTTATTTTCATCAAGTCATCGTAAGTTTAATAATTTTTTTTTTTTTAATTTTTATTTATTAAAGATGTATGCTAAATTAATTAATATTATTTTCAGAAATTACAGATTGCTATGAATTATTTGAGTATGGATATAGATGTGTCTCAGTTCGTGAACGTTGTCATTATGCTCGAACAGATGCTTCATGTCAGTATTCGGATAGAAAATGTTGCTTCAAAGGTAAATTAAAAATTAAATCTATTATTTTAAAATTTTTATTATTATTTAAAAATTTTACTTTACAAATATTTTAATAATTTATTATTATTTTTAATGCAGCGTTCAGACCTGAAGAAAAATAAGTTAAAAAAATAAATAAAATAACACAGTACAAAAAATTTGTAACTTGATGAATTTCTGGATAAACTAAGAAAAAATTTATTAAAAATAATAAACAGTAAATAATTTGTCTAATTGAAGTAAAAAAATTATCAATTAATATGTATATGTCATGTATTATGATTAAAAATAAAAAATAAAAGTATTAATTTTAAAATTATGATTTATTTTGGAATTTATTTATTAAAAAATTTAATTTAACTATGATATATTTAATAATTAATTTATTTTAAATAAAACATTTTGTTTTATTAAAAAATTGAGACTAATTAATAGTCACACATACATGAAATGTAAAAAAAAAAATTAAAAATTAAATGTTTCATATATTTTAGTGATTATATACTGTTGAATTGGAAATAAATAAATAGATAAATAAATACATAAATAGTCATAGATAAATAACACAAATAAAGCTTCCTGGATCGTAAAAATAAAAAAAAAAATAAAAATATATCAAGTTAGGAATTTACCAGAAAGTAGGAGGAAAAATTATTATCAACAATTTAATTTTACCACGTCAGTCACTAGTGTCTATTGGTATTTTATTTTAATAAAACTTTAAAACATATAGTTCATTTGTATCATCAACAAGTGTTTATTTATTTAATATTAATAAATTTTTTAAATTTATTATTGTATTTTAAAAACATTCAACAATGCATATGAATTTTTTGATAAATTTATTTGTGACTGTTCTTGTATTGTTCAGTCTATTTTGTTCAACTCATCGTAAGTTTAATAGATTTTTTTTTTATATTTATATTTATTAAAAATATATGTATGCTGAATTAATTAATATTATTTACAGAAATTACAGAGTGCCTTGAATTATTTGATGACGGATATGAATGTGTCTCAATTCGTGAACGTTGTCACTATGCTCGAACAGATGCTACATGTTACTGGCCGAATCAACAATGTTGCTACAAAAGTAAATTAAATACTTAAAATTTTTATTTTTTAAAATGTTATTATCATTATAATTATTTTAATAATATATTATTATTTTTAATAAAGTGTTTAGACCAGAAGAAAAATGAGAAAAAAAATTAAAAAATTACACAACATCTGCAACATGATGAATCCTTGAAAAAATAAAAAAATATTTATTTTAAAAACAGTGAATACTTTTTGTAATTAAGATAAAAATAATGAAAATAATAAAAAAATTAATAAAATAAATAAAATTGTTTTTCAAAATTATATTTTAATTTTTTAGAAATTTTTTTTTATTATAAAAATTTAGGTCAATCATGATTTAAATTATAAAAAATTATTGATTCATTTATTATTAATGATATAATTAAAAATCAATTCATTTTAGATGAATCATTCTGTTTTATATAACAATCTTGATTATTTTTTTGCCAAATTTCAAAAGTATCAGTCGACTTTTTTCTCAAAAGAAAAAATATATAATAAATTTTGAATATTATTTATTAAAAAATAAATAGTAAATTCTCTATTGAATAATTTTATTTAATACATTAATAATTATTATCAATTAAAAAATTAATTTTATATCAACATAAACATGTCAAAAAATATTATTTTAATTATTTTTATAATTTTAAATATTAGTGTTATTGGTATCATTGCTTGTGAGTTTAATTTTTTATTCAATTATATAGTTAATTAATTTATTATTTTTTTGTAAATTTGATAACTAATATATTAATTTTTTTTAAAGCTTTAACTTCAAATAATGCTGAAATATGTGGTCTTAATAATCAACAATTAAAATGCAAAGCTCCATACACTTGTCATCACTACACTACACGATATTATTGTCCAAGTGGATATTGGTGTTGTTACAAAAGTAAGTTTTAAATAACTTATCTTTTTATTAAAATTAACCATTTATTTTTTTATTATTTTTTAGGACTATTTGAATCAGAAGAATAATTAATTTAGATTTCAAAATTATCTGTTGCAAATAGATCAACTAATCAATAAACTATTTTTTTTAAAATCTATATTTTTAGTTTAACCAATGTCTTTAAAATGTAATTAAAAATTTTAAATAATAGAAAGTATATTATTTCATTATAAAATATATAAAAAAATTTATTGTCTAAAGAAAAAAATGTCATTACTATGTAATTAAAAAAAATAATAAAATATAAAGAAAAAAAATATTTAAATAATATAATTCTACTGATAATGTACCTATATATATATATTATCATTTTAAAATTTTTTTGTTCATCTGAAATGATGTGATAAGACCTCTTAATTACCTACCTAGACCATTTGTGATGTATTATGAAACATAAAAATTAATACAAAAAAAAATAGCTATAAATATGTATATTTATTATAATTATTTATTTTTTATTTAAAAAATCAACAACAGCATTTAATTATGTAATAATTTTTTATTATTATTTATTTATCTTTGATTTAACATGATAATAATTCATTCAAAAAACAAAAAAAAAAAAACACTTGCTTTATATACATTGATACAATAAAACAATATTATTATTATATTTTATTTTAAATCAAAACATATATAATTTATTGTTATCATAAAAATATAATTTATTTATTTATAATTAAATATAACTATTATTATTTTGATGAATTAAATTACAATAAATATATTTTTTTTTATTTTATTTTGAAAATAGTTAATAGGCCATTTGTAAAATATTACATGGACGATAATTATATATATTTTTTTGATATATAAAATTAAAATTGCACCAATTTAGGTACATAAGTACAGGTAAATGTAGTTTAAATTTTTTTGATGATATAAAAAGTATTTTTATAAATTTTTTTTAAATCAACAATTTGTTTTTTTTTTTTTTTCTAAATATTAATTAAATTATTTACAATAAATATTTTTATCTTTTTAATTTTTTAAATAAAATTTTAAAATTATTAAAATAATATTTGTTAAATGATAATAACAATACTTTTATAATTTTGTTTATTTATTTAGTTTTTTTTTTTTTTTTTTTTTTGGTCCATAGATTAACATTGGCTTTGAAATATTGGACAGTTATTATTTTATTTTGGCATTATATATTTTTATGTATCAACTTGGCACTGAAATTAAACAAAAAATAAAAATTCAAATAATATATAATTTAAACACTCCAGGTACATTGATAAAATATTATCACATAATTATTATATTACGACACAATTAAAATCTCTTTGAAAATAAAAACAAAAAACAAAGTCAAGCTCAAAGAAAATTGAATAAATAAATTATCAATTAAATGTAATTAATTATTATTTATAAAAAAAATAAATAAATAAATAAAAATCAATAAATTGAATAAAAAAAGGGCATTTAAATTTCCAAGAAAAGAAAGGTCGTATAAAATTCAAAGGGGGAATAGGGCATTTAAATTTCTTGGAATTAAAAAATGATATTAATATTTTTATTTATTTTTTTTTCCAAGAAATTTAACTGGGTCATTTCAATTATGTGAAATACGAGGAATTTATTCCTGGAAAAAAGTTTTTTAAATTTTATTTTATTTAAAAATAAATATCTAAATTTTTTTTTTTTTTTTTTTTTTAATTCATGCGTTAATTAAATTATAAAAAATATATGTATTTATTAATTATTTTTTAACTTTTTTTAAATTTATATTACTAGATCAATCTACTAAACTAACATGAAATTTTGTTGCCCTGTTAATTATAAAATCAGGTCTTTAATTTAATTAACAAAATATAATAACAAATAATTAAATAATAAATTAAATAACATATTACAAATAATATATTTTAAAAAATAATTATTTTCATTATATAAATGTTTTTTAAAAATTTTTTTTTAAACACGTACACCACTGGGACCACTATTACCATCATATATTTCATTTTTAACTGGTGATAATATATTATTTTTATATTTATTAATATATCTGTTATCAATACTAATATTAACACAATCTCTACTATTATTATTATATTTTAAAATAGCATTTCTACAACCAATAATCACAGATTCTGTTGATTTACTATGATTATTATATTTATTATGATTATTAAAATTAATAGATGATAATGATGATTGAATTTTTGATGTTATTAAATGTTCATTATTATTATCATCATTATTTGTATCAGTATCATCAAATGATGTAAAATTATCAGTTTGTCCATCAAAAAATGATTCATTTAATGATGATGTTAATGGATCTGGACAAATAAATGAATCAGTAAATGTTGTATCATTTAAATCACTACCACTTGTACATGTATTATAATTATTAACTGAATATGATGATGGTGATAATTTATAATTATCAATATTTGATAATACTTCTTGACTTCTTGATGATTCATACCAATGTAAAACAGATGGACGTCTTGAATTAAATCTTGTTGTATCATGTTCATTAAATAAATTTATATTTTTATTAGCATCTGATGATTTTAATAATGTATTTTTTAAATCAATTGAATTTATATTTATATTATTATTATCATAATTATTATCATCATCAATATTTTCAATATTTAATAATACATATGGTACATTTGGATCAGAATATCTTACTGGACATTTTAAACTATTTCTTCTACTATTTGTATTATTATTTCTACAATTAATATCATCATCATCATCATCATCATCATCATCATCATTTGATGATTCTTCTTCTACTAAACAATCAAGTTGTAGAGGTTCAATTGGTGTTGGTGGTTCTGAACGTATTCTTGGTAATGTTAATAAATTATATTTTTTATTTGATAAATATGTTAATTTTTCAATTTCAACAATTGATTCAGAATTTTTAATATTAATATTATTTTTATTAATTTCATTATTATTATTATTATTATTAAATAAATTTGTTAATTTATTAGCTGTTATTGTTAATTTTTTTGATGCTTTACGACATTTAAATATAATATCATTTTTATTTTTATTTTTTTGATAATTTAATTGACAATTATATTTTATATTATTATTTATATTTTGTATTGAATGACCATGATAATTATTACTATTATTATATTTTAATTTTATTATTTTATTATTTATTGATTTTATATTTGGATCTGATAATGATGATAAACCAGAATTACGACGTTTTTTTAATCTAATTATTCTATCATTTAATAATTCATTTATTAAAATGTCATCGTCATCATCATTATCATCATCTTCATCATCATCATATTGAATATCTGTATTATTTAACATTGGTTCTGATATTGCATTAATTTTTTTTTTATTATTAACAATTTCACATTTTAAATTTTGATAAGATTTAAATTTTGTTTTATTTTTATGATATTTACAACAAATATTTTTATTATTTTTATTATTTAAATAACGTAAATGACGTATTTTATTAAATGTTGGATCTAAAAGATATTTTAAATTTTTAAATTTTTCAATATTATAATTTTTATCAATAATACGATTACGATTATTAATATAATCTTTATCAAGCATTTTAGCTAAATCATTAACATCTTCTTCAATAATTGCTGATACACTTGAAAAATTTTTTGAATTTTTTATATCATTATCCTCTGGTGATATATCAACTTCAATTGTTTTTTTTTGTACTGTATAATAATTTGAATTTGTTGTTGTTGTTGTTGTTGTTGTTTTAGCAGCAAAACAATCTTCAACTGGTGGACGTTGTTCATCATCATCATTATTATTTTTATTAATATCAGATAATTGAAAATTAATTGAACGACGAATTGGTGAACAACCATAACGACTTGGATATATATTTATAAATATTAATAAATTTTCAGCAATTTTACCAGCTGCAATACGCATTTCACCATGATGAAATGCATATATCCAAGGATTTAAACCACTGTGAGCTAATATTGGTAAACTCAACCAAAATACAGACCAATCTGTTAATATTTTTGTTCCACAAAAAATATCAAGTAACATACAAGTCTGTAATTAATAAAAAAATTAATTTAGGATTATTATAATTATTATAATAAAATGATAATAAAAAAATTTATTTATCTATGAAAGAAGTAAGAAAAATCAATTGACATTTTACAAAAAAAAATGTAATAAAATAAATATTATAAAAATAATTTCAAGGGAAAATTTTATCTATATATTTATTATGCAAACATAAATTTATCCATTAAAAAAGAAAAATATATAATCAGCAAATAATTGGCATAAAATTTTTTTCTTTTTTTTTTTTTTTTAAATTGGTGAAGCAATAAATTATCACAGTAATAATTTATTCATGCACCAAAAGTTTTCTAAACCTTCATGGTCATATAAATTGAGCCAACTCGTCCAATTTATACATTTTTTTTTTTTTTTCTTTATCATACAAAGATTTTTTATTTTATTTTTTACATTTAGCAAGGTATTTTAAAAAAAGTAAACAACTTATAAATAGGTTTAGATTGGACAATAGGGAAATCTTGTTAAAATTTTTTATGTATTTATTTAAAAATATATATATTTATTTTACAATTCACATCGTGTTTATAATGTTTATTACGACTTTGTCACTTTTTTTTTTGCATTTATTGAGTAAAGTATAAAACATCTAAGTTGAACGTGGTTTGAATTAATAATCTTCAAAAATAATAAAATAGTTGATGGGATGAAAAAAAAAATAAATAAAGTAGAAAATTATTTATTTATTTATATAAATAAAAATAAAAAATAATATACTATTTAATTTATTAAAAAAAAAATGTATCATAATTAAAATTAATTAATCTCACCTGAAAAGGCAACCAAAGAACAAAAAATGCACCAACAGTTACAGCCAATGTTTGTCCATATTTTGGTAATGTAAGTGTTTGAGTTTCATGACGAAATGATAATTCAACAGTGTATATTGCACGTGCATGTGCACGTGCAACAAGATAAACATAAATATAACAACCAAGTAATATCAATGCACTTGGTGCCCAAACAGCAACAACTAAAAAAACACGTACTGGTGGTTGTACAGCACCACCAAAACTACAGCTACCACTAAAAATTTAAATTTAAAAAATTATTAATTTTATTAAAAATATTAATAAATAAAATTTAATCAATTATTTATTTAATTTGTTTATATAATTAATTCAATTGATTAATGAGAACAACTTTAAAGTCTTTGAAAAATAAAAAATAAAAATAATTAAAATTAATTGTTGTAAAGAAAATAAAAATATATTGCATGTTTTTTTTTTAATTTCTTCAAGAAAACTTTGTAATTTTTTATATTTAAAGCTTATAAGCTTGTGAAAACAAGTGACACTATATATATATATATTTTTTTTTTTATAAATTCTTTTGATGAAAATTTAAAAGAAAACAATTGATGTTTTCAATTATCATTTATAATAAAATAAAAAATTATTATTTTTAAAATAATTCAAATTTGTTATTGTTATTTTTTTATAACTAAAACATAAGTTAGTTATTATGAATTAAATAAGAGAAATGATTACTCGAGTGATACTAATGAAGCTTTATGTTTGTTAATTTTGTTAGTTTGTTTAAGCAAAAGACAAAACAAGTTGATTAATATATCCTCTTTGTTTTTCATTTCAATAAACATTATAATATTAAAAACAAAAGAAAAATTAATTAAAATATAATTTCATAAAAAATATTATATATTTATTTAAAATTTAAATAAAATTTTTAAAATCAAATAAAAATTTATTCCTTAGCTACACTTGAATAAATATTATAATTATAATTTGAATTAAATAATTAATTAATAATAAAAATAATTGTTAAGTTATTGTAATTTAACCTGTGTGATTGTATGATTCCCATAGCTTGAGCATAAATAAGTGGTGTTGATCCAACAGCAATGGCATATATCCAAAAAACAGCAATATATTTTTCAACACTACTGTGTGTTATTATATTTTTATATCTCAATGGTTGAGCAAGTGATGTTAATCTATCAACAGCAATTGCAACAGTAACAAGTACACTAACACTACAAAGTGTTATTATTATGCAATATGGTAATATACATATATTTGTGATACCAGTTTCTGGTGTACCTGATAATTCCAGGTGAACACCAAATGGCATAAATACACCAACCTGTTGAATATTTAATTTATTATTTATTATTATTATAATTAAAAAATTTTACAAGTTATTTTATATTATACAGTTTTTTAATATAAATTCTCAGAAAAAATAAAAATTAAATTTTTATTATATTTTAAATAACAATATTATAAAAATTCCACAATAATTAATTAATCAATAATAAAAGTTTAATATAAATTTTTCTGAGAATATTTATAAATTAAAAATATAAATAATTAAAATTTAAATTTGAAAAATTTAAAATACAATGTAAAAATATTTATTTATTCAAAAAATAATATATAAATTTTAAAATTATTACCCCAAAATCACTAACAGCAAGTGATGCTAAAAGACAATTTGATGCTGTTCTTAGTCTTTTATATCTATAAAATGCAGCAAGTATAAGTGTATTACTACTTATTGTAACTGGTGCTAATATAAATACAATTGAAATTGCAATAAATATTGATATTGTACTATTATCTTCATGTGTATCAATTTTTTTAACACTTGGTAATAATGTACTTGTTATTTGTCCAGCCAATGTTGGCAAACCTGATGACAAACTCGACATATTAACAATAAAAGTTTTTTTTTTTTTTTTTTTGTTTATTTATTTAGTTGAATATTTATTTTATTTTTTATTTTGTCTGACAGGACGTTGACTGAACTACTTGAGAGTCAAGTTTTATCCGGAAGCAATCTCAAACTCGTCATTTCGCTAAATATTTTATTTACTATTTTTTTTTTCTTTTTTTTTTATTATATTTATTATTTGTGACTCGCATTGACACAGCAGAATGTTGCTCAATGAAATTTTTACTTTTTTATTAAAATAAAAAAGCTTTTTTTCTGAAAAAAAATTAAACTGAAATAAATAAACAGTAAAATTAATTATAAAGAAATAAATATTCATATAAAAAATTATTTAGCTACATATTTATAAATTTTTTTTGTTAAACAATAAAATAAAAAATGACATTGTGTATTAATTAAAACTTTTTATAATTCTATGTTTGTTGGTATTTTTTTGTTTTTTATTATTAAAAGTTTTTAAATATTCAAAATACTGTGACAAAGTTGAGACAAAGACTCATTTATTTTACTTGCATTCATGGTCAAAGAAAAGTTCTTTTGAATATTTTAGAGTTTGCTTTGTGTTGCAAGTGAGAAACTATTTTTTTTTTTTTGGAATTGTCAATTAAAACTTTTGATTCAGTAAATATTGAAATTGTACATGTGAATTTAACACGATTTAAAGTTTAATCATTATAATATATTTATTTTTATACAAAGTATTTTATTTATTTATTTTTTTTGGTAAATAAAAAAATATGTGGAGTTATAGAACAATAAATAACTAATTAAAATATATTATATGGTTGATGAATAATTTAAAATTTGTTTGATAAATTAAACGTGTTATAATTAAATTTGTTTTATTAATTTTTCATGTAAATTAATTATGTTTTTCTTTATAAAAAATAAATAAAATTTTGTTAGTCAACAAGTTGTATAAATTATTTTACATTTGCATATTTAATTTTATAGAATTATATAAATATTTAGATGATTATTGATCGGTCTATTGGATGTTCACTTTAACTTGAAAACTTATTTTACTCCAAATAATAAAAAAAAAAATATATTAAAACTGTTTTTTCTTAATCTTATTTGTAATTTTATTTTGTCAATAAAAATTATATATTATTTTCAATAAATATTTTTAATCGTGTCATAAATAATAATAATTTTCTTTATCTGTGACAAAATAAAAATATAATAAAAGTATAAGTGTCAGAAAAAAAAAAATATATATTTAACTTTTTATCTGAATTTTTTATTATATTTTCTTGAAACGTATATATTATTTAGTAAAGAAAAAATTTAAACTGGACACACGACAATTTGATCAATTGCATCAAAGTAGAAAAATAACATCAGTCTGACTTTGAGAATAAAAATAGTTAAAAAGTGTCAATAAAAAAAAAAAAAAAAAAAGATTTCAAAAAGTTTAAAGATAAATTGTGAAAGATAAAATACTTTAACACATTTTTTTTATTTTTTTATTTGAAAAATAAAATAAAGAAAAAGTATATAAAGAAAAAAAAAATTTAAAAGAAATAAAAAAAATTATTTTATTATAAATTTATATATGTAGAAATGTAAAAATTGATCTTGTTATTTTGTATTATTTCAGTAGTATATATAAAGGATTTGGGTAGACGATGAGAAATTGTATTGTCGTAGAAAACATAAATAGAAGCTGTATTTATGATGATGATAATATGAATATTCATTGGCTTTCTGTTCACACCAGCTTCATGCATTTACAATTAATTTATCCAAAACATGTAAATAACATTATCAAGTGATCCGTGCATGACTACTCTGATAAATCATACAAACACATACATATTTGTTTATGACATAAGCTTGTCAAAATATTTTAAATTATAACAACATAAATAATAAAAAATAATAAATATAAATCAATTTAAAAATATAAAAAAAATTTTATATATATAAAAGTAGAAAAAAAAAAAATAAATAAACTCTAAACAAAAAGCTTCATGAAAAAAAAAAAATAAAATAAAATAAAATAAATTATTCTATACTTTAAAAGCAATTATTAAAAAAAAAAAAAAATTTCAAGGTTTTTTTTGTTGTTAAATTATTCAGATAATAGAATCGATAAAAATCATAAAAATAAAATGATAAAAATAATATTTTATATACAAAACAATAGATATCTTTTTAGAGCTTGAAAGCTCTTATAATTCCCAAGGTGATGATGATTGAGTGTCACTGAATTTATAATATAAATATATACCACAAAAATATATATTTTTTATTTTATTTTTTTATTTATCTCTTGGGGATTTTATATGCCTGTATTTAGTGATTAATTATTATGTTTTTTGTTTGTTTTATATTTTTTGGATTGTAACATTTTTGGTAAACATATTTTCCTAAAAATATTTTTGATGGACAAATAAATTATTTATCTACATGACAACACACAAATTTTTTTTACTTTGTTTTTCGTTTTTTTTTTTTTGTTTATCTTTTAAATATTCATTGTTATCTTTCAACCAATTCAATTATCAAAAAAAAACAATGTTCAACTTGAGACAGTATATCGATCATGACCCTTTATTTATTAATTTTTTTTACTTAATTATTATTTTTAATTTAAATAACTAAATAAATATAAAATTTATTTAAATAAATATATAGATAGTATAAAATTTTAATGAATGAATAAAATTAAAAATATTTTAAATTCATTTTTAAATATATATTAAAAATTATATAAATTATATAATCTATATTTAAATTTAAATAGCTATTATTTTAAGAGGTATATATTTTAATTTTATTACTATTTTATTTTTATAATAAATTTATTTTATTCACTGTGTAAATTTCAAAGGCGTTGATAATTTTTATGATGCAAAAAATGATATCAAGTAGATAATACAATGTATTATTTAAACTGAAAATAAAAATGAACAATTGTGTTAAAAGCTATATAAAACAATAAAAAAAAAAAGATATAAAAAGTTAAAATTTATTAAAAGTAATTTCAAGTTAAAAAAATATTGTAAAAGAAATTTCTTTTTTTTTTTTTTATATAAAATGACTTTTGATAGATTATTTATTGGCTTGTGGATGTGATTGGAATATGTTGATTGTTCGATGGGTATGAAAAATCGATTGTTATTTATTGAACGACCACGACTGTGACCTTGAATTTTATTATAATAAAAAAAAAAAAAAAAAATTTCAAGACAAAATGCAACTATATTGTCACGGTCAAACTTGTGACAATTGTCTAACACATGCTTCTTTATTTTATTTTTTTATTTTTTTTTTATTATTTTTCATTTTCTCCAAATGAAAAAAGTCTGAAATTCTTTTATCACTGGGTGTCAGAATTTCTCTTGAAGTCACTTTTAAAACATCAATAAATATTCGGTGTTATATGAGGGTCCGGATCGTAGAACCCTCTTAGCGCTCGAGCCACCGTAAATGCAGTGTTGTACATGAGTAAAAATTTGAAAATTTAAAATTCCGAAAAAAAAAAAAAAAAAATACCTTATTAAATAGAATGAAAAATTACATTTTTTTGCCGATATACTTTTTTTTCTATGACCTTTAGATAATGAGATAAAAAATAAAAAATAAAAAAATTTTAAACTCAAAATAGGTACTTTTTTAAAATGTAACTCGTGATAACTTGGTCAATTATTAATGAATTTCTTTGAAAATTGATAAGTTGATCAAATACAGTTTACCGATAATATTAGCAATAATAAAATTTTATTTTACTCATTTTGTTTATTTATATTTATTGTTTATCTGATCTTGGTAAAAAAATACGTTTGTCAGACTTTGATATTAAAAAGTATCGAAAAAATTTTGGATTTTATAAATATTTAAGCGACGTATTTATTTATTATAGTTTCAAGAATATATATACAAATTTTTAAATTTTTTTATTAATAAATGAACGAGTTATTAATTAAACAATAAAGAGCGCGCACCACCGTCATTGCGTCAATTGTTACACAGAGTAACAATATACAGGACACAGCATACTGGATCTTTGACGCAATGACGGTGGTGCGCGCTCTTTATTGTTTAATTAATAACTCGTTCATTTATTAATAAAAAAATTTAAAAATTTGTATATATATTCTTGAAACTATAATAAATAAATACGTCGCTTAAATATTTATAAAATCCAAAATTTTTTCGATACTTTTTAATATCAAAGTCTGACAAACGTATTTTTTTACCAAGATCAGATAAACAATAAATATAAATAAACAAAATGAGTAAAATAAAATTTTATTATTGCTAATATTATCGGTAAACTGTATTTGATCAACTTATCAATTTTCAAAGAAATTCATTAATAATTGACCAAGTTATCACGAGTTACATTTTAAAAAAGTACCTATTTTGAGTTTAAAATTTTTTTATTTTTTATTTTTTATCTCATTATCTAAAGGTCATAGAAAAAAAAGTATATCGGCAAAAAAATGTAATTTTTCATTCTATTTAATAAGGTATTTTTTTTTTTTTTTTTTCGGAATTTTAAATTTTCAAATTTTTACTCATGTACAACACTGCATTTACGGTGGCTCGAGCGCTAAGAGGGTTCTACGATCCGGACCCTCATATGTCAACCTTTCTCTATTTTTTTTTTTTTACTGGTAAAAATAATTTTATTCTTTTCATGATAAATTGTTGAATTAAAAATAAATATATAAATAAAGTTTAAATAAATTCCTAGTTTTTTTTTTATTTTTATAATTTTTTTTTTAGTAAAAAAATGCATTAATTCTTGACATTTTTATTTGTAGATTTATTTAAATATTTTATCGATGCACGAAGCTGGTATTTTTCAGATTGATTTTTAGAATATTATCAAGAAATATTTATTTACAAAAAATTATTAAATAGTTTCACGTAATAATAATATTTTTGACGTGAGTCTCAGTAAAATATTGCAGATAATTTATATATATTTTTTATTATTTTGTTATTTATATTTATGTTAATAATTCTTACTAAAAAATCAATCCTAAAAAAATTATTTTTAATATATAATTTATTTTTTTTACATGATAAAAAATATTATATATATGATTTTCCAGTTTCTCTATAATTTTCCCTATTTTTTTTTTTTTTTTTGTAATTTTGTGAAATGAAATTTGCATAAATTATTAGATACAAGTACTAGTTATATTTCTATTGTTATACAATTTTTTTTTTTTTGATTTTACTGAAAAAAATTCAACATAAATTATTGACGATTGTTGCTAAGTAATTTTCTATTGTTTATAATTTTTTAGCTTACATGTAAATAATCAAAATACAATGTTAAATAATCATTCGTTATTGTCTTGTTGAAGAAGCAACATGAAGATATATTATTTAAATTTATTAACAGTATTATTTATTTCTGTTGAAGGAAATACAATTTCTAAAATACTTATGAATTCAATTGAAATGCAAAAAAATTTAATAAATATTGAAAAGTGTTTAAGAATTGGTACAAGTCATTTATTTGATAATTCAAAACCAGTAACAATGATTTCTACAAACATGAAATATTTTGATACATTAAATCATGATAATTTAAAAACAAGTTTTAAAATTTCCAATAATTTTGGACAAAAAACAAAAGAACATCTTGGAAAATTACCAGCTTATATTATTTATTCAAATTCTTCAGAATATTTAACAAAAATATTTTCAAATGTTCAAACAATTGATGAAAAATACTCTGAATTTTTAATTATAACAAATGCATTACCAAATTGGATTGCCAATTTTACATCTCAACTTTACAAAAGAGACATTAAAAAATTAGCAATTATACTTACAAATAAAACAAATATAACTGAAAAATTTTCATCAATAATAACTTGTCAAACATTATTAAAAAATAAATCAATAAAATTAAAATATCCAATTTATAAAAAAAAAATACCAAAAATTTTAAAATATACAAAATTTTTAGATGGTTCACAAACACATGATGATTTTTCAATTAAAATTAACAATGAAACATCAAGTTTTGAAAAAGATTTATTACGTATTTATGCTGATAAATATAAAATTAAAATTAAAGAAATTACAAATTTAACAAAATGGAATGATATTTATGATAATTTATTAAATAATAAAATACATTTTGTATTTAGAATGTTTCCAGAAACAAATTCATCAAAAATAAAACTAATTAATTGGTGTAAATATGATTTAATTTATGCTGCATCAATAATACCACTAACTAAATGGTCATCAAAAAGAATATTTGAACCATTTTCATTTAAAATATGGCTTTTAATTATAATTTCAATAATTTTATTTATAATATTTTCAATGATATTAAATAAATTAAGAAATGGTGGATCAAAAAATAATTATATTAAAGTTTGGACAATTATTAGTATAACTATTAATCAAAGTTTACCAATATTACCAACAAAAATTGGATTACGTTTGTGTATATTTATGTGGTTTATATTTATATTTTTTATAAATGCAATGTATAATGCTGATTACAGTGGTTCAATGACATCACCAGATAAAGAAAAACTTATGTCAACATTTAATGATGTTATTGAAAGTAATAGACCAATTGGTGGACCAAATTCATTGATAAGTGCATTATCACATAGCAAAGATCCAGATATTATTGAATTTGTAGCAAGATATAATAAAGACAGGTAATATTTAATATATTATACTAAAAAATTACTAAAAAATTATATCCCAACTGTTATTATTTGTAAATTTTTTATATAGAAATACTTTTCGAAATTATTTTTCGAAATTGTGTTTCGATTCATTTATTAATAAGAAAAATAATAATAAATTATGTTTTTTTTTTTTTTCTTTAATTAGGCCAACAGACTTGTCAGTTAATGAGACATTTAAAGCAATATTGGAAAACAATACAATTGGTGTTGTTAATTTGTTAATGTTACAACTTAGCAATTGGAATAATCGAGCAAATTCAAGTCAAAGAATATACAGTATAAAAGATGCACTTGTATTAAATTCTCCAACATTTTTAATAGCTAAATATCATCATCCTCTTGATAATGCTCTTTCATTTGAAATGGAAAAAACAATTGGATATCTTCGTAGTTCTGGTATTTTAAATGTTATTTTTAAAAAATATTACACATCAAAAACAAATGTACATTATATTAATTATATGATATCACAAAGTGAAACAATGATTGGATTAAAACATTTAAATATTGCATTTGAAGTTTTATTTATTGGACAATTAATTGGTTTAATTATTTTGTTTATTGAAAATGGATTAAAACGTAATTAATATTTATAAAAAAATTATTATATAATAGTTTATAAAATATATTATATTTAAAATTAAAATTTATATTGAAAAAAAATATTGAATAGTTAAAGGTATTTTAATATCAATGAAAAAAAAAATATATAAAATTTATTTTCATTTATTATATTACTAGGAAAAAAATATAGGTCATAAAAATTCTATTTTCAAAGAAATAAAACTAGGCTAATTCTTTCACTTGCAATTATGAAAAAGAAAAAAATCATTTTAAAAAAAAATATAAACTTCAAAGATAAATGTATTTTATTTTTAAAAAAATATTCATTCAATATTTATCAAATGAAAAGATTTAAAATTATCAATAAATAAAATAAAATATAAAAAATATATTAAAAAATAATAAAAAAATTTATGATTGTCAATGACACAATAATATCCTTTACAAAATTGTATAAAAAATTTAAATTGAAACTACTTTAAAATCATCAAATACATGAAGAATCTAATAAAAAAAAATTTCAATTTACATATACAGATAGTAATTCTATTTTGTATAATTTAATTTACACATATATATTCACCAATCTATATAAATTTAAACAAGAATAGAAAAAAATTAAATTATTGAAAAAACAAGGATACAATTGTCTCTTGGGTAAACCATGATCAACAAATATAATTCACAAATTCATAATAAAATCCACGCTATATATAAATATAACATTAAAAAAAATATTTCTATATAAATTCTAATGTTCTAAGATTAAAATAAATACATAAATAAATAAAAAAATAAATAAATCAATAAATAATAAAAATAAATAAACCGCAATAATATATAAAAATTACTTTTCGAATTTTCAATTTTTTTTTATTAAATTAAATAAAATATTTATAAAAAAATTTAATTAGTTTTATGTAATACTAAAAATAACACAAATTTATATTAATAATTTAAAAAGCAAATTGTAGAAAATAAATAAATAATAATAAAGACAAAAAAAAAATAGTAAATGCTTAGAAAAAATGTACTTTTTAAAGATTGAAATGTTTAATATTTTTATGAATAATATAATAATATAAATAATTAATTTTAAAATGGTATTTTATATATAGTCAAGAGAATCTTCTTTCGATTTACTTGAAACAATATATTTAATGGAATATATAATGAAAATAAGTGGTATTATAGATACTTTTAACTAAAACTTAACTATCAACCACAAAAATCGAAATTACTAAAAAATTTATTTTTTGTAAAATTTTGATTTAATTTACATATCGAGTCTTGATTTAAATATATATTTTTTAAATGAATTTTATTAAAAATTCATTTTAATTTATCATGAATTAATCATGATATTGAATCATTTAAATTATGATAATTAATTTACAATTGATGACCTACAAAAATCTAATTAATTTTTTATTTAATTTTCTCTTTTATTTTTTTTTATTCATTTCAATTCTATTTTGATGGTAATTATCTGACTTTTATGACTACTTTAGTACTTTATTATATAAGTAAGTATTTTTTAAAATAGTTTTTTTAATTTTTTTTTATTAATTTTTAACAGACATCGCGTGTAGAAAGTCTCATTTCTGTTATCATAAGTCGTTAAACTTTTGATAAGTATGAAAGTGATAAGACACGTCTTAAATATAACGAGTTTTTTTTTTTTTTTAAATATATAAATATTAAAGAATATTTTATTTATAATTGTTTTATTATTTTGCATAAATTAAATGACAAATAAAAGGTAAAAAATTAAATACAAATATTAAGTTGAGCTTTTTTTTTTTTAATTATAAATTAAAGAACATTTATTAACTTGTATAAAAATTAAAAGAAAATGAATAATTTTTAGTTTGATATGAATATAAAAATATAATAATGCTTTTGATTATTTTTTTTTGAAAAAAATATTGTAACAATACTGTGATAAAAATTATCATAAAATTTTACAAGTTAAACTTTTATATCTCCCTGCATTAAAATATTTTAAATGAATATATCTCAGGGTATTGACATCATTGAATTATATGTTACAGTAAAAATATTTTTCTTTAAAAAATAATAATAAACTAAACGATAATTTTTTATTGTTATTATACAAAACAACTTTGACAGGACATTCAACTTTAATATAAAATAATAATACAATAACAAAATTACTCCAAAAATTTAAATTATATTTTTAAGTATCTCATTTTATTATTTAAATAATTTAAATTAAAAAATAATATCATAATCTTATTTAAAATCTCAGTAAATATTAGATAATATTATTTAGAATTTTAATCCAAAAGTTTAAGGTTTTATCACGTTATAAAAACAGAAAAAGAAATTAAAAATTGAAGAATAAAAATAACTAAAGAAATAATGAATTAATTGAATATTTAATTTATAAAAAATTTAACAAATTTTTTATTTTTATAAAAAGTAAAAACTGAATGATAAATTGATTTTAAAAATCGATGATTGAAAGGTTGAGTGAGTTACTGTCACATGAAATTTACCAATCACAATTTAAAAACATGAATATATTTTTGTGTGACGACAATGGTACCTGTCACTGAGATTTAAAAAAAATTTTTTCTATTTTTTAATTTATACATTTCAATAGTTACTATCGTAACAGACAGAAATTAATAGAAAAAAAATATAAATAAACAAAACAAAGAAAAAAAAAAGCTTCAATGTTTTCGTAGGAATTTTTTTTGTTTAATTATTTCTTTTGCTCATTATACACTTGAATGAATAAAAAATAATGAAAAATATATATTCACTTGTTCAAGTTAAATTTAAAAAAAAAAAAAAAATCATATTTTATTATTTTTATAACTATTTTTATTTATTATTATTTTAAATATTTGTCATTTCAATTTTTCGCATCAAAAAATATAAATAATCAAAAAAATATAAAAAAAAATTTATTTATTTTATTTAAATTTTTTTTATCTTTTTGATTTTATAATGGAAAATTTTTATAGTAATTTATTTTTTTTTATATTTTTATCATTGTCATTTTGTGCAAGGATAGTTCATAACCCAAAGGTACTTAACTACAGAATTCAATTTTTTTTTTATCGAATAATTAGTAAAAAAAAAAATTAAATAAATATCAAAATAAAAAACCAGGATCTTGATAATTTTTTTTATTATTTTAAATGAACAAAAAAATAAAAAAGCCAATTGATTATCATTTAATTGTTTATTAATATTACATGTATTTTATAAAATAATAAAATTCCAGTTTAAATATTTGCAAATAAAAAAAGGAAATAAATTATTTGAAAAGATATAATACAGTTTTAGAATCATATTTTTTTTTCTCAATTCATATTCAAACAATAAAAATAATAAATTAAAATGTAACAATAAAAAAATATGTTTTATTATTTTTTTAAAAAAAAAAAAACATATTGTAATTTAATTTTTAAATTTTCATTGTAAATTGAATAATTCATTTTATAAATTTTTTATTTTTTATTTATTTTAAATTTATGTAATCGTTATTTGAATGTTTTAAACTTTGATTTTTTTTTGGAAATAATAATATAATAATATACAAAAAAATAAAAAAATTTTCAAACTTTTCTAATAACATTGTTTTTGTTATTATTTTTTATTTGAAATAAAAAAAAGTTTGGAAGAATACTTTTATATTATTATTTTTTTTTTTTGACCAAAATACTGGTTTGAATTTTGAATAGTTACAAGTCAAATAATTAAACTAAAGTTAATTAATTATAACAGCTATTGTAAAGACAATAAAATACAACAAAAAAATAAACAATTAAATAAATAATTTAACACTAGAAATATTAAATTAAATTAATTAAAATAACATGGTCAATTGGTCAAATAAACAAGAGTTAAAATATAAATTCATCGACCCTTTATATAAAAAATAAATAAGAAAATATCAAATTGTTTTGTTAGCAAGTGTCGAAAAAGTTAGAAAACATTTTGACATAAAGCTAAAAAAAAAAAAAATATGATATAAATTGACAACCTTATATTTTTTTTTGGTATTTCATTCAACATCAAATCGATGAGTAAGCATGATTGGGCCACTCGATGCTCCAATTTATTTATTTTTGACAAGAATACGATAAGTCCTTCAAAAAAAAAAAAAAATATAATATGAAATCAAGAATTTAAATATGTTGTCAATTTAATTTTAAATAAATTAATAAATACAAAATTGTTAATAATAAATAAATGAAATTTGTAAATTTAATTTAAAATTAAAAAATAAATTCTAAAAATAAAATTTTTATAAAAGAGATATTTTATTAAAAATAATATGATAATTTAAATTTTATTAAGCAATGTTTTTATTTAATTATCATTACATTTTCTTTTGTTAAATTAAATGATAAAAATATAAACATTATACAAAGAAAAACTTTGAAGAAAATGTGGCTACAAGTTGAGAATGTCCAATTAGATTAAAGCCTTGGGGAAAACATCAGTCACCCAAAGACTAAAAAAAAAAAAGAAAAATTAAAAAAAACTGCACATAAAAATAAGAGCTAATAAAAAAAAAATTAAATTAATATACTTTTTATCATTTTTTATTAAATAATAAATATCTATAATTTATTATTAAAAATAATAATAAAAAAAAATATAATTTTATAATTTTATTATAATTAATTTACTAGATATTGAACAGCATGATATTGTATTGATGCTAAAATTGACCAAACCACATATTTTTTTAGATATTCATTTTAAAAAATGCTTTGATGTAAAATTCACAAACGAAAAAGTTAAAAAAATCTTTAACCTTTGATGGTGAACCAAATGTTAACCAACGAAAAGAAAAAATAAATATCATTAACAAAAAAAATAAAAAAATAAAAATAAAAACAGGAAAAGGAAGTTTAACAAATTGACAGCAAATAGCAAAAACATTTCAGTCGACAAAAAAAATCACTTTGTTCATGTTATTTCCTTAAAAAATAATAAAACTAAAAACAAAAAAAAAATTTTCACCGGAAATACATTTCCTGTATCACATTTATTTTCTTAACAAAAAAAACTATTTCATTAAATTTCATTACATTATTTAAAAAATAATTTATAAAGAATTATAATTCAACTGTATTTTAAAAAAATAAAATATAATAATAAAATGAAGCCAAAAAATTTTTACCCCAATTGACCTACTTGTTTTGAAATGAAAAAAAATAGTGAATGAAAAAATCACAGTAAATAAAAAAGAAAAAAAAAAAAAATATAATGATAATAAACAAAAGTCTATTATTTAACAATTCTTCACAGACACACTTGATATTATTATTTTTTTTTATATATTTATTTTCCTTCCCCATGAAATAAAATGTTATTTATAGAAACAAACATTTCATGGTCATACGAGTATTATATAATAATTATGTTCATCAACTTTGATAACAAAAAAAAATATATATAAAATAAAATTTTGATAAATAAATATATATTAATTAAATTAAAAAGAATAAAAATAATAAGTTAAAAATCTTTAAATAATTTATTGAATTATTTAAATATTTTTTAAAAATATTTATTTGAAAATTTAATTATTTTTTTTATATTAAATTATTGAATCATTAAATTATTGTTTATAATTTGTGACATGTGTTATAAAATAAATAAAAAATTGCAATTGGTTGTCGTTGGACTTTATATTTGATATATTACTTCAATGTTACAATTCACTAAATAAACTAACACTACATAAAATTGACATATAACAAGACGAAAGTTTCAAAGTTTATATATAAATAAGTTGAAAGACCAAGTTATACAAGCAAAGTAACTCATGTTACTTATGTACAACATAAAATTGACATTGTTATTATTTAACTTTTAAATATGTTTTTTTTATTTTAATTATTTATTATTATTATTATCATTAACGATTTTATTATAATGGTTAATAGGTTAAAGAAATTTGAAAAATTATTAAATTAATTTTTAAGGATTCTTGTTGTTTTTAAAATTAATCAAGTAATTTTTGTAATTATTAATTTTGTAATTAATTTTATTGGTAATTTATATGTGTAATTTAATGATGGTTATATATTTTTTATTATAATTTATTGTTAAGTTTAAAATATTTCATAAAACAATAATTACAACTTAAATTATTTGATTATAAAGATAAAAAAAAAAACAAATATATTTTTTATAATAAAAACATAAAAATAGAGACTAATTTTTTTCATAAAAATATATTTTTGAAATTTATAAATAAATTTATACAATATTGATTGGTTTTGTTTTCATTAAAACGTTGTTATTATTTTTTTTTTAATTTTTATTTTATATAAATTTATATACAAAATTTCATCAACCATAAATATCCATGTATTAAAAAATTAAAATAATAAATGTTTACAAAATAATAATAATAATAGTTTAGAATGAAAAATCAGGGAAAAAAAAATAAAGATAAATTTGAGTGGTTCATTCGACAGACTGGAAAATGATATATAATTTATTATATGAAATTTTTTTTTTTTATAATAAAAATGTTAAGAATGTAACTGATGACGTCAATATTGTCTCTGAAAAAATTTAAAATAATAAATGTGAAAAAAAAATTGAAAGAAAACGAATAACATAAAACAAGTAGTACAAGTCGATTTTAGTCAGACAAGTAAAATTGAAATTTTTTCTTTCACAAATAGACAAACGTTTTGTCAATTAAAATTATACATAAAATATTCTTTATTATTAATAAATTTATTGATAAAAATACTACTTATTAACCTAAAATTCCCTAACAAACAAAAATCAATTTTAATTTTTTATTCTTTAATTTATTTAATTTAATTCAACTTGGTATTTTTAAAAAATAATTATAATATTTAATTTTTTGTATTATTAATTTACTGTTAAATGATATATCATGTTTATTAATAGTGCCAGATATTTTTAATACAATAAATTTATATTTATAAAAAATATTAAATAATTTTACAAATAAAATTTTATATTTTAATTAATTTTTTTCCTAAAAATAAAAAAATAAATAATTAATTAATTAAACTAAATAAAATTTAAAATAAATTTTTTATAAAATCTATTTTCTTAATATAATTTTTTTTAAATAATAAACTATTATTATTATTTATTTATAAATATTAATTATTCAGTTATTGATTCAATTTAAATCGATAATATTTTTTATTAATTTTTGTTTACTTGTTCTAAATTATTTATTATAATTTTTTTTTTTTTGTTTTTTCATATAAAAATAAATGACATTTGACTATTAAAAATACCACATTAATAATCCTTACGTAAATCGCATATTTTTTATTTATTTATATATATTTATTTTATTTTATTTTCAATCACATAATGAAGGACATGAAATCAACAACCTACAGTAATATAGCAACAACCCCAACAACCCCAACAACCCCAACCACCCTGGCGCCAACCTTGAAGAAAATTAATGTCAGATTAAATGTTGAGGGTGTTTTTAAAAGTATATAGTTTTAACAATATTATATTTTCTCACTTGCAATATTATTTTTTATTATATATTTTTTGTCTAAAAGATTTCATCAAAGTTTCATTGACTATTTATCAAATTTAAATGAATATAAAACTTAAAAATAAAATGTTAAAATTTTATATAAAAATATAAATAAAAATGTAGTTTAAACAAGTAAATAAATAGTAAATCTATATTTAAAAAATAAATATTTATATATAAATATAATCTTTCGATGATAAAAAAAAAAGCTTTTTAACGTAATCCACACTTTCTTATGTCTTTCATATAAAACATTATACGCATATGTGGGTCACGAGGTTTTTTTCTGCTTATTTTTTATTTTTTTTTCTTAAAAACTTTTTCTATATATTTATTCATTTTTTATTTTTTTATGATATATTGAGACAATTTGATACTCTTCGAAGAGATCTTGAATGATCTGGCTTTTAGTGGATTGCAAGTACTTGAATTATTTTATTTTTTTTATTCTAGCATAGAAAAATTTCCCTGAGGATTTTATTTTTTTATTATTTTATGACGCTTGTTTTTAAGAAATTGAGATTCAGGTATAAAATTGGTGACCTATTTTTTTTTAGTAAAATTATACTAAAAAATAATAAATTATTTAAAAAATTTTCAAAACAATAATAATAGTTTTTAAATGTTAATTTTTATTAGAAAATATTATTATTTAAAACATAAAAAATTAACAATATTAATAAATAAATATTTTAAATTAATAATAATGTAAATTTCAAATAAAATTTTCAATATAAATTACTAATTTTATTACATACAAAAAAAAAATAATAAATAACTTTTGTAATTTGTTTTTTTATTATATTCCAATTATATACTTTTATTGTTTTTTTTTTTTTTATTATTTGGACGTAACGATAATGTCTTATTATTTACAAGATGAATAGTATTGAACCAATGATTATTTGACAAAGTAAAACATCTCGTTGAGACTTTTCTTATATACATACACAAAAAAATAAAATAATAATAAAAAGTGTAAGTGTAATGGTAAATACATTTCAACAAGGGTATTTTTTTTTTCTTTTTTTTTTATATACCTCATCAAGTTCAGAATTGTAAAAGCGTCCTTTTCCTGTTGAAGAATTTATATATATAATAAAAAAAAAAAAAAAAAACTAAAAACCACTTTCCACTATAACGTTCTTTTAATTTTATATATCTTTTTTTTTTTTTTATTTTTTTTTTATATATATATTTTCACTACGTTAGTTATTCATTTATTAAATTTTTTATCTCGAAAAACTCAAGAGGAAGTGGTCACTAGTAATCAAAAAATAAATACTTATTCAAAGCTAAAAAAGTTTTAAATAAAATTTTTTTTTTTTAATAAAAAAAAAAGTGTTATAATAAGTTTAAATGATTGAAAATAAAAATTTACGGATGTTGAACAAGTACTCACATATACAAGGTGACATAAAAAAAAATATTTCATCTCGAAAAAAAAAAAATATAAATTTCATTTATACGATAACTTTTTTAACAGCTTTTTTTTTCTTTGAAATATTTATATTAAAAAAAATTTCTTTTTAAAATATTGATTATAATATTTAATTTATTATTGATTGATTTAAAAAATAAATGAATACAAAATCCCACAAGATTTGTTGGTATTTTACGAATTATTATTTTTTTTTGTTTCAAATTTTTTAATAAAAAATAGCTTTCAGAGTATTTTGAAAATAGAAAAAAAAAAAAAACTTTGAAGCTTATTATAAGCTAAACTACAAAAAAAAATATATATATATACATTCAAACGAATGAATAGAAAAAAATTAATAACTACTTGAAAACTAGCAAGTAGTATAGCCAGAATTTAGTCAGCCAGTTGAAGTAAAAAAAAAATTAAATGACTTGTATATTTTTCTTGTCAAATATTATTGACTTTAATATATTTTAAAATTAAAAAAATGTATTTGACAACATTGTCAATGTCAAAAATAAATAAAAATATTATAAAAAATTTAAAAATAAAAACAATATATATTTATTTTTTATTTCAAACTTGATAAAAATCTTTTCAATATAATATTTATTTTTTAATCGCTTTCTTTTCAATTAACTTTTTTTTTTTTTCTTAAATATTATTTTCTCTTTAAAATTTTCAACTGAACTATATACACATAGTTTGGTCAAGCTACAACCCCAAGGGATAAACCGTATAGCTTAATCGAATTCGTCGATCCTAGAAAATAGCTAACATCAAGAACCAGCTAAACTATTATACAAAGTGGTGACCCGATAAATGCCACTGGGCTTTTAAAACTACCAAGTATATCATGATAAAAAAATTGACAATATTGTTTACTTTTTTAAAAAAATATTTTTAATTAAATTAAATTACATAAAAAATTTTAAAAAAATATATATATAATAACTATTTTATTTTTTTTAAATAAATTATATATTTAGTAACAGTTGCCAAACAAAATTTTACTAGGTCATCGATATAATTTATAATAATATATATTATCAAAAATTAATGAATTGGAACTAATATTAACACATGTTATTATCATCTGAATAAATAAATTTATTATTTGTGATAAAACTATCAATTATAAATTTGTGTCAATAAATTTTGTATATAAAAAGAAGAAAATTTTTATATATAATATCAGTTGAATATTGATTTTAAATATTTATCATGTTATTTATATTATTTTTATCATATTTTATTGTTAATTCAATGGGACAAATACCACTTGAATATCATCATAAACCTAATATAACTTCAATGTTAAATTTGGATAAATCAAAGGTAATATTTATAAATTTAATTAAAAATTATATTAATTAGTGAAAAATATATTTTATAATTTATTTAAGATTACTGGTAAATGGTATGAAATTTTAAGAATTCCAAATTATTATGAAATTGATGATAAATGTTCAGTTATAACATATGAATTAGATCAACAATCAGGAAGTCTTAAATTAATTCTTGATGCAGTAAAAATAAGGTAAATATTATAACGTTTATTAAAAAAATATTAAAATAAAAATCAAAGTGTAAAGATTCAAGTATGTAAATATATCCAAAAACAAATATTTATATATTTTTTTTTATATTAAAATTATAATATAATTAAAAGTAAATATTTTAAATATCAAATTATATTTATTTTGTATTTTTATATTTATTTAGAAATGAATTAAAACATAAATCAGTTGCTGCAGTATTACCAAAAAATAATAAAACAGGAGAATTTATTTTACGTCATTTAATTGTTCCACCAATTGATCTTGGTAGTTTTTATATTTTAGATACAGATTATAGTAATTATTTAGTAGCTGCTGCAGTTAAAAAAGATTTTAAAAGGTATTTAATTATTTCAACTTTTTATTAATTAATAAATTTTATAAAATTATTTCTTTAATTTCTAAAACAAAATTTTCAATTTTAAATATAAAAAAAAATAATTCAATATATATATTTAATTAATTAATTTCATTTTTAATAAAATATTTTTTTTTTTACTATTATTTAGTTCATTTATGTTTGCATGGATAAATTCAAGAACACAAAAACTTTCAGCTGAAAATCATAAACGTGCTGTTGAAGCTTTAAAAGCTCATAATATTCCTTTTGATGCATTAAAAAATGTTACTCAAGACTGCTCAACAAGAATTGAATAATAAATTTTTTTTAAATAATAATATAACTTTTTTAATGTCATCAAGATAATTATCTTGGATATAATAAAAAATATGTTAACAATTTATAAACATAATAAAAAAAAAATAATTACTCAAATGACATTGTATAATTTTTTATCACGTTTACTTTAAGTTTATATTCAAACCACAGGATGTTTATAAAATAATATTTAATGACTTATTATTGTAACATTTACAAATTATATATTATAAATGTTTATATTTTTTAGGATAATTAAATTTTGATATTAATATAAATATTTTACAACACATAAGTAAATTAAAAATTTAAAAATTTAATTAACTCAAACAATTGTAAAAAAAAAAATTAATAATAAAAGTAAAAATTTACAAAAGAATTTTAAATTATCAAATTTAATTTTTAATTTTTTAATTTAAAAAAAATAAAAAATATATTTTAACAAAAAAAAATTAAAGATTAAAATAGTTTTATACACTTGAAAAATATAACTAATAAAATTAAATTAACAAAATTAAATTACAACAAAAAAAAAAATATATAAATTTTATAAATTTAATTATTTTCTTATTTACATTATTTAATTTTAAAATATATTAAAATTTTTTTATATATATAGATAAGAAATAATTTTTTCTAACTTTAATATTATATCAACAGATGTCAAAGTTTAATAAAAGCTTTATTATAAAAAAAAAAATTTGAATTAAATAATCATTTCTTATCACAATGATCCAAGAAATTTTATATCAATTTTATTATTATTTTTTAATAATACCTTTGATACTTGATAAATGTATCTAAACTTTAAATTATTTTTTTTATAAAATAATAATTAAATTATCAAATTACAAGTTAAATATAAAATAAATTAAATTAAAATTGATTAAAATACTAATATATTCATTATAAATTAATTACCTAAAATACAAAAGACAAATTCAATTAATTTAATCAAAAATATTGAATAATTAATAATCACATTTAGTATATACCAATTATAAATTTACAATCATTATTTTATGAGGTCAAAATTAGACATTGATATTCATTGAATTGTAAGGCATGATTGACCTCTCTATTACCAATTAAATCAACAATAAAATTCACTATTTATATTCTAATCAATTGATTCTATCAAGTTAATATCAACAACCAACAAACTAACAAACTATCTAACTTTTAAAAAACAATCCATGTACTTAAAATAATACTTTATATCGATGATAATTATAATAATAATAAAATAATAATTTAAAAAAAAAAAACTTGTATGAGATTAATCAAGATGTATGCATAGTAAATTTTTCACCATGAACACATTAAAATTCATAAAAAAAAAAATTACATAGATAGTAGAAAAAAAAAAATAATAATATTATACATATATAATAGTTAAAAATATAACAGAGAATAATTTAAAAAAGAAAAAATTTCATTGTAGGTCGAGGATAATAAAAAAAAAAAATGATGAAATCATATTAAAATTAATTTAATTTATAATAATTTAAAAAAAAGTGTTGAATTAATTTTAAAATATAAAATCAAATGATAAATATTATTATTTATAAAAATAAGTAATAATATAATTTTTCAAGTGATTTATTAATTAATTTTTTCAATTAATTGTTTAAATTAATTTTTAGAAAATAAAAAACTTATGATATATAAATTAAAAATTCAAAATTATTTTTATATATATTTTATATTTTAATACTCTTGTAAATTTATTTAGTATATATGTAGTTTAAACAAGGACGAAATATATTTTATCAAAAGAACTATACAAACGATCTGTAACTTTGTGAATTAACCTTGAGCTATTAAATGCCATAATCAGATATTAATAATGATCATCATTGAACGCTATTTAATTTTAATTATGTACATTTATTTTATCAACCCTTGATGATAATTATAATATACATATACATATATATTTTTTTTTATTAATATTTCTTTTCACACGTCAAATAAAATACGAAAAAATTATTTTATATTATAATTTATACAAGTACTGTATTATTATTTTTATTTTATTTTTTTTATTTTTTCCAATTATGAGTGACTGTTACTGGGCTATTATTGTCCCTGAGTAATTATAAAAAATTAATTAGGTCTACATTGCGTATGACTGTTGAAATATATACTTCAATCAAATCGATTTTTTTTTTTTTTTTTTTCATTAATAATAATAAGAAAAATAAAATTGTTTGTTTTTATTCTTTTTTTATTCTCATTTGTTAATTAATTTTTAATAAATTATATTTTGATGATTTAAAAAAATTTCTAGGCAAATGATTTGCATGTTTTATGCAGATGTTAATTAAAATGACTTGATAATTTAATTATTCAAAATAACGATAATCAAATTGACATATTTTATAACTATTATGATCATTTTTTTTTTTTAATATGTAAATTATATTGTTGTTTTTCAAATTTGATACTCGAAATATTTTTTTTTAACTTATTTATTTTATGAATTATATGAAATTTTATTATTTAATTATTTCATTTGTAAATTGAATGATTAAATATATATAAAAATAGTGATTTATAAAATTGACCTTGGTTATTATATAGACCGTGTGATTCTGAAAATAAAAAAACCAGTTGTAATTGGAGAATCGAGCGGGAGATCTAGGTGTGTCAGACTAATCAATGAACATATTGAAGCAATTGGATCCTAGCAACTAGATATATACTAGACAAACTCGTTAGTTCAATCACAATTTGTACATACTCCTCATTCAATCATAAAAAAAAAAACAAACAAACAAAACCATCAATTTTAAGGGAAAAAAAAAAATAACAAAATCATCCCCTTTTATTTTTTTTATCAATAATTTATACAATTTATTTATTATATAATCAATAAAAATAATATAGTATATAAATAAATAAATTATTATTTTAATAATTATAATAACTCACCAGTAATTGAATTTTTTTTTAAATAAATAAATAAATATTTAAAAAAATTTAAATATATTAAAAATTAAATATTTTATTTTGTAATTTTTTTTGTCACTTGAAATTTTTATTATTAATTTATTTTATATTATTATTATTTTTTTTAATTATTATTTATAAATTTTAAAAATTATTTTTTATATATATTTTATTAAATTAAAAATAATATTACAATAAAATGTGATTGATTGTTTGTGAAAAATGACAACAATTTGTTGTATTATTTCACGATGTCGCGTGCCAACTGAAAGCATCACAACGATGCTAAATAATCAGACACTATTTTATTTTTTTTTATATTATTATTTCCCCTTCTATTGAATTTATTCATCCCCTTTTACTACCCTTCTGCGTATAAAGCTCTATCCACGTGGCTGCGCAGATAAAAATAATAAAAAAAAATAATATGAAAAAATATATTTATATATAAT
The DNA here is from genome assembly GCA_011426435.1 of Lysiphlebus fabarum. Taxonomy (NCBI): domain Eukaryota; kingdom Metazoa; phylum Arthropoda; class Insecta; order Hymenoptera; family Braconidae; genus Lysiphlebus; species Lysiphlebus fabarum. Next base: position 697,453 of record WSYQ01000026.1, on the reverse strand, counting down.
TCTAAACATTATGTGAAGAGATATATAAAAAATTCAGTGATAAAATGATTATCTAAAAATAGAAATGTCATATAAAAAAAAATAGACTCAAAAAATTAAGAATTATAAGTTAAAATTTTATTTATATTTTTATCAATAATTTAAAGCTTTTTATGAGAAAATTATTTTAAAATTAATTAGATCAATTATTTTTTGTATATTAAATTACTTATTTATCTATATACAAAATAAAAAAAGATTTAATTCTTTGATCTATTGTCAATTGATAAATATTAAATTTTTTTTTTTTAAAAGATAAAAAGTTTTTTTCAAAAAAATAAAAAACTGTAAATGATATCAAAGAATTTTATTATTTTTGAAATTTTTTTATGAAATAAAATTCTTTAATATTTTTTTGACGACTGACTGACTGCAAAAGCGAAAAAATAAAATTATATAAAAAATAAAAAGAGCATCTATTTGAAATATTCATTGATACATATATTATTATATTTTTTTTTATACAAAAAAAGATATTATTATCTGTGACGTTTGTTACTGAAAAAAATATTTTGAAATAAAAAAATGTATTGACAGTATATCAGTGAGCTGAGATATTTTACGTAACAATATAAACAACCCCTAAAAATAACTTACAAATTAAAACGTGATATAAAAATAATCCAATAAAAAAATGAATAATATATATTTTTTTTAATTATTCATAATATTTTAAATAATTAAATTTTTACAATATTTATTTTCTACCTACATAATATATTTTTTTATTTATTTTTATTTCGCATAAATAAATTTGAATATTTATATTTCAAACATGTCGATTTATTAAAATATATAAATTTTACATACGTCAATGAAAAACATGACGTAAATTCATAAATAATAATTTAAAAAAATAATTTAATATAATTAATATGATAATAAAACATTTTATATATTTTTTTATTTTGATTTATCAACACAATAATTTACTGCAAATAAAATTAAAATTTATTTTTTGTAAAAATTAAAAAATAAAATAAAAAAGTATACAATGAACAATTTATTGTTAAAATTTTATATAAATTTTTGCTTTTTATATAAATTTAAATATATAAAAAAAAAATAAATCTGAAAAATGAAAAGAAAAAAAAATTTGATATTGAGTTTATATAGATGATAATATAGATAAAGTAAAAGTACCCTGTTGTGAAACCATGCCAAGGTCAAAGTTTGTATATCATCACGTCGTTTTACGAGAAAAATAATAAAAAAAATTTTTTTTTTAGACATACCCGTAGATTTTGTCCCCAAAGAGACATACAGTTAATGGTTAAATCCATGTCAACGAGAAAAAACTCATCCAAAAAAAAAAACTTTCTAACTTGTATACGGATAATAAAAATAAATATGAAAAAAAAAAAAAATACTCAACCTCAATTTTTGTTGTTATGAATATATATTTGTTATTATTTTGAATAGAAAATTTTTATATTTTTTTATAAAAAATTAATAATTCAATAAAGTTTTTATTATAAAATTATAATAAAAAAAAATATATATATCTTTTATATATTTTTTTTTAGCAATGAAAATAAATGGAAAACATAAATTAATTGAGTGTTAATTTTCTTTTAAAATAAGATTAAAAAATTTATAAATAATATTATTTAATAATGTTTATTACTTTTAATTAAAAAAATTTTTAAAAAATAATGATATTATTAATTTTTTATAATTAATATTTCATTACAAGTATATAATTAAATTTTTATAAATATCAATTACAATGTAACTAAATCATCTCCAATTTTTTAAACTAAAAAAAAATTATCTTTTTAATTAAAATAAATAAAAAATAATATATATTTTTTTAATTATATTTATCCGTGGCTATAAAAAATGAAATTTGATATTATTTAAAATAAAAAATGTTTTAATCACTTGATAAATAAGTTAAATGAAATTTAAAAAAATAATAAATTATTTACCTGTTATATACGTTATAAGTAGATATTAAATTATAAATTCAAAAAGCAAAATTATTAATTTTAAATTACTTTTAATTTATTGATAAATTAATAATGCTGATATTAAAAACTTATAAATCAATTCAAATTTTCAAATTTGAATTTTAAATCTACATTATCAACTATCGATAACTCTTAGTACCTAAAAAACACACAAAGCGCTCTTTCAGGTTTTTTTTTTTTTTAATTTCCCAATATAAAAAAAAAAAAATAAATAAAAAAAGATGAACAAAAATGGCGATTATAAATTTTGACGCTGTTAAACATACACACTGATCCCTTCAAAATATATATCTTTTTCTCTCTCAAATCTCTCCTCTCTCATTCAATATCAATTCAACAAAACTTGTGTCTCTGCTTTTCCCCTCGCTCTTGTTGGGCACATGATTTTTTTTACTTTTCCAAACATGTCTTATTTATAATTGTAATCAAAAAATATTATTTAATAATAATACTGTGTTTGTTATTAAAATATTATCATCTTATAAATTATCATTATCATACGGTAAGTTTTAATATAAAAATAAAATTTTATAATTATACAATTGTCAAAAATAAGTTTACCATTTTTATTTTCATTTTTTGTTTTTTTTTTTTTTTCAATCAACTTTTTACTGTACACATATGCACTTGTGAATTTCTTCAACATCATCATCATCATCGTCATCATCTTCATCATCATCATCATAAACATATTCAATAAAAATATTTTTATTTTTTTTTTATTACATGACCTTTTTTTTTATTTTTTGTTTATATATTTTCATTGTCATTGTTCACAAGTCTCAACTTATTTATCAACCTTCATTTTATTTTTCTAATTCTCTTTTCTTTTTTTTCTTTTTTTTTTTAATCCCTTTGTGTATATTTTTAATCCATTATTTAGTATGTTTATATAAATATAATATATTTTTTTTTTTTTTTATGTTTCAGGCTGACAGTATTTTTGGATATAGTATATTTTTGTTTTTTTTTTTTTTTTTTTATTTATTTATAATTTCATGTTTACGTTATTATTATTATTTTAGTAGTTTGATAGAGGTGTTATTTATTTTTTTAATAATTGTTTTCTTATATTTGTTGATAATATAAACAAGCACTATTAAGCGAAATATTGAAATTATGAAAAGCGGTGCTCTTCCGAAAAAGGAAAGCAAAATGCGGATACGTGCATTTCCAGTAAGTTTATTTATTTATAATAATTAACAATTATATTATTTTAAGGTTATTTTGTTATTTTATTTTGACATTTAAAATGTGTTTACTCTTATCATGACAGCTTTCATTTATTTTATTTTTTTGTTAGTTGCTATAGTAGCAATAATAATTTATAAATTATCATTTTGTCATTGTAATTGCTGTCTTAAATTTTTAGTAATTAAAATTAATAATATAATTTATTTAAATTGTTTATATACAAAAAATGAAACAAAGAAAATAAATTATTTATTTGAAAAAAAAAAAAAAAAACAATACAATTTGACATTTCTTTTTTTTTTCTATTATTTTTTTTGGTCAAAAATGTTTATTTATATAAAAATAAATAAAAATATATATAAATATAACATTGTAAATAAAAAAAATAATGGATCAAATAAATAAATGTCAATTAACATCATATGAATTAGAAAAATTAAAAAATAATGTTACAAAAAGTTGTCTTGTTATTCCTCGTCTTGTATGATTAAAATTATTATAATTAATATTAAAATTATATATATTTAATAATTAATTTAATTTTATATATTTATTTAGACAACTGTTGATGAAAAGTATGTTGAAAACATTTGGAGCCTGCTTAAAAATGCAATTCAAGAAATACAAAAAAAAAATAATTCTGGTTTAAGTTTTGAAGAATTATATCGTAATGCATATACTATGGTATTACATAAATATGGTGAAAGATTATATACTGGTTTAAAAGAAGTTGTAACACAACATTTAGAAAATAAAGTACGTGAAGATGTACTTGATTCATTACACAATAATTTTTTACAAACATTAAATCAAGCATGGAATGATCACACAACATCAATGACTATGATTAGAGATATATTAATGTATATGGATCGTGTTTATGTACAACAAAATAATGTTGATAATGTTTATAATCTTGGATTAATTATATTTCGTGATCAAGTAAGTTGATGAATTTTATATTTTAATTTTTAATTTGAAAAAAAAAAAAAAAAAAAAACAAAATGTATAATGTTTATAATCTTGGATAAATTATATTAATTTTTTTAAATTTAAGGTTGTTAGATATGGTTGTGTCAGAGATCATTTACGTGAAACATTATTGGGTATGGTATCACGTGAAAGAAGAGGTGAAGTTGTTGATCGTATGGCTATCAAAAATGCTTGTCAAATGTTAATGCGTTTAGGTATTAATTGTCGTCAAGTATATGAAGAAGATTTTGAAAGACCATTTCTTCAACAAAGTGCTGAATTTTATCGTATGGAATCACAAAAATTTTTAGCTGAAAATAGTGCATCAGTTTATATTAAAAAAGTTGAAGCTAGAATTTCTGAAGAATCAGAAAGAGCTAAACATTATCTTGATGAATCAACTGAATCAAGAATTGTTGAAGTTGTTGAAGAAGAACTTATTAAAGTTCATATGAAAACAATTGTTGAAATGGAAAATAGTGGTGTTGTTCATATGTTAAAACATCAAAAAACTGATGATCTTGGTTGTATGTATAAACTATTTTCACGTGTTAATGAAGGATTAAAAACAGTATGTGATTGTGTATCAAGTTTTTTAAGAGAACAAGGAAAATCAATGGTACAAGACAATCAAGATGCATCATCAAATGCTGTACATTTTGTACAAAATTTACTTGATTTAAAAGAACGTTTTGATCATTTTCTTCATCATTCATTTAATAATGATAAATTATTTAAACAAATGATTGTATCAGATTTTGAATTTTTTCTTAATTTAAATTCAAAAAGTCCAGAATATTTATCATTATTTATTGATGATAAATTAAAAAAAGGAGTTAAAGGAGTAAGTTTATTATTTAACTTAGAAAATATGTATCTATTTTATTATTCAATTAAAATTAAATTTTTATTATTCAATTAATCAACAGATGACTGAACAAGAAATTGAAGGAATTCTTGACAAGACAATGGTACTCTTCAGATTTTTACAAGAAAAAGATGTATTTGAACGTTATTATAAACAACATTTAGCAAAACGTTTATTATTAAATAAATCAGTGTCTGATGACAGTGAAAAAAATATGATATCAAAACTTAAGGTAATATAATATTATTATAAATTTATATATAGATATATAAAAAAAAACAAAAAATATTGGTAGTTTATTAATTCCACCTGCAGAATAATTATCAAGAAACATTCACTCTTAATTTGGATTTATTAATTGAATTAAAAAAATTTGATCATTTAAAAATAATTGAAGATTTTTCACTTATTGATGTTGATGATGATAATAATTATAAAAATGGAAATTTAATAAATCATAAATATTTACCTCATTTACCATATACATCAAATTATTCTGGATATAAAAAATCATAATTTATTATTAATTAATATTTTATTTAAATAATATATTTTTCAGACTGAATGTGGATGTCAATTTACATCAAAACTTGAAGGAATGTTTAAGGATATTACAGTTAGTAATACAATAATGGATGAATTTAAAGATCATGTTATGGCATCAGGTGTAAGTAATTTATATAAATTTATAAATTTTAAATATAATTAATATAAAATATATATTTGTTTTTTTTTTTTAGATAAATTTACGTGGTGTTGATTTAAGTGTACGTGTATTAACAACTGGTTTTTGGCCAACACAATCAGCAACACCAAAATGTAGTATGCCATCATCAGCACGTGAAGCATTTGATTGTTTTCGTCGTTTTTATCTTGCTAAACATAGTGGTAGACAATTAACATTACAACCACAACTTGGATCAGCAGATTTAAATGCTGTATTTAATGGAGGAGGACAAAAAAAAGATGAAACAAATTGTAATAGTATTGTTACTAGTGGTGCTGGTGGTAGTAGTAATAATAGTTTTGAAACACCATCATCAACAAGTTCAATAAGTAATTCAAGTTGTCCAAGTAGTATTAGTATTAATCAACAACGTGTTAATTGTAGTACAAATGTAAGAAAACACATAATTCAAGTATCAACTTATCAAATGTGTGTATTAATGTTATTTAATAATCGTGATAAATTAACATATGAAGAAATACAAAGTGAAACAGATATACCAGAAAGAGATCTTGTTAGAGCATTACAATCATTGGCAATGGGAAAAGCTGCACAAAGAATATTATTAAAACAACCAAGAACCAAAGAAATTGAACCATCACATTTATTTACAGTTAACGATAGTTTTACTAGTAAATTACATCGTGTTAAAATACAAACAGTTGCTGCTAAAGGTGAATCAGAACCAGAAAGAAAAGAAACACGTAATAAAGTTGATGAAGATCGTAAACATGAAATTGAAGCAGCTATTGTTAGAATAATGAAAGCAAGAAAACGAATGCCACATAATGTTCTTGTATCAGAAGTAACAACACAATTACGTGTTAGATTTTTACCATCACCAATGATTATTAAAAAAAGAATTGAAGGTTTAATAGAACGTGAATATCTTGCAAGAACGCCAGAAGACAGGTAAATATTTATATTTATTATTTATTTAATTTATAATCATTTATTTAATTTAATTTATATAAATTAATTTCTTTTTTTTTTTTTTTTTTGTTACAGAAAAATATATAACTATGTTGCTTAAACAGTAAATAATAAAAATTCAACGTAAAAAAAATGAAAAAAAAAAATTTAAATAATTAATAATGACAAAATGTCATTGATAAAATTTTCTGGGTGAATTTTAATTTTTAAATTAATTAAATAAAAAAAAATTAAATATATATAAGTAAAAAAAAAAAAAATAAATAAATCAATGAGATAAAAAAATAATAACATATAATTATGTTTATTTTTCTTTTTTTTTTCAATATTTTCTTTATCAAATTTTGTGATTAACTTAGATCATTTTTTTTTTTTTTCTTTTGTTGTAAATTTTTATTTAAATTTTTACAAAAATACAATTGTTAAGATTAAAAATTCAAAAAAAAAAAAAGAAACAAAGTACTTTATGATTTAATTGATATGAATATTGTCAAATAAGATTTAAAAAAAAAAATGATAAATAATTATTAGATTTAAATTAGATATGTGTACATATTTATTTAAAGTATCAATTTTTTTAATTTTTTTTTATTTATAGCATCATATTTGTTTAATGGAAAATAATTTTGAAATGTTGAAATCTACGGGTTTGAAATCTACGGGTCTGAAATATACGGGTCTGAAATGTACGGGTGTGAAATGTACGGGTTTGAAATGTACGGGTTTGAAATGTACGGGTTTGAAATATACGGGTCTGAAATATACGGGTTTGAAATATACGGGTTTGAAATATACGGGTTGAAATATACGGGTTTGAAATATACGGGTTTGAAATATACGGGTTTGAAATATACGGGTTTGAAATATACGGGTTTGAAATATACGGGTTTGAAATATACGGGTTTGAAATATACGGGTTTGAAATATACGGGTTTGAAATATACGGGTTTGAAATATACGGGTTTGAAATATACGGGTTTGAAATATACGGGTTTGAAATATACGGGTTTGAAATATACGGGTTTGAAATATACGGGTTTGAAATATACGGGTTTGAAATATACGGGTTTGAAATATACGGGTTTGAAATATACGGGTTTGAAATATACGGGTTTGAAATATACGGGTTTGAAATATACGGGTTTGAAATATACGGGTTGAAATATACGGGTTTGAAATATACGGGTTTGAAATATACGGGTTTGAAATATACGGGTTTGAAATATACGGGTTTGAAATATACGGGTTTGAAATATACGGGTTTGAAATATACGGGTTTGAAATATACGGGTTTGAAATATACGGGTTTGAAATATACGGGTTTGAAATATACGGGTTTGAAATATACGGGTTTGAAATATACGGGTTTGAAATATACGGGTTTGAAATGTACGGGTTTGAAATATACGGGTTTGAAATGTACGGGTTTGAAATCTACGGGTCTGAAATGTACGGGTTTGAAACTGGGTAAGTATATTTATATAATTAAAAAAAAATTAAATGATATAATATAATATAATATTAAATCCAAAAAAAGTTGATCAACCAAAAGTGTGTTATTAAAAAAAAACAAGTCTCTAGACACAGCTGACTGCAGTGAATAATTAATTAAAGACAAAACGGCGCCAGAAAACATCACACAGTTGCTGCGCCGCTTGACGAGGCCGCAGCCATCGTTCGAACTCCGTGGTTAATCATCACCAGGAGGAAAAAATAATAATAAAATATATTTATCTTATATATATAAGTATATTTTTTTTGTATTCATCACGATAATTTGGTTAGCATTTATTAATACATTATTCTTCTATTTTTATATATTAAAATTATATATTGTCAAGTGTCCAATGTGAGTTTTTTTTTTTTTAACAAATTAAAATAATAATAAAAATACGTGTATGACACTAACACACATACAACAACCAGGAAAACGTGAAAAATATAGTAAAATAAAAAAAAAAAAAAGTTGGATCAATTCGAGTTTTTCAAAAGGGTGTATGATTATAATAATAATATTTTATAATTCATTTGTTTAAATATTAGACATTTGTGAGTGTCAAGTTTATTTATTAATTTATTAAATTTTATATGTCAAAGTATAATTAATTCATTTCAATTATTTTTATATAAATAATAGAAAAAAAAGGGTTTTAAAAAATGGTAATGATTATGATAAAATAAAATTAATAAAATAAATTCTAACCCTCGTTTTTGAAGGTTGAAAAAATTAGTGTCAGTGTATCACGAGGCCAGGGTATTTATTGTATATATATCTACAAAATTATCCACCTGACATTTGATGGCTATTTTATATTTGGCAACAATCTTGAATGTTCATTTTTAACTATTATACAATGATGTAATTAACTATTTTATTTAATCATTTTTTTTTTTATTTTACATCTTTTATGTTTAAATTTTAAATATATTGCCAATAATTTAACTATTTAATTTTTTCATAGGTATTTATTTATTAACACGTGTTGAAAAAAGAACAAAATTATTTAATCATTTCTTAAAATAAATTTAGAATTAATTATTTATCTTGAAATAATTTTATCATGTGATTATTATAATTCTTGGAAAAATGACTGGTAGTTTTTCAATGAATTTTTTATATTATCAATTTGTTTTTTTTTTTTTTAAATAAATAATGTCAAATTATTATTTTATATATTTAATATTGTATTTTAAAAAAATATCATAATAATAGTTTATATATATATTTTTTTTTGTACCAAGATAAAAATGGAAAATCAAAAAATAGTTTTTATTTTTCCCAGGAACTGGGACAGCTCTTGAGATATATTAGGAACTTTTTGTCAATGTGGGTGTAATTGTAGATTTTTTTTTTTAAATAAATAAATAAAAATTGAATATACATTTATATAAAATTAAAAAAAAAAAAAAAAAAATACTTTGTAATACTAAATTACGTAATTCCACGTGCTTTAAAAATTTTTTCTTTTTGTCAAGGTCTCAAAATGCATCATTCTTTTTTGTGTTAAAAAAATAATTAAATTTTATAAATCACGCCGGTTATTACCGGTAAATAATAATTAAATTATAAAATAAAATAATTTCATTTTTTTAAAAATGAAATTGTTTTTTTTAATATTATTTTATATTTTTATAATTTATATCTTTATTACAAAGGTCACTTGATAGTTGAAAAAAAAATTTATTATTCTTTATTATTTTTTTTTTTTAAATAAATAATAATATTTATTTCAATGACAATTTTAATGAGATAAAATTTTTAAAACAAGTCGCATATTATAATGAATAAATAAACAAAATTGGTCAATCATTAAACTACAATTTAAACAATAAAAAAATAACAACAATAATAATAATAATATAATTAGCTACACTGTTGCATATATTGGCAGGTGTTAATTGTCAATAAATTTCAACTCAATAAATTCTTTATTGAGTGTGTAATGATCATTATTGTGTGAGTTTATTGCATAATCATCATATGATGATGAGTAATAAGTACCACGAGTTGTGTCACTCGAAAAAATTTTAATATCACGTTTTTTTTTTATAATATTTGATAAGAAATATGTGTTATTTTCTTGTTTGTTCACGTGTTTAAATATTTTTATTATTTATTATTAATAATAATAATAATAATTTTTTTTTTTTTAGATAAAGACGATTCATCATTGATCCAAGTTCATTATCATGGCATCATTGAGACTTCTTACGGCTGGTGCAAGTGCTGTTGGAGCTGGTGCATTGTCAACATATTTTTTAATATCAGATTCAACGGTTAGTTTATTAATATAAATAATAATAATATAAATAATAATATTATTTTTTTAATTTTAAATAGGTCAAAGCACATGTTGCTCATAAACAAGTTAAACGACCACTTCCAACAAGAGAAGATCAAGTAAAATCATTAAAAACACAAGATGAATATGATGTTTTAATTATTGGTGGTGGTGCAACAGGTTCAGGATGTGCTTTAGATGCAGCAACAAGAGGTAAATATAAATATATTTATTATATTTAATATTTTTATAATTAAAATTAATTTTTATTTATATTAAGGTTTAAAAACTGCATTAATTGAAAGTGATGATTTTGCATCTGGTACATCATCAAGAAGTACAAAATTAATTCATGGTGGTGTACGTTATCTTCAAAAAGCAATTATGCAAGCTGATATTGAACAATATAGAATGGTTAAAGAAGCACTTCATGAACGTGCATCAATGCTTTATAGTGCACCACATTTAGCACATCCATTACCAATTATGTTACCAGTTTATACGTAAGTATATAAAAAAAAAAAAAAAAAAAACATTAATAATATATACTGTAACTGTGTATTAATATATTATAAATAATAATTTAGATGGTGGCAAATACCATACTATTGGTTTGGAATAAAAATGTATGATCTTGTTGCTGGTAGTAAAACAGTAAAATCATCATACTACTTGAGTAAATCAAATGCACTTGAATTATTTCCAATGTTAAAAGGTGATAAATTAACTGGTGCAATTGTATACTACGATGGTCAACAAGACGATGCAAGAATGAATTTGGCAGTTGCATTATCAGCATCACGTTTAGGTGCAACAGTTGTTAATCATGTTAAAGTTGTAAATTTATTAAAAGGACGTGATCGTGATGGTAAATTAATATTAACTGGTGCTCATGTACGTGATGAATTAACTGGTGAAGAATGGGATGTTAAAGCAAAATCAATAATAAATGCAACTGGACCATTTACTGATACAATACGTAAAATGGATGATCAAAATGTACCAGAAATATGTTGTCCATCATCTGGTGTACATATTGTATTACCTGGTTATTATAGTCCAGATCAAATGGGTTTACTTGATCCAGCAACAAGTGATGGACGTGTTATATTTTTCTTACCATGGCAAAAACAAACAATTGCTGGTACAACTGATTTACCATGTGAAATAACACATAATCCACGTCCAACTGAAGATGAAATAATGTTTATATTACAAGAAGTTAAAAATTATCTTAATCCAGATGTTGAAGTACGTCGTGGTGATGTATTATCAGCATGGAGTGGTATTAGACCACTTGTATCTGATCCAAATAAACCAAATACACAATCATTAGCACGTAATCATATTGTACATGTTAGTCCAACAAATTTAGTTACAATTGCTGGTGGTAAATGGACAACATATAGAGCAATGGCTGAAGAAGCTGTTGATGCTGCTATTAAAGCATCAAATTTAGAGCCATCATCACCATGTCAAACAGATGGTATGTTATTAGAGGGTGCACATGGTTGGAGTCCAACAATGTATATTAGACTTGTACAAGATTTTGGTCTTGAATGTGAAGTTGCACAACATTTAGCTAAAAGTTATGGTGATAGAGCATTTGCTGTTGCTAAAATGGCTGCACTTACTGGTAAAAGATGGCCAATTATTGGTAAAAAAATACATCCTGAATTTCCATATATTGATGCAGAGGTAAATTATTTTATATTTTTTTAATTTATTAATTAATTATTTATTTATTTTAATTATTTATTTTAAATTAGATACGTTATGGTTGTCGAGAATATGCTAGAACAGCAATTGATATGATTGCAAGAAGATTACGTTTAGCATTTTTAAATGTACAAGCAGCAAATGAGGCACTTCCTGGTATTATTGATATTATGGCAGAAGAATTAAAATGGTCTGAAGCTGAAAAAAAAAAACAACACAAAGAAGCTAGTGATTTCTTAGCAAATGAAATGGGACAAATGGTTAATCGTGCATCACGAGATAAAATACCAATTAATCTTACTAAAGATGAAATTCAATTGTACATTAAACGTTTCCAAATTATTGATAAAGATCGTAAAGGATATGTATCAATCAATGACATTCGTCGTGGACTCAAGGTATTTACTAATTTTAATTATTTTAATTAATTATATCAAATCTTGAATGATAAAATATCATTTTAGTATTAATAATTATTTATACAAGTTTTTATTTATACAACTAAAAATATTATATAAACAAAAAAAATATAAATTCAATTTTTATTAAACAATTAAAATTTAGTCATTAGGAATACATTTACATGAAAACGAGATGCATTTATTACTCAGTGAAATTGATTTGAGCTACAATGGTCAAATGGAATTACAAGATTATCTTCAGGTAATTAATTATCATTCAAATTATTAATATAAATTTTTTTTTTTTTTAAATCATATAGCTGTTTGGTGATAAAGATGTACCAGGTGAAGAATTACACGAAATACTACGCGAAATTGACACAAATATGAACGGTCAAGTTGAGCTGGACGAGTATCTTCAGGTCTGTCGGTGTTACAATTTGAATTTTTTTTTTTTTTTTTTTTTTTTTTTAATACGTTTAATCAATATTTTTTTGCTTGTTTATTAAAATATTCTTTTCATTCACATTATTATTAAACAACAAAACAAGCACACTACGAATTTATTTATTTATTTTTTTAAAAGAAAAAAAAAAAAAAACGAAATTCAATTACATTTATTATCACATATAAATTTACATTACATATTAATCTTCTAAAAATACTGCAATTAATTTTTTTCAACTAGATATATTAGTAGAATTAGAATATAATTATTATTTTTAAATATTTAACTCGTCAACCTTTTAATATTTGCTCGTTCCAAATTTAAAAAAAAATCGTCTTGTGTCGTTAATAATTTTACTGCCTTTGCATGTTTTTTTTTTTTTTTAGCAAAATATTTTTTATTTAAAAAAAACAAACAAAATATCCTGAATGTTGCAGTTTAAAATGTTAAATAATATATTTTTATTTTATGTTAAAAATAATAATAAGTTTAACAACAATTTATTAATTATTTTATTATAATTTTTAGATGATGTCTGCAATTAAATCTGGTCATGTTGCATATTCAAGATTTGCAAGGATGGCAGAAATGGAAGAAGCACAACATGAAAAAGATGTATTAAAGAAGAAAATAACTGTTGAAAGATCAGGTGGTGGTCTTTAAATAATTTAACAATATAGATCATTTTAAAAATAATTATAAAAAACATACAAACATACATAGAAACAAACAAACAAAACAAAAAATTAATTACCTCTTTTCACATTTTTTTTTTTTTTTTTGCGATAAAATGTTTTCACGCTATAATTCAGCTTATAGACATTAATTTATTTGGGGGGATCATATTTCCATATTAAAAAGCACATTGTTGATTATTAAAAAAAAATAAAAAACAACAATACAATGATACTAGTCGACAGGTGCGTCCGATAAAAATACTTTGCTATTAAATGCATTGGTATTTTTGGCATTTAGCCAATTTTGAAAAATAAAAAAATTAATGTTAAATAATAAAAATAAATAAATAAATAAAAAAACACTTTGAGTTGAAATAAAATCAAGAATTCTCAGCATTAATTTATCACACTTGTTAATAGATTAATTAATTATATAAGTATAAATAATTAAAAATTATCAAAAAAATTAAAAAAATCATCACAAAGTGTTTTTTTTTTTTAAATAAATAAATTCAAACGAAAAAAAAAATAAATACTAGAAAAATTAATTAATTTGTGTACATATACGTATATTGTCCTCACCTATATTATGGTGTCACAATAATTATAAATTAATTATCTATGTCTTAATTAATTTATTCAAATTAAATAAAAATAAAAAAAAAAAAAAACGAAATATTAAAATAAAAATCTCTGCTAAATATTTAATTAATAATTTAAAATATTTATAAATATAAAAGAAAAAAAAAAAGAAATTTATAATTTTCTTTGAAAAATGTGAAAGTAAAATATATCTTAATTTTTCCAAGAAAATTTCCAATAGATTTTAAAAGTAAAATCAAATATATTTACTAACTTTAAATTTTTTAAAAAATAAAATAAAATTTTACTGGTTATTTGAATGAACCCCTATATAAACCAGGTATATATTTTTTTTTACAATTTAAAAAAATAATACTTAACATTCAGTTGACCCCCTTCAGCAATAAAACCATCCCCATTAAAAAATAAAAATTCCCCTTTACTTGTAAAATAAAATTTTTTTTTTTAAATATAACAAACAAATTTATATAATTAAAAAATATATTTTATATATGTTATATATTTTATATTTTCAAGGGGGCGGCTGATATACGACTCCTCCCCATAAAAAAAAAAAAAATATATGCATTTGTTGTTTTCAACGTTAAAAAAAAAAAAAATCATCCCCTATCACGACATACTTGTAAAATTTCATTTGAAACCTCTCAACAGTATTCAAATGTTCCCCTTTACAATTACTACCCCAATATAATAATTAAAAAATATAAAAAAATAAATAAATATAATTTCTAAAATAAATTAAAAAAACAAACAATTTCTAAAAAAAAAAAAAAATATCAACAAAATAAACAAATTAACAAAACAATAATATCAATTAAATATCAACAAAAACATTGTTAAAAATTAAAAAAAATATTAATTAATTTTATACATATATGATACCATTTGTCCAAGGTCATGTTTAAAATTTAACATATTAAATTAAGGTGGGCGTCTAGTAGTGGGCACCCCCCGGGCGTATCACACATACGCCCCTGTACATTACAACAAACTCGCCTTTTAACCCCCACCAACCAATCCAAAAAACGTTCACTCAATATCCCTTCTATCAAACCTCCCAGTATCATATATATTTTTATCCTTGTTTTACAAAGAAAGCTGTTGATAATAAATACACAAGTGCAAGTGAAATAAATAATATAATTTTTGAGAGAAAACCGACAGGCGGCGGCAGCATTAAAATATTTTTCCAAGCCGCCAGTTTGCCATCGCCTTGCTTCATGGCCAAAGCGTCTATATTTTTTTTCCCCTCAAATTTATAATAATAATAATAATAATAATAATAATAATAACAACTCGTGCGCAATAGCAATATATAAATCTAGGCGTCCTCAACAAAAAAAATATATACAAGTACATATATATACTTGAAAGGTACATCCACCTCTCCATCTGGTAGACACAACCACCACCAGGACAATAAACCCTGGTTTAATTTTAAAATAATAAAAAAAAAAAAAAAAGAAATTCCTTGGTTCGCGTCAACAAGGCAATCGAAAGGAGCATTACTTGCAAATGTGTGTGTTTCAATATTACAACTACAAACAATCTGCGTGTTGTTGAATCATTGTTTCAAGTTACACCAACCCCTCTTTATATCCCCCACTACAATATCTACATCTGTCAACTATATTTACCTCCCAACGCCCAACTATATCAACCCAAAAATATTCTTCCAAAAATAGGTATTTTTTTTTTTTTTTTTATTTATTTATCATATAAAATTAATTTTGTGTTGTGAAAAAAAAAAAATAAAAATAGAATAAACTATGAATTATTTATGATAATAAAAGTGTCATTAGTATGAAAAATTTTAACATATGAATAATATTATTATTATTATTTTTTAATTTGTGAAAATAGGTAAGCAGCCTGAGGCATAATGACAACAATTAAGGTATGTTTAACAAAAAAAAATCATTTGGATTAACATATGTTTATTTATTTTATTTTTTAATTAATTGATTAATCATAATATAAAAATATGAAAATATAAAAACAATAAGGGTAGCACGTGTTATATTCGCGTGTTAGGTGGAGTCAAAATTGAAAAGTGGGTGGAGGCTGAGTTTGAGGCTTTCCGCGATATTCCAATGCTCCAATCTAACTCTCTTTCTTGGTTTTGATGTGTTATATCAAATTCATGGATGGTACAGTTAAAGCAACCCAAGAAATTGTAGATTGTGAATTTTGTTGGAGGTCGAGTGGGCGGGTGTGGCGTTGGATTAAGTATAGACCCTCATTGACGTTGGCGTTTCAAGTTTTGCGCACATTATTTTACAATATCATCCAATCAACAAATAATATCAAAATATATTTTTTAAAATTTTTTTATATAAGTATACTTATATCTAAATTTTCAACCCTTAAAAAAATTAATAATCCTTGGATATATTTAAACAGAAAAAATAATTATTTATCATGTGTATTGTATACAGTTTTAATTATATACATTTATTTTTTATTTTATTGATAAGAATTTTTTGTTGATAAAAAAAAATATAATAATAATAATAATAATAATTAGAGACCGGGTGGGGCCGGGTGAACAGAATCACGACGAACAACAGGGGCGTAGGGAGGCGGTCCTCGTATTGGGTTGTTACGAGGAGGGCCTTCTTTTGTCGTTGTCATACACCTCGTCTTTACCACCACGATAGTAAATATCTTCAACAGCAACAACACCCCTTTTGCACGTGGATATTTTACAACTGATAAAAATCCCGCGATTATTTTTTTGTATAATATATTAAATTATATTTTTTTTAGTTTGATATTATTTTTGATTAGTGATAGTTATTGTTGTTGATTTTGTTTTTTTTTTTTTTTTTTTTTAACTATTTTATTGACCCTTTTTATTTTTATAAAAGTGGGGAAATAGATTCAGTGATTGTTGTTGGTTTTTTTTTACAATTTTATTGATAATACTATTTTTTTTATTTGTTTGTTTTGAGTATATTTTTTTTTTTTGTATATTGGAATTGGAATTTTGTGGGTGGTCGATTTGGGTGGTGGCAGCGACATGATATTATATCAGGGTGAATTTAATTTTTAAGTGGTTAAAATATAAATAATAATAATATTAATACAGTGTAAGAGATTTATATTATTAATATAAAAAAATCTGGATTTAATTAATTTTTATACAATTTATAAAATGAATGTAAGAACTTTGGTAAGAATTTATCTGAAGAGTTTAAAAAAATAATATTTGTTCTAGACCTATAGTTTTTTTTTATGTATTGAGGATGTTTATTTATGATAATAATATTGTGATGTTTTTGATGTTTAGTCAGAGGGAAATGAAGAGGATCAAGATCCTTTGGCGTCTCAACCACAGGAAAATCAAGAACAACAACAACAACAACAACAGCAGCTGGAACAACAAATACAACCACAATCACAAATACGTTTTTTAAATGCAAATGTATTGCAACAATTACATCAACAGCAACAACAACAACAACAACAGCAACAGCAACAGCAACAACAGCAGCATGATCAACAACAACATGGACAACCACAAGTTATAACATTACAACAATTACAAAATTATCAATTGCCAATGGCAACACAACAACAGCAGCATGATCAACAAAGAACACAAACTATTTCAGTTCAAGCATTGCCACAACAATTTTTACAAGTAAATAATTAAATATATTTTTTTTTATTTATTATATATACTCGGGATATATTTATTAATTATTTGTATATTTAGGGTACACAATTGACTGCAAGTCAAGCTCAAGCAATACAACAACATCAACAACAGCAACAACAAGCTCAACAAGCCCAACAAAATAATCAACATGGCCAAGTACAACAACAAACACAACAACAACAACAAGCACAGCAACAGCAACAACAACAACAGCAACAACAGTTAAGTTATAGTGTACCATTACCAATGCAAACAGTTAATATTGATGGACAAGAAGCATTATTTATACCATCATCAGCAATGTCTGGTGCTGGTGGACATCATCAAACAGCAATGCAATTTACAACAGCTAATGGACAACAAGTACAATTAGCATCACAACAAGTACAACTTGCTAATGGACAAATAATAACACCACAGCCAGTTAGTTTAATTAGAACACCAAATGTATTTCCAACATCAATTATACAAAATATTGGTGGACAAACAGTACAATTACCAACAGGTTTGTTTGTTTGTTTTTTTTTTTTTTTTAATATATCTATCACAAATGCTTTTTTCCCAATCACGCTTTTTTCATTCATTCATTTATTCTTTTACCATTATTAATTTATAATAATTATTTTTTAATTTAATATTTAATTATAATTATTATATTAAATTTTAGAATCATGTCCTACTAATTTTTTCACACACTGCTTTTTTCCACTAACCAAATATCCTGCCTTGTGTTTACGAACGGTCAGATTCCAAGGCAACCGTTGATGTTACAGGTCAAAGTGTACAAGTAAGACCATTACAATTTCCAATGCAACAAGTACAACAAACAGTACCAGTTCAAGTACCAGTTTCAACTAATAGTAATGGACAAACTATTTATCAAACTGTTCATTTTCCAGTTCAAGCATTGTCTAATGTTTTTGGTATGGCACCACAAATGATACCTCAAATAACTCAGGTAAATTACATTTGAAAAAAAAAATTAATTAATTAATTTTATAAAAATATATATTTTTATTTATTTATTTATTTATTTTTAAACATAGCAAATTCCACAAATGGCACAAATTATAACACCAAATGGACAAATTCAACAAGTTCAAATTGCTAATTTACCACAGGGTCTTCAAGGACTACAAAGTCTTCAGGTAATATTAAATTAAAAATAATAATTATAATAATAATTTTATGTTTGAAGAAATAAATTATAATTGATATTGTTATAAATTAATTTAAAAGGGTCAAGTTGCTCAACAAGTAGCTCAACAACAAGCTCAACATCAAGTTGTTCAAACAGTTCAACAACAACAAACTCAAGCTCAACAACAAGTACAACAAGTTGTCCAGCAAGTTATTCAACAACAACAACAAGCTCAACAGCAACAGCAGCAGCAACAACAACAACAGCAACAAGCCCAACAACAACAACAACAACAACAAGCTCAAGCTCAAGTTGCATCATCAACACCAACATCAAGTTCTGCTTGGCCACCAAATAATGTTCAAGTTGTTGGTATTGGTCCAATTGGTAGAGCAGCAAGTGCAAATTCAAATGTAATAACAACAAAAGATGGACAAAAAATTGAATTATCAACATTAACAAGACCAAGTGATGTTAGTGTTGATAATACTGATATTAAGTTTACAAGTATTGATGCAAGTCAATTAACAAATGGACAAGTTATACATATACCAGCAGCATCACAACAACAACAACAACAACAACAGCAGCAGCAGCAACAACAACAACAGCAACAGCAACAACAAGCAATGCAACCAATAACAATAACTGGTGCACAAGGGCAACAATTAACATTAATATCAGCATCAGCATTGTCAAATTTAACAGCAGCACAACAAGGACAAATGATGAGAAGTTTAAATGTTAGTAATGGTAATATAATGCAATTACAACCAGGTATTGGTACACCAAATGGTTTTTTACAATCAATACCAATACAAAATTTAGCTGGTCTTGGTAATGTACAAGTTATACCAGCAAGTGCATTACAACCAACAGTACAAGGTTTACAAACAACAACAAATGGTACACAATTAACAACAACTCATATTGATTTACCTGATCCACCAAAATGGCAAATATTACAAACAATACAATCAAATGGTGCTATTACAACACAACAAACACAACAACAACCACAAGTACAATCACCACAATTACAACAACAACAACAACAACAACAACAGCAACAACAACAACAACAATTACCACGTGTAATAACACCAACACCAAGTATTGTTACAAATGAAGGTGAAACAAAACAACACAGACGTAGAGTTGCTTGTAGTTGCCCAAATTGTAGTGATAGTGAAAGAACAAGAGATGTAACACATAAAAGACAACATATTTGTCATATATCTGGTTGTAATAAAGTTTATGGTAAAACAAGCCATTTAAGAGCACATTTAAGATGGCATACTGGTGAACGTCCATTTGTATGTAGTTGGATTTTTTGTGGTAAAAAATTTACAAGATCAGATGAATTACAAAGACACAGAAGAACTCATACTGGTGAAAAAAGATTTTCTTGTCCAGAATGTACTAAAAAATTTATGAGATCTGATCATCTTACAAAACACATTAAAACACATACTAAAATAAGAAGTGCTGTAAGTATTTTTTTGTTATTTAAATATTAATTTAATTTTAAATTAATTTTGTTATTTATTTATTTATTTAATTAATTTTTAGGAAGCAGCAACTTCAACACAAGAAAATTCATCAGAGGGTGAATCATCAAGTGATGAAAAAATAATAATTGCACTTAAAGAAAGCACACAAACTGAAATAATATTACCACCAATGGAACCCATGGAAAGTGATACACCAACACATGTCACAAATGAATGACTTTATATTACTTAATATTAATTCAATTAATATTCATGGGATTTTTTATTTTTTTTTTTTTAAACAAATATTTAATATTATTATTATTATTATTATTTTTGATAATTATTATCGAAATATAGCTGGGGAAAATATTGAGCTGTGAAAGTCAGCCTGAAATATATACTAATGTTGTTTTTGTTTTGTTTATTTGTATCACTATTTTTTTTTTGATCAATAAATAAACATGATTTTTTTTTTTTATTTAAATTCAACCAGAGTATCATAAGTAGATACTAATAGTTTGTTTTATTTTTATTATTATAATTTTAATAGAACGATTGTAATTTTCATAGAAAATTTGGGCGTACAAGTATTTCTTATATATTTTTCTAAGAGTGTGTATGCACAATGATATTGGGTTTAATATCGTATGTAAATATTGTATATGATTGTACAAAAAAAAAAATTTACAAAGATTAAAAGAAAAACAAACTTTTTCAATTCTAATAATTATGTGTTTTATTTATTTTTTTAAATATATTTAAATTTCAGATATGATAATTATTAGGTAAAAAAATATAAATTAATAACTAAAAGACATTAATATTTATAAATATTATACACAAAAAAATTTATTCTTTCAATCCTTAATATAATATTAAATTATTAAATATTACAATATTGGAATAATTGACAATTTATGAAAATATTGTTTTTTTTTTTTTTTTTTAATTTTTATTTTACAATATAGTACAATTATTAAAATAATAAACATGACATTCCACATCACACAGATACAATTTTAATTTTTAAAATCAACCAATATTTGTTGAAATTAATTATAATTGAATTAAAATTTTTATATAAAATTTGTCAATAATATACGTAATTCAGAATTTAAAATATTTTTAAATAAAATAAAATTAATTTTAAGACTGTAATAAATGATTTGTTTATATATTATTTTTTTAAAATAACAGATCAAACATTATTGCTTCGTTGTTTTTTTGTATTGCAAGACAAGTACTTTTTTGTAAATCAAATAAAATTAAAATTACATTTTAAAAATGTAAAAATAAATTAAAAGCACACATTATTAAAAAAAAAAACAATCATAACTTTCACATCACACAAATATTAAATATTAATATTAAAAATAAATTAAAATTATTTTAATATTTTGTCATGAAAACTCACAGACATTGAAAAAATTTAAATATTAAAATCAAAGTAACTTAAAATCAAATCTAAAAATTTAATGGAAACATTGACATAAGTAGTTGATTATTTTTAAAAAATATTAAATAATTTAAAATAAAAAAAAAAAAAAAGCTATTCGTTTGGCTCAGTATAAATTTCACACCAAATTGGACAATGATTTGATGCTGGACCACCCCATTTCCATCCTTGTGGTATTCCTAAATGATTTAAACCTTTTCTAACAATTTTAAAATTACCAGTATTAAATAATTTTTTAGATCCTTTACCCCATATTATTTTATCTTTAAAAAAATATTTATCAGTATCAACAGCAGTATTAGTGTCACATAATACATCATTAAATATAATATTTGATGTATCATTTGTTAATGTAAAATCACCAAGAAATAATGAATTTTTAGCATCAACAAATCTATCAATAATATTATTATCATCATTACTATGCATTTGTACATTAATTAATGTTAAATCAATTTTATTAACATGAAATACAATTGATGAAAGTACTGGAAGAAATACTGTTGTTTCTGGTGGTTGTTCTTTTATTATAATATTTTTTTTTTGACATGAATTCCATAATATTGCTAAACCAGCACCAAGATGTATTGATTTCCATTTTTTATTATTTTCACGCCAATCACATATTTTTTTAATACTTGGTACATTTAATTCATTTGTTAATTTATCAAGAGCATCTTGACTTTTAACTTCTTGTAATGCTATTATTGATAATTTATTTTCTAATATTGTACGACATATAACTTCCATAACACCATGATTTTCAGCTTTATCAATAGTAAAATTATTTAAATTCCATGTTCCAATTCTTATTGATTTTTTATTTTTTATATTTGTAATATAATCATTATCTAATTGTGGTCTTGGACTAGCAATACTTAATAATTCCCATATTTCATTTTCAGTTATTCCTGGATTTAAATCAATTAATTTATTATTTTCATTATCATCAGTATCATCATCATCATCATCATCATCAACATCAATATCACTCATTGGTATTGGTTTTATTTTATCACGATTAATTTTTTTATTAATATTATTTATTCTTGGTGTACTTGATGCTTGTGGATAACTTAATGATGATGATGATGTTGGACTATTACCATTTGTTAATTTTTTTTCTGTATTACCATTTGTATAACCATTTAATTTTAAATGAGGTTTTATTATTGCTAAACGATTTTTTCCAACACCACGTAATTTACCAATTTCATCAATTGAATAATAACATCCACGTTTTAATCTTTTTTCAACAATTCGTGATGCTAATTCCTGTAATAAATTAATTAAATTAAATATTAATTTATTTTATTTTTTAATTATAATAAAAATACTTTTTTTAAAATTTATTATTTAAATTGCAAAAGTAACGTGCAAATATGTTAAATAATTTTTTGTTAAAAATAATATGAAAATACCATTAAACCAGTTGATTAATTTTTTTTATTATTAAAAAGTTATTGATGTCATCATTATTATTTTTTTAAAATGACACAGTATTAAATTCCTCTTGGAAAATAGTTATTCTAATACAAAAAAATAAAATAAAATAAAATAAAATAATAATTTATAATAAAAAAGAAATTATTATTACAAATTGTTAATTATTTATTTATTTATTTATTTTTTTTATTTATAAATATATAATTTACCTGATCAACACCAGGTATAACTTGAAGATCAAATATACTTGCTGAATTAATATCAACTTGTGAATCAGTATTTCCAACAGAATCTAAACTTGTTGATGCTCTTGATGATATTCCACTTCCATTTGATTGACTAACATATATTTCTGGTTTAATTGATTCAAGTTTTTCAGCTCCAATTCCTGATACTAATGCTAAATCTTCAATTTTATAAAAACGTCCAATTATTCTACGATGATTTACTATTTTTTCAGCTAATAATCTATTTATTCCTGGTAATGTCATTAATTCTTCTTCAGTTGCTGTATTTATATTCAACTGTTGAGGCTAAAAATTATTATTAAAATTTATTAATTATATATTTTATCTTATAAATTTTAATTGTTAAATTACCTTCAATGATTCATCAGGAAATGAAAATGTATGTGATAAATTTTTCGAATTTTTAAATCTTTTTTTTCCAATTTTAGTTAAACTAAGTTGTGATTTAAAATTTGAATGTTTTGATGTTTTTGTATCATCATGATGACTATTAACTTGTCCCATTTTTTATATAAACATATATTAATTTAGAAAAATATAAATAATTATTATTTTATTTATTAATTATTATATTATTAAATATTCGTTGAGTCATCTATCGATGCTTGAGCAATTTAATATTCTTGTTAATAATAAACAAGTCATGAGATTTTTATTAAAACAAACAATAAACATTTTTTTACATTTGTCATCAACACAATTTATTTATTTAAAATATTATATTTAAATATCCAATTATTGTGTCTGAAATTATAAAATAAAAATTATTATTATTATTATTTAGTTAAAAATAAAAATACGTAAATTTGATTGTTTAAAAAATTTATATAATCATATTAAAATTATTTTAGTTCAAAGTGAAAAAAAAAATATAAAAATAATAATTAAATAATAATTTTAATAATGACCAACTTTCAAATTGTACTCCAATATGTACACGTCAATAAAACTAGATATCCTTGATAATTAGATAAAAAATAATAGTCAAAAAAAAGTTATAATAAAAATATATTTATAAAATGAATTAATTTTTAATTAATATTGTAATAATTTTTTAAACAAAACTTACATTATTATTATTATTGAGTGATTGTTGTTTATATGATTAATCCAACTGATTTCTAATTTACTAAAAAAATAACACTCCAATTATTATAAATTATTCATTTTTCCCCTCTCACAATATTTTGTTTTT
This sequence comes from Lysiphlebus fabarum, assembly GCA_011426435.1. Classification (NCBI taxonomy): domain Eukaryota; kingdom Metazoa; phylum Arthropoda; class Insecta; order Hymenoptera; family Braconidae; genus Lysiphlebus; species Lysiphlebus fabarum. Next base: position 672,471 of record WSYQ01000026.1, on the reverse strand, counting down.
TTTTATTTTTCGTTTCACTTTTTTATAATTGGCCAAAATATTTCTTGGCTTGTTTTTTATTTATCACGACATAACCCTTTTTTTTTTTATCAAAAATTAATTTATATTCTAGCTTGGGATAAAAATATAATAATTATTTATTTTTTTATTTATATTTCAAGATGCATTTTCAAGATGACGATGAAATTTTAATACACCTGTTCAAATAGTCGCCATTTTAAATGCATCAAACTTCAAAAATAAATTTTTTTTTTACTCCAATTTGTTAATAATATAATTAAAACTCATATTATAATTATTTTAATTAATTAAAATATTTATTTAAATATTATTTCAATAACTCTATCAATTAATTTAATATTAAAATCAAAATAAACAATTTTTATAAAAAAAATATTACAAAATTATTATTAAACATTTTCAAAATAAAACACAAATTCCCGCCAGTACGCCATTTTTTCCCTATAATATTTTACTTTTTCAAGTTGGCAATACTGATTAAAAAAAAATAAATAAAAATTCAAGATGGCTGCTTTATCCAATACCACATTCACAAATTGCACACACAATTTTCACTTTATTAATATATATACTGCAAATCCCCCCTCAACTAATTTCACTTAACATCAAAAAATAATAACAATAGTTTTTAATATACACAAAAAAAGAGTATTTGCAAATAATCATCAAAAAGAAATAACATAAATAAATAAATAAATAAAAAATGACAGTATCATCAATACCAAGCAAGTTTTATCAATAAAATTAAATAAATCAAGTGAAAATTTTATATAAACAAATAATATTATTCCCAAAAATTGTTTATAAAAAATTTAAAAAAAAAATGATTAAATAGTGTTAAATTATTTTTTTTTAAATTACAAAATCATCAAGGAATTTTTTTCATCAAACTAATCAACAAAAGTGTGTGTATACTTATATATATATTTATATTATTTTTTTTTTTTTATTATTATTATATTTAAATGTGTACAGTATATGTGTGTATACATCTATCTCTCTCACGACACATTGACACGCCCGTGACGATGACAATAAATCAACTGTCTGTCTCCTAGATCCACCTTTTTATTATTATTTTTTTTTTTATTAATTTAAAATTATTTCTTTGTTATTTAACTTAAATAATATTGATATATCCAAGTGGTAAGCTCAAATTGAGTAACAAAAAAAAACACACACACACACACAAGATAAATAATAATAATAATTAAAAAAAAATAAAAATGTAAAAAAAATATTATCTTGTTTTATCTGATATATTCTCTCAGTGTGTTCATGAACTCGTTGATCGACCTGGAATGGACGGGATTTGTGCTAAATATTATTCAATATTATTGTGCCAATGATTTTTAAATTTTCAATTTATAAAAAGGATTTATTATCAGGTAAATTAATTAATTATTATTTTATTTTTGTTAATTTTTATTAAAAACTTTCTCTTTTTTAATTTGCCTTTTCCTTAGGTATTTTTGATATTTATAATATTTTTATTTATTTAAATAATTAATATATATTATTGTTTTTTTGTTTTATAGATTTTTTAAAAAACTAATTAATTAGAATTGGTTTTTTGTTATAATTTTAAAATTAAGTGTCAAAGTGTGTGAACTTTGATTTGTGCATATTTAAAGATGATACATGCTGACTTGACAGATTGTGACATCGTCAATGTTTGTTTTGTTTATTTGTTATTATTATTATTATTATACATGTTTAATATATGTGTTAATAATTTTAATATAATGTATATTACTTTTATAAAAAAATCATACCGGACATGACTTGATTTTAAATAATCATTTTACCTATTTTATTTAATTTAAAAATAATTATATTTTCTATTTTTAATTAATTTATCAGGTCAATGTAAAATATTTTAATTGATTCAAGATAAATAGTATATTATAAGAGAAAATAATAATAATTTGATAAAAAATTTTATGATAAATTTAAAGGAAACATAAAAAAGATTAAATAAAAAAAAAAAAAAAAAAATACATATTTTTTGATAAATCATATAAAAAAAATAATTATTTTCTTGATAAATATTTTTATTAAATATATAATAAATTTATTTGTTTATTAAATTAATTATTTATTTATATATTTTTTTAATAAACGTAACTACTTTTTATACATATATTTTTTAAGAAATATAAATTTTTTTGTTAGTTTATTATTATTTGAGTATGATATGACACATAAAAGGGGATCGAGTTTATTTTTGGATTAAAATAATTATATGAAATTGTTGTATGGATGATATCATTATTATTGAAGCTTTATTGATAATACACATTATAATAATAATCATTGTCGATCAGGGTGTTATATATGCCAACAAAAAGAGATAACTTTAATCAGCATGAATCATCATTTCAAATGATTCATATCAACTCTTTATTTATTTTTATTTTTTTTATTATATATTTAACACTAAAATAATATTTTTTTAAAATTATTTTTATATTATTAATTTAATTATTTAATTATTTAAAATATTTTATTAAAACAAAAAAAAAAAAATAGATAAAGTTTATTTATTGAGGAAGAATAACTAGTTCTAATTCTTTTTTTTTTTTTTTAATTAATAATTGATAACATTTTTGTAAAATTGAATCGATAAATTGACTTTTAAACTTTGTATTTAATATTTTTTTTATATAATTTTATTTGTTTATTTGTTTAACAGTGGTGAAGAAGTAATTGTATAATATTTATTTAATATATAAAAAAATTAAATAATATTATAAAGGAATGGCTAGTTTGTCAGTAATAACGTCAGTTAAAGCAGGCAGTAGTTCTCGTGGTACATCACCAAGCAGAGGTAATACACATCAACGACAATCATCAGCAAATTTAGAACACGTGCCAAAAATATGTAATCCTATAGTGTAAGTTTAACAACAATAATATATTATCTTACATTTATTAAATTAATAAAAAAAAAAAACAAACAAATATTATAAAAATTCTTTACATAACATTTAATTAAATGAATATAAATTTATGTTTAATTAATTTAAAATTATATCCAATTAATCAATTTAATTATTTAATATTTAATTTGTATATTTAAATATTTGCAATTTTTTTTTTTATTAAATCAAATTATCATTATTTAAATTTCATTTTAATTATTTCAATTTAAAATATAATATATCTTATTATAATTCAAATTTTTCTTTAACCTTTAGACTTTTTAAAATTATAATTGATCATGTCTGATGAACTGATTGAAATAATTGTCATCAATTTAAAAAAGTCTTGATCAAATTTAAAAAAAAAAAACAAACATACATAAACTTTCCAATGAATTTATTAAAATATATTTTTGTTTTTGTTATTAATTGATAAATTATTTAAAAAAAAAATATATAATTATAATATTTATTTAAAACTAGCTGATAATATTTCAAGGTCTCTGCTCTTTTCATTGATATATCGCGTGACTGAGGTTAAAATATTGCACACACTATACTAACAATATTTTTTTTATTTATTTATTAATATTTGTTTTATTTTTATTTTATATTTTTTTTATTTTTTTCAAAATTTCTAATCATAATAAATAATTACAAGTCGATTGGAAATAATTACTCTAATTTTGTTATTATTTTATTTTTTTTATTTTTAAATAAAACAGGTTTTAAAAAATATTAAAATTTTTTTTTAATATTTTTTTTTATCATTTATATAAAGTAATAATAAAAAAAAAAAATTGTTAGTCATAATCTAGAAATATATTTCGAGTATGAATATATAAAATAAATAAAATAAACAGATAGTAGATTAAAAAAAAAATAAATAAATATTTAATATTATTTTATTTCTACAATTACTTAATGCGTAGAAATTTCTTTAGAAAAAAAAAATATATATTTATTTAAAATAAATAATTAATTGATATGTTTATCTATTTTAAAAAATGTGTAGAATATTTTTTGTAGTATTTAATAGTTAAATAGTTTAATGATAAAATAAATAAATATTAATTTTTTTTATTTAAATATTTATGCAGACAAACAGAAGGTAGTACTGGAAGTGGAAGTAGCAGTGGTGGTGGTCCTGGAGTGAGAAATAATCGTCAACAATCACCAGGTGCTACAACACGTTCAGCTGATAACACCATGGATGATTCAAATATAAATCAATCAACTATTGAGACTGAGGATTTTAATCCTAATATTCATCTTCCTACTGATGATGAATGGGTATATTTTTTGTTTTATAATAATATAATTATATAAATAAATTATCAATAAAACAATAAACTTTTTTATTTTATAAATTATAAAAATAAAGAAATTCATAATAGCTATTTAATATAATATTTTTAGGATACATCTGGTCAATTGTTTATGTCAAATGGATCATCAGAATTAATAAGTGATGATGTTGATGCAACTGGTACACGTGTACGTCAAGCTATTGAAAATGTACAAAAAAAAATAACTAAAACACGAGATTCTATTAGAATTGAACAAACTACACGTGATGGTAAGTTATTTATTTATTTTTTTTTAACATGTAATATGATATATTATGTATACTTGATATTTAATATCAATAAAAATACAAAAAATCATATATAATTTAATGTAAATAAATATATTTATATTTCAGAAAATGTTAATGAATATCTTAAAGTAGCAGCAGGAGCTGATAAACAACAATTAGCACGTATTAAAACAGTTTTTGAAAAAAAAAATCAAAAATCAGCTCATAATATTGCACAATTACAAAAAAAACTTGATAGTTATACTAAAAAATTAAGAAATTGGGAAATGAATGGTGCACCAGCAAGTCATAGACAACCAAGAGAAGTACTGAGAGACATGGGACAAGGTCTTAAGTGAGTCACTGATAAATTCAACATTTTATTTTTATACATATGATTTTTTTTTTTTTATCTCTATTTCTAAGAATTTATATATTATTTTTTTCTTTATAAAAAACCCTGAAAAGATCTATAAATAAAATCAATGTTAAGGTTGCTAAAGAAAAAAAAAATAAATAAATACTTTTACTAGAATAAAAAATTTACAATTTAAATTTACAAATTTTATGAATTAAAAATTGTTTTTTTTTTTTTTTTAGAAACGTGGGTGGAAATATAAGAGATGGAATAACTGGATTTTCTGGGTAATTATAAAATAATTTATAATATAATTATAGTAATAGTTTTTTATTTTTAATAATTTATTTTAATATTAAAATTTTTTTAGAAGTGTCATGTCGAAACCTAGAGAGTTTGCACATCTTATTAAAAATAAATTTGGCAGTGCTGACAATATCAACACATTATCACGTGAGTTTAATGTTATTATTTATTTAAAATTTGTTTATATTTTTAATAATCTATCATTTTTTTTTTTTAAACTAATTTGTTGTGTATTGAATAATTATTTGTCTTGGCATTCATTGAATGTTTTCTTAATGTTTATATGTTTAACTTTTAATATATTTTTAATATTTATTAATACACATATTTAAATAAATATAATAATTTATGTTTTGCTGTCCACTTCAGTTGATGGTAGTAAGTTTAAAAAAAATACAGATTTTATTTTTTTTTAACATTCTTTATTTTTTGTTTGTTATTTTTAAAAATTTCTACTTCTCAAGAGCAAGTAATTAATAAAATAAAAAACCTTTTTATATAGTAAATAAATACAACGTTGATTCATTGATAATAATTTTAATTGCTCTTGTGAAGTAGTAAGTGTGTTATTAAAAATAAACAAACGAATTTAATAGTAATATTAGTCATATTTGAATTAGTTATTGCTCGTTTAAATGTTGTCATGATTTATAGTAATTATTCCATTTATATACCTTGAATTTCCTCGTTGTCCAATACTAACGATTCTGGCTAGATTAAATATATTTGTTAATTATTTAAAAATATCATATTAATTTTAATATTTATTATATATGTTATCATTTGTCATGAGCTTGTTATTAATATAAATTATTAGTTTTAATAATTATTATATTAGATGTTTATTTGTGCATCATATTTATTATTTTGAATGATAAATTAAATCAATATAAAGCCTGAATTATAGAATTGGATAATGAAGAACTAACGCACAATTATGTGTGTATTTTTTTTTTTTTTTCTTTTTTTCTTTTCTACTGTGTAAAACAGATGGTTCAACTTTTTATGTAAATGAACAACAACGTACAGGTAATGGTGATAATACAAGTGTTGATGATGAAAAACAACATCATGGATCAGCAACTTTACCTGGTGGATGTAGTTTAGGATCTGGTCATAGTGGTGTACCAGTTAAATTTCCATCTGAAGAAGGATCAGAATGTTCAAGTGTTACTAGTGAAAGTGGTCCTGGTAGTAGAGGACAAACACATACATGTCCAACAAATAATTCAGCATTTAGTCTTAAATCAATATTTGCTGAATTACAAGAACATCGTGAAACATTTGATCGTATGAGAGAAAAACTTGATAATGTTAAGGTAAATATTATAATTTAAAATTTATTTTTTCAATAGTATGTTGTATTAAATTACTTATTTAATTATTTTTTTTTTTAAACTATATTATAGACATTACAACAAGAAGTTACATATTTATCAAATTCATTACAAGAAGAAAGATTTCGTTGTGAAAGATTAGAAGAACAAATAAATGATTTAACTGAATTACATCAAAATGAAGTTGAAAATTTAAAACAAACAATAACAGATATGGAAGAAAAAGTACAATATCAAAGTGAAGATCGTTTACGTGATATACATGAAATGTTAGAAAGTTGTCAAACTAAAATATGGAAAATGGAACATCAACAACAACAACATCAACAATATGTTACACTTGAAGGTCTTGATAATAGTAATGCTAGAGCATTAGTTGTTAAATTAATAAATGTGGTGCTAACTGTACTTCAAGTTATATTGTTACTTGTTGCAACTGGTGCTGGTATTATGATGCCATTTCTTAGAACAAGGTATGAATTATAAATACAAATATATTATTATTATTTAATTACTAATTTTTATTATTTAATCTAATTTAATTATCTTTACAATATAAAATACTCATATTAACAATTATTAATTAATCATAACCCAAATTATTAATCAATTATTATTATTTATTTTATATTTTATTTTTATATCATCATTTTATCAAAACAATTGGGAAATTTCTTTTTCTTTTATTTATTGATATTCGTATATTCATAACAAGTTTTAATAATTTTTAATAACTTTTATTTCAATTTTTATATATGAATATCAATATATAAATTAATTAATTTTATATTTATTTCATCATCAATACAATAAAACACTCTGGGGACATTATCATCAAACACATTTCTCATCTTTTTTGGTTTATTTTTTTTTTTTTCCACCCATTTGTTTCAGCTGTAATAAGCCTCATTGTTTCATGTGCAGGGTGCGCATTTTGACAACAACATTTGTTGTTCTTGGTATTGTATTCGTTCTCAAACAATGGCCTGAAGTACATGACGTTGGAAGTCATCTAATGCGACATATTAAACAAACACTTGCTGTCAAGTAGCATTGTAAGTTAATAAAAAAAAACAAAAAATCTTAATTTACTTTTAAATTAATAAATTAATCTCATCAAAATAAATTAATATTTTATATATTTTTACAGGGTGGAATTAATAAATCTTTCTAAAGACTTTTTTTTTTTTTAAAACAAACAATTTTTTATTGTCACTGAAGTAACTAAGCAATAAAATTAGATAATTAATTTAGCAATTAATTGTGCATGATTATTGCTAATTTAAATGACAAAAAATATATATATATATAAAATAGTAAATAATAATAAAAATAAAGACAAATACTTCAAGAAGAACTTTTATAACAAAAAAAAAAAAAAAACGTTTGAGTAATGATTTATAATTCTCTATTGAGTTTAAAATTTATTTATGTGTAATTAAGTGTAGAAATTGATGATGATAATAAGGAGATAGTTGTAATAATTGTATCATATAAATTAGTGTTAAGAATATGTGATAATGGACATTGTGGAAAAAAAAAAAAAAATGAAAAAAAAACTTTATTAAATAAGTAATTTGATAATATCCCTTGGAGATGTGGCTGGCTCGATCCTCCGTGAATTTATAAATAATAAGACTCACTGTGCGTAATTATTGTTTAACTAAAAAAAAAAAACAATTGTGATGTCTCGATTATGAAAAAAAAAAATAACATTTTTGTGTTTGTTATGACGAAATTAATAATTTTTTAAAACATCATGACAACATAGTGGAAATGAGAATAAGTCTGAGAGTTTGACAACTTCAATATTAACATTTAATAATTAAAATAATAATAAAATAAATAAATAAATAATAATAATGATAAAAAATTAATTAATTAAAATTAATATTAACCTGTGTTTTTGTGTTACGGATGATCGAGTGTAATATAAAATTGCTGCTGAAATTATTTATTGATAATAAAATATTTTGATATATACGTATATATAAAAGAAAATAAAAAAAAAAACAAAGTAAAGAAAAAACAAAAATTAATAAAATGTTATTTACTATATTTACATTTTATTATTTTTTCTTTGTCAAAAAAACAATGCTGCAATTATTCATACATATATATATTTTTTTTTATATATAAAATGCACAGAAATTCAGTATTATTCAGAATCGTGTTTAATAAATATTTTGTAAATTCATTTTAATTAATTTAAAATAATATCAATTTTTAAATTTCATCATTAGAATAAGTTATTTTAAATAATTTAATACAAAATTTCAATATCACATTTGACGTAAATACAAATATTTTCAATATTCAAAAATAAAAAAAAATTTTTAATTTATTAAAATAAAATAAAATAATATCAATAAATTTCTGTAAAATATTATCATCGCTCTCTGGTATAATATCTTTAAACTGCTGTGACTATAAATAAGTTATTAATTTTTTTTTTTTTTTTAAATTAAAAAACACAAAATTAAAATAATAAAAATGAATTAATAATTATTTTTCTTGGGGATCAAAAAATATAACAAAGACAAAAATAAAAACATTGACATAAATGAAAAATTAATTTATATTAATTTAAATGACTTGAATAAATTATCTGCCAAATAATCATTAAATTAAATATCATTCATCAAATTAACAAACAGAAAAATTTAATTAAAAGAAAAAAAAAATAAATAACTTATGGAAAAATTATTAAATATCATAAATATCTATAACGTCCGATATTTTATTTACTTTGATACGGTTTTTAAGTTTTTCATTTAATTATTTTTATCATTAATTTTAATTATAATTTATTAATAATAAATGTGTGTATATGATTGTTCTATGTACACAAGTCCATAGAAAAAAAAAATTTTAATAATTAAATAATTAGTTAAAAGTATTAAAACAATTAAACAAAAAAAAAAAATTTTGTTTTGAATAGCACTGGTGGCTGCTTGCATCCACAATTTGACGACCGGGTCGTGTGTCCCTATCAAATTAATTAGAAAAAAAAATTAAAAAAACAAATAATTAAATTGTAAAGAATTAATTCTTTTAAAAAAATAATTATTAATTGCTTGCAAATTATTATTATTTTTAAAATAGTTGAGTTAGATAAAAATTTTAAAAAACAAATGATTTTTATTAGCACAATTAAAAACGAAAATTAATTAATAAAATGTGAATAGATATGTGTATATGATAAAATATATTTGACAAATTAATTATCAAATATAATTAGATAAAAATTAAACTAAATTTATTAAAAATAATAATCAATGAATTTAAAATGACCATTGATATATGTAAAAGGGTCCCCTAATATTTAAAAATAAAAAAAAATATTCACATTAAAATTTAAACTTCATTAACAAAAGAAAAACAAAAACAATAACAACGATAAATGTATTTTGTACTTTGTTAATAACTGTTTGTATATTTTTTTAATCGGCAATTGCAATTTTGTATAAAATAAATTTTATAATCTGACAATGTTTTTTAATAAAAAAAATTAATAATAGAAAGAATTAAATTAAATAATTGGGGACTCTTTATAATATTTAATAAATTAAATTATAAATAATTGTCATGATGCCTTGTTTAGGTGATTAAATAAAATAAAAAATATATATAAATCGTCGTCAATTGCAAGAATGGTTGATAAAGTTAATAAACAAAAAACAAAAATATATTAATAAATATTAAAAACATAAAATAATACACAAAATTACACAAACATGTACATCATATTACTTGAAGCTCTCTTTTAGTCTTTGCAAATAAATTATAAATTGCCCAAAAACAAAAGAAATAATAAATTTAAAAATATTTATGCTGAGCAATTATTGTTTTTCATGTATATTATTGTTTTAATACTAAAAAATAATACTAAAAAATAATAAAAATATGTGCATTTTTAATAAAGAACAATAATTAATTTATTTAAATAGAAAAAATAATTATTTAATGACAAGTTATGTTTAAAAAACTGTTTGAATAATACTTCTTCGATCATTATATTTGCCTAATACAATCTCAAAATTTTTTCGAAAGAAAAAATCCATATACCTCTTCGGTCATTATATTCGCCTGATACAACTTCAAAATTTTTTAGAAAAAAAAAAAATCAAATACTTCTTCAGTCATTATATTTGCCTGTTAAAAATTAAAAATTTTTCAAAAAAAAAAAAATTCGAATACCTCTTCAGTCATTATATTCGCCTAATAAAATTTCAAAATTTTTTAGAAAAAAAAAATTCAATACCTCCTTGGTCATTATATTCGCCTAATAAAATTTCAAAATTTTTGCAGAATAAAAAAATTCGAATACCTCTTCGGTCATTATATTCGCCTGATACAAATTCAAAATTTTTCAGAAAAAAAATAAATTCGAATACCTCTTCAGTGATTATATTCGCCTAATAAAATTTCATTTTTTTCGAAAAAAAAAAAATTCGAATACCTCTTCGATCATTATATTCGCCTAATAGAAATTCAAAAATATATTATTCAAAATTTTTTCAAAAAATTTTTAAAAATGTTACTATCGATATCTTGAGAAATATTAATCTTAGAAAAAAAGTATATACGGATTTGAAAAGCTCTTTTTGAGCCCTCAAATTTCGATATAACTCGAAATTTTTTCGATATATTTTTCGATAAGTTAATATCGATATATCGAAAAATATCGGTCCTAGAAAAAATGTATGAATAGATTTGAAATCGTCTTTTCGAGACATATAATTTCGATATATCTCGAAATTTTTTCGATACATTTTTCGATAAGTTACCATCGATATATCGAAAAATATCGATCCTAGAAGAAAAAGATAAATCGATTTGAAATCGTCTTTTCGAGACATAAATTTTCGATAAATCTCGAAATTTAATCGATACATTTTTCGATAAGTTACGTTCGATATATCGAAAAATATCGATCCTAGAAAAAATGTATAAATCGATTTGAAATCGCCTTTTCGAGACATAATTTTTCGATATATCTCGAAATTTAATCGATACATTTTTCGATAAGTTACGTTCGATATATCGAAAAATATCGATCTTAAAAAAAAGGTATATATCGATTCGAAATCGTCTTTTCGAGACATAATTTTTCGATATATCTCGAAATTTAATCGATACATTTTGCGATAAGTTACTATCGATATATCGAAAAATATCGATCCTAGAAAAAATGTATAAATCGATCTGGAATCGTCTTTTCAAGACATAATTTTTCGATATATCTCGAAATTTAATCGATACTTTTTTCGATAAGTTACTATCGATATATCGAAAAATATCGATCCTAGAAAAAATGTATAAATCGATTTGAAATCGTCTTTTCGAGACATAATTTTTCGATATATCTCGAAATTTAATCGATACATTTTTCGATAAGTTACTATCGATATATCGAAAAATATCGATCCTAGAAAAAATGTATAAATCGATTTGAAATCGTCTTTTCGAGACATAATTTTTCGATATATCTCGAAATTTAATCGATACATTTTTCGATAAGTTACTATCGATATATCGAAAAATATCGATCCTAGAAAAAATGTATAAATCGATTTGAAATCGTCTTTTCGAGACATAATTTTTCGATATATCTCGAAATTTAATCGATACATTTTTCGATAAGCTACTATCGATATATCGAAAAATATCGATCCTAGAAAAAATGTATAAATCGATCTGGAATCGCCTTTTCAAGACATAATTTTTCGATATATCTCGAAATTTAATCGATACATTTTTCGATGAGTTACTATCGATATATCGAAAAATATCGAAGTTAAAAAAAAACGGGAAAGTGCATCGAATACCTCTTTTCAAGCCCTGAAACCCTGATATCACTAAAAAATTTTATAAACGAAATTTCGATGCAGTTATTCAATTCAAAAGAAAACTCGAGTACCTCTTCGGTCATTATATTTGCCTAATAGAAGTTGAAAACTTTTTCAGAAAAAAAAAATTCAAATACCTCTTCAGTCATTATATTTGCCTAATATAATTTCCAAATTTTTTCAAAAAAAAAAAAAAAATTCGAATACCTCTTTCGTCATTATATTCGCCTGTTAAAATTCAATTTTTTTTTTCAAAAAAAAAAAAAAAAATCAAATACCTCTTCGGTTATTATAATCGCCTGTTAAAAATTAAAAATTTTTCAAAAAAAAAAATTCGAATACCTCTTCAGTTATTATATTTGCCTAATATAATTTCCAAATTTTTTCAAAAAAAAAAAAAAAATTCGAATACCTCTTCAGTCATTATATTCGCCTGTTAAAAATTCAATTTTTTTTCAAAAAAAAAAAAAATCAAATACCTCTTTGGTCATTATATTTGCCTGTTAAAAATTGAAAATTTTTTTGAAAAAAAAAATCGAATACCTCTTCATTTATTATATTCGCCTGTTAGAAATTCAATTTTTTTTCGAAAATTAAAAATATAGAATAAGCGCAAGTCTTTTCAATTTTATAAAATCTCTGATTTTTATCAGGAACATAGAATGAGCAAAGAGGTATCCCTGAGATGTCTTACTGTTGATATTTTCGAAAAATATAATGACAGACAAATTCTGAATTGTAACAGGATAATAGGAGAGGAGAGAGGTATGAAATAGAGGTCATTTTATACCAAGTAAATGCTGAAAAATTTCAATCAATTAGATTACGAATAAAATGCAGTCAAGTGTTCTGTTTATAATAGTATATAATTTTTATTTACAGTTTTTTAATATAAAAAAAAGATTAATTTCATTTACCAATAATTTAAATGATAAATATTAGTTAATAATGTTATAAAAAATTAAATGATTAGTTGTATTTATTTAATAAATAATTTAATTTTTTTCAATAATAACTTCATCAGATTTGATAATATTATCTTCATTGTTAATTTGTTCTGTGCTATTTGGATTTTTTAAATCCTGTTGTTCTATTGTTTCTGTTATTGTTGGTAATAATGTTGTTGTTGTTGTTGTAACTTTGTGTTTTTTTTTATGACACATCATTGATGATCTTGATACAAATGTTTTTGAGCAAATATCACAAACATATGGTCTAACACCACTGTGTAATCTTTTATGAATAGCAAGTGGTGAAAATTGAGTAAATGTTTTAGAACAAACATCTAAAATATATATTAATTATTAATATTATATTAATTTTTTTTAATTTAACATTTTATTACTAATTTAAACTTACCACATTTATAAGGTCTTTCCCCATTGTGTGATCTAATATGACATCTTAAAGCTGATTTTCTTGCAAATGCCTGATGTAAAAAGAAAATATAAAAAATATAAAATTTTATAATTATAAAATAATAATAAATTATAAATTACCTTATTGCATGAATCAAATTCACATATAAAACTTTTTTCTCCAGTATGCATTGTTGAATGAATTTTTAAATCAACTCTTGTTAAAAAACCTTTACCACATACTTCACAAAGATATGGTTTTTCTCCAGTATGAATTCTTAAATGTGTATTTAAATAACTTTTACTAACAAACATTTTATTACAAACTTCACATGGATATTGTCTATTATCTTGACCAGAATGTGTTTTTTGATGTGATTTACATAAACCTTTTGTGATAAAACTACGTTCACAAATATCACATGTGTATGGTTTAACACCAAGATGACGATTTTGATGATCTAATAATGATTGTTTTGTTTTAAAATTTTGTCCACATGTTATACATGGATATGGTTTTAAATCTGAATGTACACGTTGATGTACAATTAAATAACTTTTACATTGAAAACCTTTACCACATGTTGAACAACTAAAATCAAATTGTCCAGTATGAGTTGCAGTATGTTGTGCTAAACCAATTTTACTTCTAAATGCTTTATCACATAATGTACATTTAAATGGTTTTTCACCAGTATGTTTTCTCATATGTTCTTGTAATTTATAATTAGTACGATAATGTTTACCACATTGTTGACATATTTTTGGTGTCCATTTTTGTCTTGTATTTTTTTTAATATTATTATCATTATCATAATCATCATCATTGTCATTGTCATCTTCATCATCATCATCATCATCATCATCATTATCAACGTTATTATCATCAATATGATTATTATCATTAATACTATTGTCATTATTAATTTCACATTTTTTATTTTTTTTTTTTATTTTAATATTATTATTAATTGATTTTTTTTTATCATTATTATGATTATTAATGGTACTGTTACTATTATCATTATTGTTATTACTATTATTAATACAATTATTTTTATGATGTGTTAAATCATTAATACTTGTAAAATATAAATTACATGTACAAGAATAAAAATGTTCATCATAATGTTGTGTTAAATTATCTGGTTCATTTGATGCTTCATTACAAAATGGACAAATATACCAATGTAAACCATTTTCATCACTTGTTGGATTATTTAATGCATTTTCTAATAATTCATGTTGTTCATTTTTTGTATATACAATTATTTCTGTTGTTTCATGACTTGTTGATGGTATATTATTTGTATCAATAATATTTGTTGTTATTAAATTATTATCAATACCATTATTAATTATTTGATTATGTGTTTGATCATATGAATTATTTGATACCTGTAATTAATAATATTATTATTTATATTATATTGTATTTATTAAAAATATATTTATTCAATTAATATGATGATAATTACTGTTTCAAATTTAACTCCATCACTCGTACAATAATGTACCAATTGTTCTTGATCTGTTGTTTCAGTATCAATACTTGTAACATAATTAATAGCAAGATGACCAACAACAGTCATTTCTCCATCAATATTCAATGTCATTTCATGATTTGAAACCTTTATTTTAAATAATTTTAATAGTTTAAATAGATATATAAATATAGAATATATAGAATAGCTGTACTTACTTCACGAATATGTTCATCAACAAGTCTAGCTGTATCACCATCAAGTTCATCAATGCTAACTTCAATATTATTATCAACATGTGATATTTCATCTTGTTCAATTATTTGTTCACTACCAATAATATTTATATCATCGATAACTTGTAATGTATGAATTGTTGTATTATTTTTATTATCAATATTTATACCATCATTATTTTCAACAACTTCATTGTCATTGTTACATGGTAAATTATTAATTTGATTATTAATATCTGTCATATCTGGTATATTAATATCATCATCATCATTTAAATTATCATGTATATTATTTTCAAATTTAATAATCATTTTATGAAATAATTTATCTGCTTCAATTGTTTTTTGATGAAATTCATATAATTGATCTAATTTTATAGCACAATCTTGACAAACAGCTTTTGGTAATTGATCAGTTAATGATATCTAAAATAATAATAAAAATATATCAAATAAAATAATTAATTTATTATATTTAATTAATATAGGATATATTTATTTATATTTATTAATATTATTTTTATATCAGGTTTTGATTGTCACCTGAATTGGTAAACATGATGTTATTTTTTTATCAATTTTTATTATTTTATCATCACCCAAATCATCATGAAATATTGGTAATCCCATTAATAATATTTTTGATGCACAAAGTCGACATAAATTATTAAATTCACTAATACTATTCATAATTATTTAAATATACTTATAGAAAAAAAAAATTTGATAGAAATAGTTATCAAAAGAAAAAATTATTAAATAGTAATTACAACAGGTATAATAAATATTATTATTTTAAATTATTTATGTCATTTAAATAATTGAAGTTTGTATAAAAAAATATCACTAAACATTACTTTGTTATTGTATCAACAATAATTGTTGATTTATTTTTATTTACAAATTATATTGAATTATACTGATGAAGCCAACACCATGTTTTTCTTGTTATCATTTTTTTTAAATAATTATTTTTAATAAATATTTAAATAAATTATTAATATTTATTTATAAATATATATAGATATATATACACACACAGTTAATAATTGTTAAATTTTTTTTAACAACAAAATGATGCTGTTTAACACTGAATGATTGTTGGCTCAATTCCAATGGCGATTGATGACAAAAAAAAAAAAAAAAACAATAATGAATGAAAAAAAAAAAAAAATGGAAAAAATATTTTTAGAAATTTGACCGGAAGGTGCTGCACTCTGTGAGTATAAATTGTAACAATAACATATAAGACTTCTACCTTATCGACAAATTTGAATTATTATTTTTTTTTTATTTATTTTTAAATTCAAAAAAAATGCACACACAAAGAGTAACGCAGCTGAAAATATAATTAAAAAAAATTAAATAATGAAAGAGTAATATGAGTGACTTGTAGACAATTTATTTTCTTTTCTATTTTTTGTATTTTTAAAAATTTAAATTAAATTATTATTTTTGTTTCAACTGTATGCAAAAATAAATCAAAGTAATTACTAGTTTTAGATGAATTAATCATGTCATCTGGATCAATTGCTATTTCTGTATGCTAACTTGGTTTTAGTGACATTAATTTTGCAATTGATTTACCAGTTAAACAACCAGTAAAAACAACAAGTACTTTGTGTACTTTTAGCTTTTCTTCGTTGTAAAAATAATTTTATCAATAAATAACATGTAGAACTTATAAAATTATAAATAGTTGTATCGTTGGTTATTTTATAATACATCTATAACTTTTCAAAATATATTTTATAAATTAAATAATATCAAAAATAATAATCCAAATAATTATTTATTAATTTTTTTAACAAATTTTTTATTACTTTTTTTTTTAAATTAATTTACTATTTATTAAAAATAATAAAAATTAATTATTAAAATTGTATAATTATTTTAATTTATTTATAAAAAATATTTTTTATTATTTTTTTAATTTTACACATTAATTAAACAATACATTTTTTTTTTTTTCATCACTTAATTTTCTATTCTAAAAATTAAAAAATAAGAAATTAAATATTTAAATAATATTATTTTGTGTTCCCAAGTCACACAAATGGGATATGTGGTATTATATTTTTAGAATTTTACTTTAAAAGCTGGAAACAAACTGGCAATGAGCCAGCAAGGTGGCTTTTAACTGTTTGGGAACAGACTTCGAGCTGTGACATCGAAATTTTTTGGTCATTGTCAAATTGTGAGAATTTTTTTATTTATTAATTAATTAAAGTGTAATTATTGTAAATTATTAATTAAATTATTATTAACATGTGAAATGGTGAAATTAAATAATTAATTAACATTAATTATTTATATATTTTTTACTCATATATTTGATATTAAATTACAACAATGATTCACTGTGAATTTTAATAAAATTTCATCATAATTTATTAATAGCCACTTGTTTATATAAAAAAAAAAAACAAAAAAAAATATACCAATAAATTTTTTATTCAAATAATAATTTAAAGTATTAAAAATATAAAAATTAAAATAATATTTAAACAATGTCATTTTGATGCTTTAAAAATAAACACAAATAAATAAGTAAAAAAAATAAATATTAATATTATATTTTAAATATAAAAATTTAAACGTAAAATAATAATAATAATTTTTTTAAATAAATAAATAAATAAAAATAAATTCTTTGTTATTTTGTTTTAAAAAATATTTCTATATTTACATTATTTTAAAATTTTTAGTTTTATCTATTTATAGTTATTTCCCTTGGCCTCGAGCACGTGTCATCCACCCTGAGTATTCTAAACTTTTTTAAAAATTATATTTTATTATTAAAGTCATTGGTTTAATAAAAAAAAAAAAACCACCCACGTATTGAGTAATATATTTAGAATAAAATAAAGAATAAAATTGAAATAGAAAAAAATATTGAAAGACCATGTCGACTGACAAAGAACATTTAGCTTGCCAATATTGAAAGGATACAAACCAGCCAAGTGGATCAAGTCGTAGTCTGTTAATGGTTTTTAAACATCCAAAAATAAACTAAACAAGTAGCTCTAAATATTGGCAATAATATAACTACATACGCACTTGATTTTAACAAAAAAAAAAAATGATAGTAATAAGATGAAATTAAAATTATAATGAAATCATATCTTATTATTTTTCAGATCAAAATTTTCTATTTCAAAAAAAAATAATAAATAGAAAAATATATTTTTTTTTATTATTAAATTAAAAATAATTTATTTCGAACGATTTTAATTAATTTAACAATTAAAAATGGGAGTTGGTGGTAGTTTACAAAATAATAATAAAAATCCAGAACCACCACCTTTACCACCACCATTTGGACCAGGTGATCTATCAAGATTTTCAAGAATTTCAACAATTACAAATAATTCTTTAACAACTGAAAATGTAATATTATAAAATTTAAAATAATATAATATAATATAATTATTATTTAATTTATAAAATTTTAAATAATATTTAAATTTTAGGAAGAAAAAAATCGTGATAGTTTAACAACTGAAGAGTGGTGGCAAAATCAACCATCAGCACCAAGTCTTCAAAGTTTCAATCAACATCAAGAAACATTGGTAAGTTAATTATATAAAAAATTACAATAAAAATAAATTAAGAAAATTATAAATTTTATATATTTATCATGTTTATTTTTATAATTATAAACACATGATTTCTTCTCTCAACAAATTTATGAATAATATTTGATATAAAAAAAATTATGATAATATATATATAAATTTTGGCAAATAACCAGTATTATTTTCTTGGTATAGTTGTATGGTTAAATCGGTGATATTAAAATTCATTTAAATACTCGTCTTATATCACGTGTGTTATTTTTTTTTTTCATTTAGCTGATACTTTTATTTCTAAATCTTATTCAGTACACCAATGTCTTTCAAGGAGAGTAGACATTAAATCACAGAGTAATTTTATTATTGAAAAAAGTGAATAACAATAAATATATATTTCGATAAATTTTCAAGTTTATTATTGATAAAAAATTGAATATTATATATATAATTTTTTTATTTTTTATAATTAAAAGTTAAGATACGCAAATCAAATGACTGGTTGGCAAACAGAATATTCAAATATACAATCATTACATCAAGAAGCAATGGAATTAACTAGAACAGTATCACATCTTGCTGCTGCAAATCAACAATTAGCAACAGCTCATTCAGCATTATTATCACAAGTTGAAATATTATATATGGAAATAAATAAAAATAATGAAATAGATAATAAAAAAAATATAAATAAAAATGATGATAGTTTGAATAAACGTATTGAAATAATTGAAGAAATTATTAAAAAAAATATAATTAAAGATAATGATAATGATAAAAATAATATTAATAACAATAATGATGATGAATTAATTGATGAAATTAAAAAAATTAAAATTAATAATAATGAATTAAATGAAATAATTGAAAAAATTAAAATTGATTTTGATATTGTACAAAAGAATTACGAAGTAAGTATTTTATAAAATTTATATTTATTTATTTAATTAAATTAAATTAATTGATTAATATATTTTTTTAAAATTTAGATATCAACAATTGATTGTAAAAAACAAAAAGATGAATTAATTGAAATAAAATATTTACATGATGCTGATAAAAAAAAAATAATAAATATGGAAAATAAATTAAAAATAAGTAATGATGAATGTAATAAATTGAGATCAAGACTGCATGAAGAAATTGAAAATAATAAAAAAAATAATGAAATAATTGATAAATCATTAAGCGATAATAAAAGACTGAATGAAAAAATTGAAATTATTAATAAAAAAAATAATTTAATTGATGCTGGTAAGTAAATAAATAAATAATAATAAAAAAACCTTAATATGTAATATTATTATAATTTTAAATATTTAATTAATAGAAACATCAATGGAAGATGATTTATCTGAACGACAAAATCTTGAAGAATTTAAAAAAGATTTATCAATGAAAAGAGAAGCAAGACAACGTGCAATAGCAGCAGTATCATCAGAAATGGAAAGATTAAAAAAAGAACTTGATGCTGAAAAAGTAGCTCATTCAGAAACATCAAAAATATTAGATATATTAAAAACTCAAGCTGATAATGGTACATGTAATAATGTTAAATCAAGTATTGAAATATCAACAAATACACCAGATGATTGGAATATAAATAATAAAACAATAAATATTATTCAACAAAATGCACAAAGATTAACAGATGTATTAAAAGTAAGTGATGAATTAAGATCATGTATACGTTTACAAATTGAAAAAATTGATGATTTAAGATATCATCTTGAATGTGAACCAGATAAATATAAGCAAAAAATTAAAATATTAAATGATATATCAATAATAAATAAAGAATCATATGGTAATCGTCAAATACAAATTAATTATTTAAAAAATTTACAATCAAAATTTGTTAATGGTTTTATTGATAATGAAAATAATATTAATTATGATATTGATGATGATTTAAGATTAGAATATGATAGACAAATTGATGATGTTAAAAAATTAAAAAAACTTTATGATGAAAGAATGAGAATACTTGTTGATTTAAAAGAATCAATTGGTAAAGAATTTTTAACAACAAAAGATCAATTAAAATGTGTTATTAAAGATAAAGAATTTGTTGATGAAGAAATTAAAAAAGCTGAAGAAAAGGTTATTATTTATTTATTTAATTTAATTTAATTTGTTTAATAATATGTATATGATTATTTTTATTTATTTATTTATTTATTTATTCATTTACAGATTGATGAACAAGATACAGTTATATCAAATTTAGAATCACAATTGGGTTTAACAAAAGCTGATTGTCGTGATTTACAAAATCAAATGTCTATTATTAATAATTTATTTTCTCAAATGTTATTAAGTGCATCATCAGCAGATATGGATTTAGATAGATTAACTGAATTAATACAAGAAAATCATGATTTAATAAGTGATATGGCTAAAGAAGAAGGTACTGAAGCAGCAGCATTACCAAAATTATTACTTGATTTAGTTGAACAAGTTGATGGTATACCAGAAAAAAAAGATGAAGATAATATTAAAGATGAAAAAAATATTGCTAATAATTTACCAAAAGTATGGAAAGTATTATTAGAATTATTAAGTTGTCATGATGATAATAACAATGGTAATACATCAACAGTATCAGCATCACTTATTGATGATCCAAATATATGTTATAAATCAATTGATACACCAAGTGGTCCAAGACTTGTTATATCAGTTAGTAAAACATATATCAGATTAAAAGAACTTATACTTGAAAAAAAATCATTAGAAAAAGAAATGGGTAGAATGAAACAACTTAATTTACATTTAGAAAGTAAATTAGGTGAACAAGTATGTATATTTATAAAATTAAATATTAATATTAATATTAACATAAGTATATATATATTTAATTTAATTTATTTATTTTAAGGAAAAAAGATTATCAACAGTTGCTGATGAATTAAGTAAAACTTGGAATATTGTTGGTAGAATGCAAGCACAACATCAACAATTACATACACATGAAAAAATATTACGTTATGAATTACAACAAAAAAGAAAAATGTTACAAGAATTAAAACAAGAATTAGAATATTGTCGTGAAAAATGGGAATCAGCTAGACAAAAAAATACAAATACTGAAATTGAATGGAGAAATTTAAGACGTGAATTTGCAGCAAGAAAAGCACTTGCTGCACAAGAATTATTAAATACAAGGTAAATTAAATTTTAAAAAAATTTAATAATTAATTAAATTAATTTTAATAATAAATTTTTTTTAGTGGTGAAAGTGGTTTTAGTGATGAAAGAGGTGATGATTCAGATGAAGAAGATAAACAAACTGAAGAAAGAACAAGAACTGGACCACGTAGAAGAACACGAAAGGTAAATTATATATGGATTTATTATAAATTTATAATAAATAATTTAATTAATATATATTTTAATAAAACAGGAAAATCTAAAAATTCAAACTTCTGATACTGATTCAGAACAACCAACAGACACTGAAATATCAGAAACAAATATAGAATTATTAAATTTAACAGAACAACAAACATCAACATCAAAACTTGAAGAATCAATAAAAATTAATGAATTAAATAATCAACAAGATAATAAAAATATTGAATCAATAAATCCACTTGATCAAGCACTTACAAATGTCATAGAAAATTTAATAAATATTGATGATAATAACTCAAGTATTAATAATGATTCAACAAATTTAATTACATCTGATGCATCAAATAAAAATATTCAATGTGAAAATGATACAAATGTTTCTGTATTTTCAATTGGACCATTTCCACAATCAACAAAAATGGTACAATTTAGTGATCCTCTTGTTGTTGGTCCATCAATTCAAACAGATGAAAAAATTGAAAATAAAATTGATAATTTTATATTTGATAAAAAAGATAATTGTTTGTCAGAAACAAAAGATAATAATGAAGAAAAAGAAAATAATGAAAATAAAGAAATAATTGAAAATACAAAAAAAATTGTAGATGATGACAGTGTTTCATCTGGATCAACAAGTTTATCAAAAACAATACGTACACCTGAAGAAGTTTTAGCAGCAAGATCTGAAAGATTAAAACGACTTGAAGAACAAGCTGATTGGTTAATGAAAAAAATGAATGCAACAAATCGTCGTGGATCAGAATTGAGTAACAGACTTGAAGAACTTCATGAAACTTATGGTGATGCACCAGTTCCACCACCAATGCCAGATATATTGCCAATTGTTAGACTACCAACAGTTCAGGTAAATTAATTTATACATTTATTTTATTTAAATAAAAATATTAATTATAAAATTTATATGATTTTTAAACAGGAAGAAGAATCTAGAACTAAAGCATCAACGAATAAACAAAACGAACAATCTTAAATAAATATAAAAACGATCAAGAAAAAAAATCGAAAGTATATAATTGATTAATTAAAAAAAAAATTATTGTTATTTTTATTATTAATAGAATAAAGAAAAATAAAAATTTCCTTTTTTTTACCTTAACATTTAAAATTATATTAATAAATATTATAAATTTTAATAAAAATCATGTTATTCATAAATTATTGTTTAATTTATTTGACAAAAATTAATTAAATTTATTAATTTTATTTATATATTTCAATATTAATTGTTAAAAAACAATTAATAATTTTGTTTTAATTATGGTTATATCAATTTTAGAAATTGTTAACCAACACCAATTGACCTTCTGTTTAGATAATTAGTATTATCGCAATTATAATTATTAACTATAATTGTAATTATATGCATTTTGTTTGGCAATAATGATAGTTAATTATAGATATATATATTTTTTTTTAAATTATTATAATTATAATTAAAAGAAAATGCATTAAAATAATTTAATTATTGGCTTTTAAAATTATTATCAATTTTAAAAATTATTTTATAATGTTTTTTACCTTGAAAAATTGAATATAAAACACACAAATTTTTTTACTAAAATGTCAGTAAAGTTTTTCTTTGAAGTTGTGTTTCGAATATATAAGAAGAAATGTTTATTTTTCGCAAGGTAATAAATAATTCATTAATTTATTTTAAATTATAAAAAAAAAAAAATAAATTGTTTGTAAAAATAAAAATATAAAATATTATGAAATAATTGTTTATATGTACTTACATTAAAGGTAATTATAATGTCAGTGTTGATTATTGGCATTATATTATTGACAACAAGTACTGAAGCCAAAAATAAAGATGAATCTGGAATGGCAGATGATCACTATGACATAATAACGTAATTAATATATAATTTATTTACACAAATATTAATTTATGTTAATGTTATGCGTTACCTTTTGTTATTTTTATTTTATTTTATTTTAGAAGAAGGAAAAAAAGATTTGCAGAACCTGATGATGAAAACATGAGAGATAAAAGATTTGCTGATCCTAGTAAAGCAAAAAAAGGTGGCAAGGCAAGCCCTTCTGCCAAGAAGGGTAAAACAACAAAACCTTCTTCTTTTGAAGGAAAACCTCTTCCTGGTAATAAAAAACCTCATTCTGATGATGAAAAATCTCCTTTTAATGAAGGAAAACCTCCTTCTGATGATGGAAAATCTCCTGGTGGAGAAGAACCTCTTCCTAGTGAAGAGAAACCTCCTGGTGAAGAGAAACCTCCTGGTGAAGAGAAACCTCCTGGTGAACAGAAACCTCCTGGTGAAGAGAAACCTCCTGGTGAAGAGAAACCTCTTGGTGAAGAGAAACCACCTGGTGAAGAGAAACCTCCTGGTGAAGAGAAACCTCCTGGTGGAGAGAAACCTCCTGGTGAAGAAAAACCTCCTGGTGGAGAAGAATCTCCTTCTAAGGAAAAATAACGTAATCCAAAGTAGTGAAAAATTTAATTAAAAATCTCGATGATAAAGTATTGTCTGAAGCTAAAAATATTTCAAAGATACACCTGAGTAAAAAAATAAAAAATATATAAGTATATAGCTTCAAACTTTAACTTTTATTTTACAATATTCTTGTTTATTTTGACACTATATGTGTATAATTTTGTATACGTTGACAAAATAAATATATATATAATAAAAATAATATCATAAATGAAATATTATTGCAACTTTTTAATATTATTTTTATATTTATGAATTTTTAATTTTAAACAGCATCAATTTTTTAAAGTCCATATCAAGTTGTAATATTATATTTACTATTAAATATCTTCGTTTTATAATTGCTTACCTTATTTTATTTTATTATTAAGTGATAAAATATTTTTTTTCCTAATATGTGTAGAGAGTTTTATGCAGACAGATATGAACCTGAAAAAGGAATGACAGATTAGTTAGCACCAAGGCAATAGATTACTTTTTATGATTCAGAAATTGATAAACCAATTTACAGTTCTGAAGAAAATTTCATTTATAAATACATTTAAATAAAAAATAAATAAATATATTAAATTTTATTTTTCATTACAAAATTTATTTATTTTATAAAAAATTTTTGTAATTATAATATATTGTTATTTAAAAATTCAACAACTTGATTTTACTTTATTTATGTTTATTTATTTTTTCTTTTTTTCAATTTCAGGCACTTTAATTTTATTTACTTTTTTTTATTTTTTTTATATATATATACATTTTGATGTTAAACATCTTTTAATATTTATTTTTAATTTTTTTTTTCATCAATTTTATTGTTACAAAAAAAAAATAAAAATAAAATATTTAAAAATATGTATAATATTCACAATTTTTTTTATTTTTATTTTTATTATTTCATCTAATTAACATCTAAGTGTTTTTTTTTTTTTTGAGAATAAAAAACTCGTAAAAATTTATTTGTATAACAATGAAGATCAGCGAAGTCTCTAACTCTCGAGAACGTAGTACAATTATTTATTTATTTTTTAAAAATTAAATTTAATTAAATTATTATATGGTTTAACCGATTTATCAAAAATTACAAATGTTTTTTATTTTATTTATCAATAGATTGATTTAGAATCAAACTAATTATTATTTTTTCTTTTATATATAATACTTGCACACAAATCACACACTCATATAATTATCTACAAAAAAATAATAATAATATATATCTTAAATACTAGTATTGGCCTTTCAGATTTCTACAAAAAATTATTTAATTCTAAAAAATTAACTAATACTTGAAAAAAAAAAAAAAAAAAAATTACAATAAAATATAATATTTTTTCATTTTAAAAAATATAAATCTTATTTATAAACTTATAAAAAATTTTATTCTAAAAAATATTTTCTTATTATTTTATATTTTTAATTTAGTTATTAATTTTTCTTAAATTATCACAGCGTACATCGTACACTCTTCACTGAGCTTAAAATTCTCGATTTAATTTAACAAAAAAATTTACAATAATTTAAAAAAAAAAACAAAATAATTAAAGTCTATCATTCAGTCATAAAAAAAAAAAAATAAAATAAAAATAAATTAAAAGGCACTGGTAGTCTTGTTTAAAAGGCACACACAGTATCATTATTTTCACGAGGTAGCTTAAAAATATTAATTTGAAAAATATTGTTATATGTTCAAGAGAGATTAAATAAACATTATTAAATAATGTATATTATGTATATATATATATATATAAATTAAAATAATATAGTGTTATTATTGTATCATTTGTAAATAACGATTTTCTTCAAGTAATGAACTCAATGATGATGTCATATCATTAATAATCATATTTGAACTTGCTGGTAACGGTTGTGGTAATGATAATGGATGTGTTGAACTTGATACATTTGTTTCATGTATTTGTCTATTATTACCAGACCAATTTCTACATTGTTCAACATATTCAAGTGTTCTTCTGTATGAATCTTGTCTCATACCAAGTGGTAATTTATGTGATAAACCTTGTTGACTTTGACTAATATCTCTACATTGTATTTCACCATTAGCATGACCATTGTAACAATCATTTTGATAATTCCAATGACAATTACAATTAAAATGTTGTTGTTGTGGATGTTGTGGTTGTTGTGATTGTTGTTGATTTTGTTGATTTTGTGATTGATTTGTTGTTGTACATGTACAATTTTGAATTCTACAATTATTATTTTGTCTTGTACATAAATTATTATTATTATTATTAATATTACTATTATTATTACTACTACTACTATTATTATTATTATTATTATTATTATTATTATTATTATTATTCATAATATTTTTTTGTTGAACACTTGATGGTGATTGATTTTGATTATGTCTTGGTGATAACGGATGAATACAATTTGTCATTTGTGAACAAATATTATTATTATTAATATTTGTTTGTCCATTTGTATGTAAATTTTGTTTAATATTTGTTGTTGATGGACATTGTTGTATACCAGCTGTTTGACAATTATTTAAATTTGTAATATCATTACTTAATGGCATTTGTTGATCACGTTGACATTGTGTTTGATTTAATAATTGATTACAATGATTAATTTGTTGTCCATTACGATTTGTTGTTTGACAATGTAATTGATTTGTACAATTTCTAATTTGACATTGTGATGATATATTATTATTTGTTGTTGTTGTTGTTGTTGTATTATTATTTGTTGGTAAACAATTTTGATTTTGATTTATTTGTTGTGTTGTACAATTTGTTGGTACAATTTGTTGTCCTTGACAATTATATGGTGAATAATATGGTGATAATGTTTGATGATTTTGTTGTGAACAATTTCTACTCATTTGTGCTGAATTTTGTTGATTATTTTGTGGTGGATTATTATGTTGTGGTGGTAATGCACCAGCTGCTGGTGATGTCATTGGTTGATCACTTATGTGACTTGGTGCATAATGTGAACCTGGTGACATGACTTGACTCAATGGACTTGATTGCATTTGATTATAAATTGGTGATTGTTGTTGTTGTTGTTGTTGTTGCTGCTGTTGATTTTGTGAATAATTTTGTGGTGGACAATAACCAGATGCTTGACTCATTCGTGAACTTGGACAGTGTGAATATGCTGGTGATGGTACTTGATAATTTTGACAATTTTGTACTGTTGGTGGTGGTGGCTGTTGCTGTTGCTGTTGTGGTTGTGTTTGCTGAGGTTGTTGTTGTGGTTGTTGTTGTTGTTGTTGTTGTGTTTGTGGTTGATTTGGATAACATGATGGTTGTTGTACTTGATTGTGTTGATTATTATAATTACATGGTGGTGGTGGTTGTTGGCGTTGATAATGTAAAACATTTGTGCATATTGGTGATTGACATATTGGAAGTGGACTACCACGATAACTAACTTCATTACCACGCTGTAAATTAAAAAAAAAAAAAATTATTTATTAAAATTAAAATTAAAATTTTCTTAATAAGTATAAAATTTATAAAAATTTAATTTACCTCATTAAGATACTGCATCATTTCATCAGGAATAACAAGTTTATTTTCTACCATTTCACCTTCACCAACTTCATCCAAAACAACTTCTTGATTTGGATGTAATTCTGGTAATTGTGCTGATCTTGGTCTTGGTGGTACTGGTGGTGATACTCTTTGATTTAAATGTCCACGAATTGGCTCAGACATTCTTCTATCACCAGATGAATGTGATACACAACCATTTGATGTCCATTCATTATTAACACCTTGTACACCCTGTTATAAAAAAATTAATAAATTATAAATAAATAAATAAATAAATAAATAATTTTTTGTAATTAAATATATTTGTAAAAAAAAAATAATAAAAATATATTATTAACCTGTAATGACATATTTTGTGTTTGAACAACAAGATTATTTGTTGAATATGGGCCTTGTATATTTGGTGGATTAATTCTTCCAGATGTTGTACTCATTTGACTACTTCTTCTTGATGTACCAGGACTAATTGGATCATAAAAACTTCCTGGACCAGTTGGACCAATTCTAACAGCACTAACACCACTTGTTTGACTACTTCTACGACTACCAAAATCAGTTGATCTCATACTACCATAATATGTACTAACAGTACTATTACTATCACGTCTTGGTTCACTTAATGGTTGTAATCTTAATTGTAAATCTGATAAACTTGTTTGTCTAGTATTACCTTCCATTTTAAGATCAGTAATACGTCTATTAAGATCACCAATATTACCTGTTTGTGTATTACTACCAATAATACCTCTTCCTCTAATACCAATTGGCATTGATGATGGTATTGGTTTAATATTTAATCTACCTTTCATACGATTTCTTGATAATGATGGTACTGGTGCTTGTTGAGTTTCCATACCACCAACCATTGCTCTTATTGATACTGGAAGATCAGCAATATCTAAATCTTCAGTATCTTCACTCCATGGTTCATCAGCAAGTACAACACTATCAACAGCCATACCACCAGACATTGTATCATCATTACATCCACTTATTAATGGACTTCCTTGTTGTTGTATCATACCTGGTGGACTATTTGCTTCACTTTCTGATTTAACACTTGGACTTGATAAACTTGGTGTTTTTGGATGTAAATCATCACTTCTACTTGGACTATTACCACCTGTACCAGCTTCATCACTACCATCACCATTACCACCACCTTTATGTTTTTTATTTGCATAAAAATCAGCACCATGTACTGTTTTAACATGTTTACGTAATGATGATGGATCTGTATATCTTTTTGTACAACCTGGAGCTTTACATACATATGGTTTCTGAAAATAAATATTTTAAATATTATAATATGATTTTATTGGGAAATTTTTTTTTTACTTATTAAAACATAAAATATATTTAAGTAGTATAAACTTGAAATAGTCAGACATATCCTATATGTATATTTAAAATTATTATTTTAAAAATTGTTATATAAAATATAAAATTAATAAAAATATTTTAATAATAAAAAATTAAATTAATTAATATAAAAATTTAAATATTTTCATTATTAATAATAGTAGTTAATAATAATTTAAATATTTATTTAAAAAAAAATAAAAATTAATTAAAAATTCTTACCTCATTTGAGTGTGTTCTATTTTGATGTTTAGCTCTATCACTTGCATTACTAAATGCTTTACTACATCCAGGATATTCACATGTATATGGTCTTTCACCAGTATGTGCACGTAAATGTGTTTTTAAATTTTCAAGACGTGAATATGCTTTACAACAACCTTCAAATGTACATTTATGAGGTTTTTCACCAGTATGTCTACGCATATGTACAACAAGCATATATTGTGCTTTAAATGGTTTTTCTTCTCTTGAACAATCTTCCCAACCACAAACAAAACTTTTTTTATTAGCATGTATATGATCATTATTAATATGTTTAACAAGATCATCTTGAGTTGGAAATTCAAGACCACAATCACGCCAATGACAATTTGTTTCAATAAAATCACTTGGTTCATCACGTAAATCTTCACTTGGACTTAAACCTTGTGGATGATTTATTGGTAATGTTGTTGTTGTTGCTGCTGATGCTGGTGTTGATGATGATGTATTTGTTGTTATTGCTGTTGTTGTTGTTGCTGGTTCACGTTTAATTTTTGTTGATCCACGACGTGATGATGTATCAGCTTCAGCTGATATTGATTTTGTTATTAAATCATTTGTTTTTCTACATGATGAACGTTCTTCTGATGGTTCATTTTTAGTTGATATACTATTATTATTTTGTAAATTATTATTACCAGTATGAGAATTATGATGTGATGGTGATGAATGTGATTGTACAGAATATAATTGTGTATGTGATGATGGTGATGTTAAACCATGTGAATGTGGATGACTATGAGTATGAGGTGCTGTTGGTGGTGGTGGAGGTGGTGGTCCTTGTAATGGATGTGGTAATAATGCTGCTGCTGCTGCACTTCTTAATAAATGTGCTTGTAATTGTTGTAAATGTGGTGCCATACTTGGATGCATACCCAATGCTGGACTCATTGCTAAAAACAAACAACAAAAAAAAAAAAATAACATAAAATTTTAACATATTAATTTAAATATTTTAATTAAATCATTAATAATAAATTTTTAACAAGCCAGACTAATTATAAATGAGTTACATAAATAATTCAATATTAACGACATGTTAAATTAAATATTCTGAATAAAATAAAAATCTAAATGTCGACAAGTTTTTTATTTTTAAAAAATATAAAAAAAAAAAGTTTTATAAATCTTATATATTTATATTTTTTTTTTTCAATAAATTAAATGCGATTAATAATATTTGCATTTATAAAATAAAATAAAGAAAATATATTCGCTGAATAGATAAAATAATTCTGATTGTATAAAATAATATTTTGTTATTTGATATTATTATTTAAAAATAAATTCATTACACAGAATGAAATTTAATAAATTAGATTACTCGAAATTCAAAGAGGAAGAGATTAATTGTGATTATTAAAAGTCTCAATTATTTATCATAAATAAATGTATAAATAATAATTTGATTATGAAAGTGTGATATTCTTGTTAAAAATTGCGTGCCGACAATTTTGTTTTAAAAATATTATGACTAGATTATTTCATGATACCATCAAATATGTTTATCTTAATTTTTCATGTAATAAAATAACAATAAAAAAAAATACTCTAATAATTTACAAAAATTTATTTCCGTATTATTTATTAACAAATCAATATTACTAATAAAATAAATACTTGATAAACTGGAATAATAAATATATTATATAAAAAATAATTTTAAATTAATTTGAGTTATTTATAGATTATTAACAGTAAAAAAATATATTAATGATAATAATTTTGTGTCATGGTATTAACAGGAAATGATATGTTTTGATTTTTTTTTCTTTTTTTGTTTTAATTTCTAAAAAAAATTTTAAATTCTTCTAAAATCGTAAAAATAAAATATAAATATAAATACTATTTACTATATAAATTTTAGTATACTTTGAAAATTATTATTAGCATGTTGGAAGTTTATATTTCAAGAACATGATGAAGAAAGAAAAATAATATTTAAAAAAAAAATTTCTAATGACCATCATGCCAGTTGAAGTTTAACGATCTTTAAAGTAAAGTCGTTATAATTATTTTTTTCTAAATGTTCTCATCATCACAAAAACAGTATCATACAAATAACATCAATATTAATTAAATAAAATTAAATAAATTATTACAAGAAAATTTATAAATGTTGACAAGAAAAAAAATTCAAAAAAAAATATTTTAAAATCAATATATCTACATAATTGTGTTGAATTAAAAAAAAATAAAAAATTTATTTAATATTTAAAAAAGATAAATAAATAAATAAATAAACAAACCTGCTGACAAGTGACCATAGCTACCACTGGCACTACTACTTCTTGATCCATTGACAAATGATGCCAAACTATTTGGACTAAATCTAATCATACTGTCAATATCAAAACGATCTGAATAAGGTGAACTACTTAATGCTCTTTTTCTACTGGCTCTTATTGCTGATGCTCTTGGACTACCAAGTCTTGATGATGCTGGAAAAAAATAAACAAAACAAAAATAAATATAAAAATTATTAATATTTTTAAATCAAGAAAAAAAATTAATAAACCACAAATGTGGGAGGTCTTGATGAATTTAAAATAAATTAAATTATTGTAATTAATATTATTTATTGTATTTTTTTTGTATTGTGGTTATATAAAAATTATTATTATTATTCAAGATTTTAATATTTTAACTAAAAACCACATTTAAAAAATTATCCATATGTTAAACCACTTTTTAAAATTATCAAATATAATATAATAAAAATAATTAAAATTATTGTATGACAATATTATTTAAACGGTGGTTAAACATTGTGGTTTTAAATTTTGTGTTAAATTATATATATAAAAAAATATATATTAAATACTCAAAAAATTTGTAACATGATACAGAATAAGACAGACAAGTAGACAACTATTTTTCACTTGATCAATCAATATGCATCAAACCATGTATTTTTTAAAAAACTTCCACAACTGTATATTGTATTACAGTAAAAACTTTTTTTTCATTTAATCATTTTAAATAATCTTGTCACCAAAAAAAATTACATATTTAAAATGATAAAATATATATATTATTTTAATTTAAAATTTAATCTTCTTGTAGCTTTTTTTTTTTTTTTTTTCTTTACATATATCTATCAATTTATCAAAATTTTATTTGTATTTTTATTTAAAAAAATAATTATTCAAAAATTCTGATAAATAAATAATATTTAAACACGTAAATTTTTGCAATCTTGATATTTAAAAAAAAATAATTTAATTAAAATAAAACAAAATATGAATATTAAAATATCAAGATAAATTTATCATATATATTATTTATAATTTTATAATAAATAATTAAGATTGATTTGATATGAAAATTAACAGATTAAATTAAAAAATATTAAGAAATTTAACAAGTAAAAATCAATGAAAGAATAAAAAAATAAAGAATTTAAAAAAAAAAAAAAATAAATAAAAAGTAATACTGGTAGAGGAATTGGAAACGTGAGACAACCTGTATTCAGGATCGAGGTAAGGTGTTAATGAGGTCGTGTCGTTTGGAGTCGATTCAATTATGCACATGGTGGTAGCTAACGAGGGGGTATCTTCACAACCTTCTTCATCTTTCTTCATCTCCTCACCAACCCCCTTAATATACCTTTTAAATATATATATATATATTTTCCCTGACTCTCAATTGCCCTTTCGGCCTCACAACATAAACTTATTTTCAATACTCTTTTCAGTCTCTTTTTTTTTATATATATATATTTTATTTTACCTCATTCAATTCACTCTCTTTTTCAATCTCTTGTTATTCAATTTTTTTTTTTATATATATCAAGCTTATTCACATGTACCAACAAACGTTATATACTTTTACTTGTTACTTTATATTCTCTTTCTCAATATCTTTAAACTTTTTTTATATTGAAACACCATCAAGTGTATTTGTTTATTCAGCTCTTATACTGTCTATATATATTCACAATTGGCATTTAAAATTTAACATTATCTTAATGTTGATATTATCGTTATTATATCAATTTAAGATTAAAATTATTCAGAAAATCATGTTTTAAATTTTATCTAGATATTTATATTGTAGTTATATGTATATTTATTATTAACAACTTAACATTGCTTCTTGTAATATTTATCAAAAAACTTACCGTCAATTGAGAATGGAAATTCTGAAGATGCAAGAGTACTTGCTGGACCAGCAGTATGTAAAAGGTACTCTGGCCCCAATCCACTCAGCCCTTTAATGAAATAAAAAATAATAATATTATCAAGTTGTATTATATATTTTTTATCATCCGGCGGATATGCGGGTTAATTGATATTTTAATATACAGGTGAAAAATAAATATGATATATTTAATAATAATAATAATAATAATTACCGTGAAGAGAGGCGCTGGGACTGTGTGTAGAGGCCTGAAGTTGATGATAAAGGTGGTCCATGTAGTTGAGACGATATGCTGGATGAAGAGGCGTATGATCAGTCAATGGATGATTACGCCTAAAATAATCACCACCATTTGTTGGTCCAGTTGTTTGTGAATTACCAATATCACCAGTTGTACCATTACCATTTGCAGCACCACAACCAGGACTTCCAGCTCCAGCACTACCAATTGCTGTTGTACCACCAGATAATCTGTAATTATAATATTATTATTATATATAGTTTGAAATAGTATTAAAATAATTTTAAAATATATATATGACAATTAGATACGGTTAAAATGTTTATTAATGATGCATATTATAAACATCAAAGATCCAAGAAATATATATATATATATACTTGATAATATTTAAGTTTCCATGTCGGTAAAAATATTTTTTTTTTTTGTTGAAACGCAACGTCAACAGAGTCAATTCACTGTGGCTTTAAAAAAATACAAAGTGAAATAGTAAAACTATATATTTTTAAGTAATAAAATAGATAAATTTTATTGTAAAAAAAAAAAAAAAAAAAAAAAAATAAAGTAAATATTTTAAATAAATATTTGTGATAATCAAAAGTGTTAATATTTATTTTATATATTTTATCATTTTAATTTATTTAAAGACAACAGATTATGTAAACTGTGTCTTTTAAATTTTTTTTATTTACCAAGTGTCTACAAATCTCGATTACCCACTTTACTACCAAAAAAAGGAAAAAAAGAAAAAGAAAAAAATATATCAACCCTGGTCATGTAAACATGCTAATAAACATATTTATAAATATTTACAAAAATTAGTTAATTATTTATGTCAATTAAAAGTTATATTAAAATTGATTTTTAAATTAAATTTGTTTAAAAAATCATAGTATTTCTATTTGAAATATTTTAGTGCCAGATGACATTTGCCATACTAATTTTAAATCATATTTATCATTTTTTTTTATTTTGTATATTTTATTTATTCATTTAATTATTTATTTATTTTAATAATTTTTAATGTCAGCAACATGATGATGCTGATGATGATGATGATGATGACTATGACGACGAGGATAGAACAGGGTGCACTTGCCTCGTTAATACGCAACGATGCACACACTTGTTTTTATTTTATTTTCATACATCGTTTGCCGACGGTGTAATATATATATAGAAAATTAAAAAACAGATAAAATATATTATGATTTTTTTAATTTTTTTTTTGTAAATTTTTTTATGTATGAAGAAGGGATAAAAGTATATATGGACAAATAAAAACTCGAGTCGTTAACTCGACACGCCGGAAACACCAGCACATCTATCTTTATCTAGGGACATGGCGCTTTACACTCTCAACACTAATTTTATTTTTTACTACTGATATTTCATATTTTTTTTATTTTTCTGTTTTAAATTTAAATGTAAAAAAAAAATCATGTTTTTTTTGTATTTTAAACTTTATTTATTCACCGACAGCTTCTTCCGTTTTTCCGGTTGTTAAAAAAGTTTAAAATTAAATAAAATATAAATAAATATAAATATTAATTGAATATATTTTATAAAAATAAATTTAAATAAATTATATATATATTAATTTTTTTATAATTAAATTAGAAAATTACTAATGACACTGTTTATAGGAAACATGATATTCAATTTTAATACATATATGTTGGGTTGTCACGAGTTATATTTATAAATTCGAGAAAAAATTTAAAATTGGGAATTTTGGACTCAAGATCTCTTGAGGGGGTTGATATCTAACCCCTGTAAAAATTTTAAATGTTTTGGATAAGTAGTTTTAAAAATTTGGGATAGTTACGTTTGAATAAGTCTACTACTTTGATTGACCCGTGGTGGCACTTTTTTAATCTCAAATTTCTTTGAAACCACTTTTTATCAAAATCACTTGTCTAAAAAATCTGAAATTATTACAGGGGTTAGATATCAACCCCCTCAAGAGGTATATTGAGCCCAAGATTTTTAAAATTTTAATTATTTTTAATTTTTTTTGAATTTAAAAAAAAAAGTGCCACCTCGGTTCAATTCAAACATTAAGACTTTCCAAATCAATGAATGATGGTATATTTTTATTGTCTAGCATGATCTCTTAAATCATTTTTTTTTTTTTATTTTATAGCTTAATAAAAGTGCAATAAAATAAAATAGTGTCTTATTTATTATTATTTAATACTGTTAGAATTTAGAGAAAAATAAATGTATATATTTTATTGATTAATTAATATTATATGGTGGTTTTATATATCGAGACGAATTCAATGAATAAAATAAAAATAAATATGTTAATATATTTATTGACTGATTTATTCAATAATTATTTTTTTTTTAAATATACTTATATATATATTTTTTGACTTTACAAATACCGGACTTTCCACCTTGTTAATAAAGTTATTTATAATCTACAATTTAAATTGTGTAGGCAACATTAAAATGCGACAGCAATTTAATTGTCTACGGTTATCCAATTTAATCTATAATAAATAATATTAATAATTTATTTATTTTCATAATTAAACAATTATTATTAATAAATAAATTTATAAATTTTAAATAATTGTAAATAACAAAATATCTTAATTTTATAATAATAAATTTATAATTGTTTATGCGTATAAAAAAAAAAAAAAAAAGAAATATATTTTTCATTTAAAACTTCAATTTATATTCCACTTAAAAAAATAAATAAATAAAAATTTTTTAAAAACAATAATTTATTTATTTATTTATATTTTTTTTTTTTTTCATTTTTGGACCACCAAATCGTCGACCTCTTGGTGTCCAATCATACAACGGCCAATCTTTCGTCATTTTAATGTCTTCATTTGCGGTTTTTCGCTGTGGGCGGCATAGTAAGAATAATAATTTATATGAAATAAAAAAAAAATAATAAAAAATATGTACATTTACACATAAAATATAATTGTATATTCAAAAATATATATTGGAATAAATATTTGATATATGTTGTTGATATAAATGATAATAAAATACAGGTGTATATTTTTGATAATTAAAATAAATAATAATAATTTTATATATATTAATAAAATATAAATAAAAAATATAAAAATACAAGATATTATATTATCTAGAATTAAAATAGTGTTGGAATAATTTGAGGTTTATCAATAAATATATTAAAAAATTATATTTTTCTATTTTAAAATTTTAAAAAATAATTGATAAATCCAAATTAACTGTAAACATAAATTTAAATAAAAAATTATCTACATATTGTTTTATTATATTAGAAAAAATTATAAAATTATCAGACAATAAAATTTTTGGAAAAAAAAAAAAAAAAAAAACATTAATCTATATGCGTAACGAATCACAACCATCAGCAACACAATTTAATCAAATAATTTGTGAGCAAAAAATTTCTATACAACATCAAACTATACACCTTGAATAATTCATCAAACAAATTGTTATTTTTTTTTTTCATCATTTTATTAACAAGTAAATAAATAAAATTTGTTAAATAAAAATTTAAAAAATATAAATTAAATATATTTAAAAAATTTTCTATACTATTTAATTAATAGAAATAAAATATATTTTTTATTTTTTTTTAATTTCAATCAACTTTCACATTGAGTTATTTATCTTGATATTTTTTTTTTCATTCAAATTGGTATGTAAAATAAAAAATAAAATTTATTAAATAAAAATGTAATACAACAAAGATAAATAATGTTATAAATTTGAAAAAAAATATATATAAATAAAAAGAGAGAGTATATGACAGTATAACTAAAAATATTTAAGAGATATTTTTTTTTTTTTTAGTTTTTTTTTTGAAAAAAAGAGTATAAAAAAGTTGACTTATTGGTGGGTAGTACAAGTATGGATAATGGATATAAAGGTGTGTTAGATATTGAGATGAAATTGGAATGAGAGTTCCAAGAGGGACAAGAGAGAAGACGATAAAGGTCGGTGTCAGGTATATAAAGAAGCAAAGGTAGATGAAATTGAAATAAAAAAAAAAATATATATAAAAAAACGTGACTAATGACTCTATCGACCAGGTGCTGAATATCGAAAAATAATCAAACAACTATTTCTCAGAAATTTATTTATTAACTTGTAAAAAAATTATTATAATAATTTGCAAAAAAAAAAAATTAATAATAATAATCAAATTAAACAAACAATATTATATAATATTAAAAATAAATTACTCAAAATAATATCTGTTATAATTAATAATATAAATAAATAGATTAGAATTTTTTTTATCAATTTATAACAGTAATTTTTTATTTATAAATTTTTATATAAAATAAAATTTTTACCAAGTTATTTATTTATTTTTTGTTCATTTGAATTTATGTATCAATTTAAAAATTTTTATATGATAATTTAATCTTTTTTTAAATAATAAAAAAAATATCATAATGTGGATAAAAATATTTGACACCTTGTATATATATATATATTTTTTTTTTGTAATTTGGCCTTGTGTGTACTTCGAAGCGGTTAACTTGTCTCCAATAAAATACCCTCAGTACATGTGCATTTAAATAAAAAAATATGTACAAATTTACACAAGAAAATTGCAAAATAAATGTATAAACAATTTATACTTTTTTTTTTATATTAAATTTAGTTGGTTTGTTAAACTTAACGCATATATATACTCTTTAAAGTGTAGATCATCGTGTTGGTATTCAAGTTCGACATGACAAAATATAAAAAAAATTAAATAAAAAAATTTAAAAGATTTCTTTTACCCTTATAAACCCTTTATTATTTATTTATTTATTTATTTATTTTTTTATTTATTTTTTTTATAGTAAAAAGAGAAAGAAGAGACATCGTGCTCATGAATTTATCTTCAACATTTTATTTATTATTTTTTTTTTAAATCCTTTTTTGACTACCATGTTTGCCAAATGCCAAATAAAATACCATTAAATACTTTTATAAACATTAAATTTTTATATATTTATATTTATATTTATTTAAGTTTTTTAATCATGCAATGATCACTGAACAAGTTAACCATGAAATCGGAATATAATTGTAATTCATTATTTTTAGAAAAATTTATATTAATCAAAATGCCTCATTTTCACAAAAGCGACTCTAAGTCTGAGGTAAAAGTTGGCATCAAAGTCCAATAAAATTTTAAAAATCACATAAATAATTTATTTAATGGTCTTAAACAACGTCTTCCATTGTTGTTGACACAATTCAGTCATAATTTCATTAAATAATAACTCAGAAAAATTTATTTTCATCAAAAAGCCTGATTTTTACAAAAGCGACTCTAAGTCTGAGGTAAGAGTTAGCATCAAAGTCCAATAAAATTCAAAAAATCATATAAATAATTTATTTAATGGTCTTAAACAACGTCTTCCATTGTTGTTGACACAATTCAATCATAATTTCATTAAATAATTACTCAGAAAAATTTATTTTCACGAAAATGCATCATTTTCAAAAAGGTGACTCTAAGTCGGAGGTAAAAGTTGGCACCAAGGTCCAATAAAATTTAAAAAATCATATAAATAATTAATTTAATGGTCTTAAACAACGTCTTCCATTGTTGTTGACACGATTCAATCATAACTTCAATAAATAATTACTCAGAAAAATTTATTTTCATGAAAATGCATCATTTTCAAAAAGGCGACTCTAAGTCGGAAATAAAAGTTGGCATCAAAGTCCAATAAAATTTAAAAAATCACATAAATAATTTATTTAATGGTCTTAAACAACGTCTTCCATTGTTGTTGACACAATTCAATCATAATTTCATTAAATAATAACTCAGAAAAATTTATTTTCATCAAAACGCCTGATTTTCACAAAAGCGACTCTAAGTCTGAGGTAAGAGTTAGCATCAAAGTCCAATAAAATTCAAAAAATGATATAAATAATTTATTTAATAATCCTAAACAACGTCTTCCATTGTTGTTGACACAATTCAATCATATTTTCATTAAATAATAACTCAGAAAAATTTATTTTCACGAAAATGCATCATTTTCATAAAGGTGACTCTAAGTCGGAGGTAAAAGTTGGCATCAAAGTCCAATAAAATTTAAAAAATCATATAAAAAATTAATTTAATGGTCTTAAACAACGTCTTCCATTGTTGTTGACACAATTCAATCATAATTTCATTAAATAATTACTCAGAAAAATTTATTTTCACGAAAATGCATCATTTTCAAAAAGGTGACTCTAAGTCGGAGGTAAAAGTTGGCACCAAGGTCCAATAAAATTTAAAAAACCATATAAATAATTTATTTAATGGTCTTAAACAACGTCTTATATTGTTGTTAACTTTATTCAATCATAATATCATCAAATAATAACTCAGAAAAATTTATTTTCACCAAAATGCATCATTTTCAAAAAGGTGACTCTAAGTCGGAGGTAAAAGTTGGCATCAAAGTCCAATAAAATTTAAAAAATCACATAATTAATTTATTTAATGGTCTTAAACAACGTCTTCCATTGTTGTTGACACAATTCAATCATAATTTCATTAAATAATAACTCAGAAAAATTTATTTTCATCAAAACGCCTGATTTTCACAAAAGCGACTCTAAGTCTGAGGTAAGAGTTAGCATCAAAGTCCAATAAAATTTAAAAAATCACATAAATAATTTATTTAATGGTCTTAAACAACGTCTTCCATTGTTGTTGACACAATTCAATCATAATTTCATTAAATAATTACTCAGAAAAATTTATTTTCACGAAAATGCATCATTTTCAAAAAGGTGACTCTAAGTCGGAGGTAAAAGTTGGCATCAAAGTCCAATAAAATTTAAAAAATCACATAATTAATTTATCTAATGGTCTTAAACAACGTCTTCCATTGTTGTTGACACAATTCAATCATAATTTCATTAAATAATAACTCAGAAAAATTTATTTTCATCAAAACGCCTGATTTTCACAAAGACGACTCTAAGTCGGAGGTAAAAGTTGGCACCAAGGTCCAATAAAATTTAAAAAATCATATAAATAATTAATTTTATGGTCTTAAACAACGTCTTCCATCGTTGTTGACACAATTCAATCATATTTTCATTAAATAATAACTCAGAAAAATTTATTTTTACGAAAATGCATCATTTTCATAAAGGTGACTCTAAGTCGGAGGTAAAAGTTGGCATCAAAGTCCAATAAAATTTAAAAATGAATAAAAATAATTGATCTTATGCTTGGAAACAACGTCTTTCATTGTTGTTAACTCAATTCAATCATAATATCATCAAATAATAACTCAGAAAAATTTATTTTCACCAAAATGCATCATTTTCACAAAAGCGACTCTAAGTCTGAGGTAAAAGTTGGCATCAAAGTCCAATAAAATTTAAAAAATCATATAAATAATTAATTTAATGGTCTTAAACAACGTCTTTCATTGTTGTTGACACAATTCAATTATAATCAGATTAAATTTTAACTTAGAAAAATTTATTTTCACCGATATGTCTTATTTTTGTAAAGTCGGAGGTAAGAGTTTGCGTCAAAGTCTAAGCAAATCTTCAAATAGCTGTTAATAACTAGTGTTAAAAAAATTATAAAATTTATATTTTTTTAGTATATACAAATTGATTATTTGATTGTGAATATTGATAAATATATATTTTTGATAAATAAACAGGATCCAATGAATATAGATAAATAAAAAAAAAAATTACTATATATATAAATATAAATAAATAATATTATAAAAAAATAGGAAAAAATTGTATATATGGTCAAAAAGGGCAAGCAGGCCAACGGCGTTGGGCTGCTCGTGTATCCGCCCACGTAATCTTGATTGTCGACACACCTCCACTACCACCCGACGCGGTGCTCATCGAATAACATATAATGCAAACTTTTACAAACAAATCAGTTCATTCTATGTGTATATTATATATTTGCAATATGCATATATGCATATTATTATCACAACAATAATACTAAACCCTTTTTTTTTTTTTTTAATTTTTTTCATATCAAAATTCAAGCGAGTATATAAAAATTTTTATATTTTACATACAAACGATATAAAATCCTCATATATAAATAATTAAAAAAAAATTACTTGTACTATTGAAAAAAAAAAATTCCATTCATAATAAAATAATAAAAATTTTTCGTTCAGACAATTTTTATTGCACCCGCATTTTATTTATGTAAAAAAAAATTTTAAAAAATAAATAACAAAAGGTAATGATACTCGTGGTATTTAGGTCAATGGATTATACATTTTATCCATAAAAAACAAAAAAAAAAAAAATAACAATTATAAATAAAAATTATAATAATTTATGCTGAATAAAATTTAACAAATTGATTGATCAATTTTGTTGAAAATAAAATAAAAAACATATTAATATAATAAAATAATATTACAGAAGATATTTTAAATGGTTATTTTATTATTGGTTATACTTATGGCGGTTTAAGTCTTAATTAACTAAAAGGAACTAAAAGGTAACTCGTCGATTGCATATAATCGTATTTCATGATCTAAAATCAATTTAGATCCTTCAATAACGATATCAATTTTTTTATTTATTTATTTTTTTTTCATATATAAATAAATAAAAATTTAAAGGGTTTTAAAGATCATATATACATGCATCATATGTATGTGTACCACTACATAACACACAAAACGAGTTAAAAAAAAAATCTTTATGCATAAGGATGCAATACATGAGAGGTAAAATATATATAAAAAAAAAAAAAAAAAAAAAAAAAAGGGATACACACTGGTGCCCCGTGGTAACGTGGGTAACTTAATATTCCGGGTAATAAATAAGAACTTGGCCTGCAGAGACCCGCCCTTTGCAAAATGAACAAAAAAAAAAATATATATATTCCTACAGGTAAAAAAAAAAATTTTTGTAAGAAAAAAAAAAAATATTAAATAAATAATAATTTGTTGATAAATTATTAAATTATTTTTTTTATTAAAAATATATTTTAAAATAAACTACCCCTTTTAAATTAAAAAAAAAAAAAAATTAAATTAATTTTCATTTTTAATTTTAACTTTGACCTCAGAAAAAAAATTATAAATATTATTAAGTCATTATGATTTATATTTTTCTGTGGTTTTTTTAAAAATAAAAAAAAAAATTTTTTTATTTTTTTTTGTTAATATAGTCTTGAAGCTGATGATTTGTAGGGTGGTAAAAAATTTTTTAAGTGTTGCATTCAAGGCTAAAGAAAAGTGTCTGGCAATTAGATGAGTTTTAAAAAAAAAAAAATTATCTTTTTTTTGTTTCACTAGAGTGAAGTCAAAAGGCGGTATTATTCTCGTAAAAATTCAACCGTGCAAAAAAAAAAAAAAAAATCAGAAATAATTCGATGAGCTTTTTTTTTTTGTTTTCGAAAAGAGTTATTTCTTCAACTAAAATATATAATGATATAAAAAAAAAAATTGGTCAAATATTTTTTCTTTTATCAAATAATTATTTACAATGAAAAGAAAAATAATTAAATAATATAAATTTTTTTTTTTACAAGCTAATTTATTTTTATGTATTTAATAATAATATATTTTAGTTTACATATTTATTATATTTAAAAATTCTTGTGGATGTGCATTAAAAGCAATATGAAATCCAGTTTTATATATTTATTATTATTATTATTTATTTAATAATAATAATAATAATAAAGTGCGTGGCTCGTTAGTGGCACTAATTACCAACAAGAATCAGAGTTAATACTTGACTTGGTCTGTCCATTAATGAGCTTTTACTCCAGTAGTAAAATTACGAGTACATATAACTGTTAAAAAAATTTTTTCTCAACAATCAAAAATAATAAAAATATAATAATTAAATTAACAATATACAAAAACTAAATTTAACTTAATCAAAATTATAACAAAAATAATTACAACAAAATTCAATCAAAAAAATATATATATAATTATTTAAACTTGACATGCGATATTTATCTGACAATTGTACTAACATCATATAATAATTTCAATATCATTTAATGTTTTATGTCATTGTTGCTATTATTTTGTTTAAAAATGAAAATAACGAAAAATATAAATATAAATAATATAAAATATATATAATAAATTGAGAAGATGTGAGTATAAAAGAATGAGATGAGACAAGATGAGATGAAAAAAAAATAAAAAAAGGTATATAATATATAATATATATATAAAAAAGATATAAAATGTTGGTTTGGTTATAAGAGAATGAAAAAGAGTCAACCTGGCGGAGGTCTTTATTCGATTGAAAAAACGAATCACGTCGCCAAGACAGGGTAAGACATCGTATCGTAACAAATATGTGTATATCTATCTTTCTTATAATAATGCCAAATGAAATCGTCTATCTGTTTCGTTTTTGCAAATATACACAAATACCCATATATATATACAATTAAATTTGTAATGCATGACACAATATACTTATACATATATACACTAGTTTTATATATATAAAAAGGATTGAATAAAATAAATAAATAAAATAAAATA
This sequence comes from Lysiphlebus fabarum, assembly GCA_011426435.1. NCBI lineage: Eukaryota > Metazoa > Arthropoda > Insecta > Hymenoptera > Braconidae > Lysiphlebus > Lysiphlebus fabarum. Next base: position 627,565 of record WSYQ01000026.1, on the reverse strand, counting down.
TATATATATATATATATGTGCATATGGACACAATAGTTTGAACATTTACGTGTTAAACTCACAAACAGAGTAATCTTTTCAAATACATATAAATAAATAAATACCAAGAGAATTCAAGGGCACAATGTTGATTTTTTTATTTTTTATTATTATATTTTATTTTATTTTTTAAAGAGTGTGGGTATGTCTACCTGGTCTACCTGAAAGAGTTGTGTCTTGTTGGATCAAATGGATTGTTTGCGTATATTTTGATAAATTTTTTTTTATCTCTTTTTTTTTTTTGGTTTAATTAAATTTTATTTTAAAAGACAATTGTTGGCTTTATTTGATTGTTTAATTTTTTTTTTTTTATATTTTTAATTGATAAAAATGGTTAGAATTTAAATATTTAAATTGCAAATTTAATTTTAATTTACTGATTGATTATAATTGATATTTAATTTAAATATAAATTATTAATTATTTATTAAACACATGTTTATAATAAATAAATTATTTAAATTTGAAATATAATAATATATAATCAAAAAAATATGTTAGACACGTGGTAACTATAAAAATAAATAAATAAAAATAATATTTAGTCGCGTGCGTAATTCTATATTTAATATATATATATATATAATAACCATACAAAATTATTTTAAAAGAGAGGGTTAAATACATGTTTTTATATATATTACTTTCGGTTGTATGGATCATTGAAATGACATGGACAAGAGAATAATATCAACGATGAAATTGTCACTGATCGACGAGGCAAGCGCCACGCCTTAAAAAACTGCATTAAACATGTTAAATTAAGTGAATTAAAAATCATAAATTAATTTATTCAGACAATTTATTCATTGACTAAATAATAAATATATATAAATAAAATTTTAAACTGCAAACGTTATAATAAATAAAGAAAATTAAAAGTCAAACAAAAAAATAAAAAAAAAAGCTTCAATCAATCAAAAGCACAAAAAACAATTATTTGTCAAAACAATTGTTTATAAAACAAACAAATAAATATTTATATTCATTTTAATATAAATTACACACATCAATAAATATTCTATTGTTTATCAATAAATTATTTTTCATTCAATTTAAAAAAAAAAAAATTATTAACACATCAATAAATATCAACAACCCTTTTTTTATTTTCTTTTGTAAAATTATAAAAAAAAACAATATATAAATTCATTCAACCCTTTTATATTTGAACTACTTTCTTGACCTCAATTTAACCACAGGCGGTGAATCCCTAGGGATCATTATCCTTAACTCTTTCAATCAAGTAATGACAAATAATTTTTTTTTTTTTACAAAATAAACACGCGTGTCACAACGATTAATTTATACTTCAATAAATTTATTATTTTTTAAAAAAAAACCAGTACAACATGTCTATGATTTATTTATTTTTATTTTTATTTTTTAACATAACATTTACTGACACGCCTTCGCGATTTAATCCAGAAATTATTATTATTAGTTTTTTTCATTGTTTTAACATTTTTTTTTTTTTTTTTTTGTTAACTTTCTCATGTTGATTTTAATAATAAAAAAAAAAAAAATTATGTGTACAAAGAAAGAGTATATGAATTAATTTTTGTTATAATTATTAAAGTTGGTATATTTTTTCAACGTGCACCTGGATAAAATAAAAAATCGGTTATATAGAGTATTGCAAGTGTATAATCATCAACAAAGATTCTAGTTTAGTAAAAGATAATTGTTGGTTGTCAGATTAACCTTCTGGCTATTTAAAAAAAAAAAAAAACATCATTTTATCTTTAAATATCCAGATATATTTAGATGATTTTTTTTTTATTTTAACATTATTTTGTGCAGACATTGTGTCAAATTTTTAAACTTTTTTTATATATTCATATATGAATTATGCAATAGTAATTAAGTAATTAACAAATATATTTTTTGATCAAATTTTATTATATATTTTTATATTTTATTTTTCGTCAAAATTAAGTGATCCAACCGCATAATTTCTTCATCCCACACATCCACACATGCTTCTTTGCTTTTTTTTGCTTTTTTTTATTTTATATCTATTTTTTTTTTTTTTTTTTTATTGCATCTTCTCTTTTTTGCTTTATTTTTTTTTTATAATATCGTTTTTCATAACTTCAAGGCCCTTATAGTTTTTACACATGTGTAGGTTTTTTTTTTAATTCACATATGTCTTGTAGAAAAAAGAAGTAAAAAATTTCGATTTTTTTTGAAAAAAATAATTCACAAGTTTTAAATGGCGTCATATAAAAAAATAGAGCTTTTTATCAATTTGCTAAGGGGTGACTTGGGGATGTTGTCAACAAATGTATACCATACAAAAATTATAATGAAAAAAATAAATAAATAATTTAAATTGTCATAATTTTCAAAAAAAAATTAGCTGTTATTTTATATTTTTTGGAAATAGTAATTGTGAGATAATTGACTTGTAACTTGTGATGATTTAATGCAATAAATTTTATAATTAAATTATTAAACGATTATCTTTTATGATAAAGATTGCGTGAGAAATAATATGTTACCCAGAGGGGACACATCAGTAGTCTTTCATTCAAGTTTTTTCAAATTGAATTGCATTTATATATATATATACAACAAGTTGAACAATACCAACAAATCGTAAATCTCAAATTTATTTTTATATATTCATAATTTTATTAAATATCATCACAAGTAAACAAGAAAATTTTAATTTGTGTAATTTATAATTATCACAACTATTATAATAAATAAAAAAAATTAGGGGCGTTAAAAATAAAAATAAATAACTTTTAATATTTTCGTTCTAGAAAAGCTGTATAATATATTATATAATAAATTATTATATATGTCATATGAATATTTTTTAACTGCTCATAAAATAAACATCATCTATTAATTTTAATTAATTTAAAAAAAAAAAAATAACATGGTTATAGAGCTATAGAAAAATTTGTTAAAGACTTTGAATCGTTTTTTTTTTAAAAAAAGCTCAATTGTAAAAGCTTAATTTTTATTGATAAAATTTAAATTTTTGTAATTTAATTTCAATGAAAAGTTGACTTTTATTCTGCATAAAAATACCTATAGTGAGTCATGATTATATTTTTTTTTTTTTACTACCCAAAGAGATTTTAAGATCATCATCATATATAACTCAATTTTCATAGTGACATTTGTGGTCAAGCAAAACACGTCTATTAAAATTCACAACCAGATAATCCGTTAATTGCATTTATGCTAAAATCATCAAAGTATTTAATATTTTATATAAATTAATAAGATTAAATAATTATCAAATAATTTAAACAAATTTAATTAATTTTTTTTTATCAATCAATTTTTAAAATTATTTATTCTTATTAATTTTTCATTTGCAATGTTGCATCAATATTTATTTATTAATCAACAATTTAATTATCAATTTTCCATAAAATTTTTTATCCTGGAATTCTGTTTGTATAATAATAATTTTTTAAATACATTTATTATACATATATATATATATAAAAAAAAAAAAAATTTATGACTTCTCTTCTGACTCTGGTTTTCACACTGGCTCTTATACTTCGGGGTCCATGAGCGCTATGCGTCATTATCGGACAACGAACGCAATGAAATGAGAGAACTGGTTCTTCGCGTTATTTTCTCTGTTCATCTGTATATATATATTTAAAGATTGCCTCCCTCACCCGTTTACTCTTATATACACCCGCGGAATGAAGCGTCGTTAAAGACGATGAATGAAAAAAAAAATTGCTCGTTTTTTTGCCATTTTTTTTTCCAAATAAAAATTTTAAAAAAATTGTATATATAAGATGGAATGAAATGAAGAAAAAAAAAAAATATATATATATAAATATTACGACAACGTTAGGACCGGATTCAGAGCATTGCTTATTTTCTGAGTTTCTACCTCTTCATCATCTGATTTTTATTATAAAAAAATCATTTTTTTATCTTCACTCAATAAAACCACATTTTCAAACGTTTTCACGTCAACATACATGCTACTTTTATTATTATTATTTTTTATAGTCGATGACTTGAGATAAAGAGGAAAAAAAAAAGGGTAAAAATGACTTGGCGCGTTTAACGTTTATATCTATCCCTTGATTTTTATTTTTTTTAAATATATATATATATTTATTTAAAAAATTTTTTTATATATATTATTCTTTCATGAGTTTCTCATCTCCATGACAATAATAAAGATATTTCTTGGTTAGGTTATACAATTCATCGTGGTGAGATGAAGAGAGGATGAGGGGGATGAGGGGCAAGTTTAAATATTCTTTAAGATAAATTTAAAAAACCAGAGAACAACCTGTAAGGGGCCCAGATTTTTTTTTTAAATTTATTTTTTGTTGGATATCTTTTTTTATATCGTTGGCACAAGGTGAGTTTGTAAAATAGAAAAACTGGATTTTTTTTTTTTTTATTTATTTATTATTATTATTTTGAAGAGGGACCCGGATGGTGGAAGAGAGAAAAAATTGGGACTAGTATATTTGAGAAAGATGTAAAATAATACAAAATTTAGTTGAGTATTTGAAGTGAAAGAAAAACGTTGTTACCTGATGTAATAGGTAAGTAGAAAAAACAAAAAATAACTAAAAAAGTAGGAGTAAAAATTATATTGATAGTAATTTGTTAATTTAAAAAACAACAATAACAACTCACCCTCTTTAAATGATTGATGAAATGTTAATAATAATATTAAATTAAAAAATAAATAAATAAAATTATATCACAGAATTATTCCAAAAAAAATTTCAGTCAATAAATAAACGCAATAATTGTCTTGATATAATAAATAATATAAAAAATTATTTATTTAAAAATATTTAAATTAACAAAATTTAATTGAAAAACATGAGTGAGAGCGAGATTTGAGATAACAAAAAAATTTTTTTTTCATAAAAAAATGAGCCACCGGTGGTCTTTCACCGCAACTCACGTACAAGCAATTAGGATATGATTGAGCCTCGATCCACGCTTATACTCCTCACTAACCACTTTATCATAAAGCCATATACATATATAACAAAACCAAGACATAAAGTATTTGATTACACGTCATTTTATCCACTTTCGTTACGGCGCGCAAACATTAAAATATTTTTTTAAAAAAATTATAAAAAAAAATATAATACTTATATGCGATAAAAATAAAAAAAACATTAAAGAAAATAAATAAATAAAAAATATTAAAAAAAAATTACAACAAATCACAAATATAAATATTATAAAAAAAAAAAAAAAAACAAATTAATTAATTAATCAATTATCATAACACATTTAATAATAAGCCTTTAAATAAACACCATCCATCTCCAAGATTACCACCAACCCTTAAAACCATAATAATCATCATCATATAATTTCAAATAATAATAATTGTTTCAGCTTCAATATAAATTTATAAATAAAATAATAAATAATGTCATAATCAATTGATAAAATAATCAAGTAATCAAAATAAATAAATAAATAAAAAAAATAAATAAATAATATTGGTGTTGGCTTGAAGCGCGTCGGAAGAGAACTGAAGCAGTGGGACCACCCAGACGGTCATAGGGCCCTTCTTTTCATTTTTATAATGTTGGATACATTGCGCTGCCGTTTCTCCCACTACAATATTATATTATTATATATTTATATCGGGGACCAAAAGAGCTGAGAGAAGAACAAGAAAAAAAACATCTCTCTTGGGACTGTTTGGGACCTACAAGATCTTAGAAAACGAGAACATACATATATGAGTATTAAATATACACATACATACATATAAATACATGTATATAAATAAATATTAAATACAAATACAATAGTAACAGTGTCCTGGGCCTTTTATACTCCGCCATCATACATATGGGGCCTTTGAGTCCCTGATTGAGCTGGATGCTGAATTGAAAAAGTGGGAGTAAGACAAACTGATTGACCATACGAATGAACAAGAAAAAGATGATGAATATAAACTTTAAAAAAAAAAAATGAAGAGATGATTATGAAGAAGAGAAAAATATGAACAAGAAGAAGAAGAAGAAGAAGAAGAAGAAAATGATGATGATCATGATGATGATGATGATGATGATGAAAAGAGTGCACGCTGGTTTTCTCAATGTCTTACTCTTCTTGTGAATATAGAAGATTGCTTTGGTGAATACAAGAATGGGATGAGATTTAAAAGTAGGAGGAAAATAAATACACCAAGAAATATACAACACATAAAATATGTACATTTTTTTATATATATTATCAATGTGTGTGCGAAGAGACGAAAATGTTGATGGGAACAAAAATATATATATATACATATATATTCGCAAATTCGCAATACAGATATATATTTTTATAAAAAAAATGCAAAAAAAGATAAATAAGATGAAGGGATTTAACTGATGAAGGAGAAAAAGAAGATTTTTAAAAAAAAAAAAAAACGAGATTGACTGAGATGATCGAGACCGTGTGCACAAGTCTGTGCATTTTTTTTTTGCAAAAAAGAAAATAAATATTCTCTTTGTTTTTATATGTATAAAGCTATTTTATTTATTTATTATTGTATTTGAGCTTTTTTTTATTTTTATTTTTTCATGACAAAAAATGCACTGTAAATCGAATAAAAATAAAATAATCATGTTGTTTGTATAATGTTTTTATAGGAATTTAACAAGTTGATAGTTTTTTTTGTACAAAATTAACTGTGAATAATTTAACCCATGATTTTATTGATGATGTAGATGTTGAACAATATTGTTGTATATATATTTATCATGTTAAATATTAATTATTAAATATAGTATATTATCTTATTTTTATTTTCTAGGGATGCTGAGTTTGTGACATTGTGATAAATACCAAACAAAGGGTACGGCCCTGTGTTGAATTCTGAGTATATATGTTTCATGCTTTCGCCCACGCATTTAAACTTTGAAGGCTTTCGAAAGCAAAAAAAAAAAAAGCGATAAAAAATAATGCTCTACTCTTCTCTTGGACACATACTTATGACGGGATAATTCTACATAGTTGTTGTGTCAAGTTTTACTTGTTGTCACGAAATTTTTTAATATATATTATAACTAAAGTGAGATGAATCTACAGTGACCATGAATTTACCAACTCAACATGCCCCATGATATATCCTTCGAAAAAAAAAAACCTTTATACATGATAAAAATCACTCAAACAACACACACCCATAACCTCAAAAACCAAAATGAAAAAAATATACAAAACAATGATCGATTGACTGACAAACTAGAAATATCATCAAATCAATTATTTATTTAAAAAAAAGAAAAATGTTCATTACATTTTTCTTTCAAATAAAATGCAAAAAATAAATGTAAAATTTTAGACATGAACTTTTTGGGTGTGAAAATAAATATTGTCGTTGCTTAAAACCTGAAGAGGATATTTTTTTTCTTTTCGTTTTTTCGTCTTTTGTGAATTTATCGGCAGGTATAGGGTTTCTCAACAAAATGTCCGATTAAAAAATATATATAATACAAATGAAAAAAAAGAAAAAAAAAAAACCTTAATAATAATAAATTCATCGAAAGGGTTATATGACAAAAGATGCTGGGGGTGTGAATTTTTTGTTCATCTATTTTATGGATTACAACGTATATATATATATAAACGTACAAGTGTGTGATGCATATAATAGTTGTATATATATATATGGACCTTAATAATATGTGGATGAAAATATCGTGATGAGGATCGAAGGGATTATTATGCTTGGGCACTCTTTTGATATACCAGAGATGAAGATGAGAGAGAAACAAGAAATAAAAACAAAAAATGAAATAAAATAAAATGAGGCATCAGAGTGAAAGATTTGAGAGTAAAAGAGGCAGGGTAGGCGGTTACAAATCCCACAGAGGATAATTGAGTTATTACTTCAATTGTAGACGACCACCTTGCTTGGTTCATTGGGGCCCCATCACAACGAACAGGTTCTTTCAAAAAAATCAACTTTCGCATATATACATTTGTAAATTTTATTTTTATACACAATTGTTTTTATTATTATTATTATTTTTTTTTATTTAATTTTCTTTAATTTAAAAAAAAAAAAAAAATTGCAAATTATTTTCATTTGAAATTTTTTTTTTTTTTTTAATTTTAAATTATTTTGTTATTAAATTTTTCCTGTATTTAGATTAATTTTTTTTTTGTTTAATTTTTTCAACACCTGTTTAATAACCTGCTAAATAAACTAATAAAAAAAAATTTTTTAAATAAATATTAAAATGCCCCTGAGTGCATCATCTTTCATTCTTTTGTCCTATTAAATTTTTTATTGTAATTTTTTTTAATTTTTTTTTTGGAGTACCAGTCGTCTTCCTTATGTTGATGGGAAGAAGCTATATTATATCCCATCCACCCACTCCAAACTGGTTACGGTAACGTAATGTGTCCTGTCTCCAAGTAGTTTGTTTCTTATTTTATTTTATTTTATATTTTTTTTATTTTTTGACCAATACATTGAATAGCCTGTTGTAATGACCTTGCCTTAACGCTTTCTTTGTGTTTTAAAAGCTTAAAATTTTGTCGACTGGATATTTTGGACATTCTCACGTTATATTGTAACATTTAAATTCTGTCACACATATTAACTGATATTTCACAGTGTGGTATGAATTTTCTATGTCTTTAAATGTTTCGGTATTGTCAAGAACAATTATAACAATAAAAATAAAATAAAATAAAATAAGTAACACAAACCGAATGAATAAATCAAGACAAATAAAAAAATAAAAAAAAAAAAAGGATGGAGGTCAAAACGATTGGTGATTTTCAAAAGTTTTTCAAATGAATTTTCAATGGTTTTCATTTTTTTTTTTTTTTTTTTTTTTTTTTAAAAGAAATAATTTAAACACTCAATTTATTGTCAACGGTTAAGGATTTCTTTTTATCTTCATTCGGAGAATAAATATATATAAGTAAAAAAAATTTAAATTTACTTTTTTATATTTTTTTTCAAGGATTTTTTTAATTCTTTTTATATGGATTAAGATTTTTCATTGCATCATATGATGATGAACATCAATTGACCTTCACATATTATGCATTTATATTTATATTTTTTAAAAAATTATAAACAACAATTTATACTTCCTAATCTTATTTTAACCAACGTCGCACATACTATTTTTTTAAATAGTTATTAACTTAATTTTTTGTAAACATAATAATAAAAAAAAAAATTATAATATTCAGATGCAGGGAATTCAGTAAAGAGCTTATAGTAAAAAGGATAATAAGATGCTCGTGACGCGGCAAGCCATCCAACGTTATAAGCTTTTTTTTTTTTTTATATATTTTATTTTTTACACGAGTTGCCTGCAGCAAATGCAACATACACATACACACTCATATCAGGATATGATAAAAAAAAATTTTTAAAAAATAAAAAAAAATATATATACAGACACAATCCGACTTCTAATCCCGAAAACTTACGACCAATGCAAATTGCGTGAGCCCAAGAAACTGAGATGCTAATCTTCTCGACGTATGGCGAGAAGTTAAATTGCGTCTTGAATAAAATTAAAAAAAAATTAAAAACAAAAAATAAAAAAAATATATTTACAAGACAGTGAATAAAATTTTGATAATGTTTAATTAATAAAAAGAAAAAAAAATTAATTAATTAAGTAATTAAAAAAAAAAAAAAAAGAATAAAAAAAAATAATCTAAAATCAATTTAAAAAAAAAAAAAAGTATAAAATGACAAAAGTTAAATTGAAATATATAAAATATATAATTTATATATATTTAAACTAATAAAATTATTCAAAAAAAAAATATAAATAAATTTATAATTTAATAGTTATTATATAAATTTAAAAAATACATACATTATATCGTTAAAAAAAGAAAAATAATATCATAAGAGTATCACGTATATATATTTTCCTTCGTAAATGCAACACTTAAAATAAAATCATCTTATATTATACTGTAAAATAATATTATCTTTAAGTATATATGACCTTGAAAAATATTTTTATTGAGTATTAAACATTGTAATAGTAATTTACCCAGTGAATTTAATTTTTATCTCAAAAAAAATTTCAAATAAATTATTTATATTATATATATTTACAACAAAAGATATATAACTATTTTATAAATTTTTTTTTTTTTGTTATTAATAATAATTATATATTTATAAATATATAAAAATTTTTATTAAAATTAAAGTATCATTTTTAAATTCAAAAAAAATATATTTGCATCGCGGCGCGCTTTTATACAGAAGCTGTGACGGCTTATTAGCTCTTGTATAGCAGATGCGTGCTGATAATGAGGCCCCAATATATTTTCCAATTTTTATATATAATATATACTTGAATGTATAAAGGTTCACTCAACATGTATATACATACTCTCTCTTATTCTCTATATATCCATTTATTTATTTATTTATTTATTTTTCAAATTTGTGCTTAAAAAGCTGCATCATTTTATTCGCATCATTTGGTTATTTTATTTTATTTTTTTTTTTGCTTGAACGATGTCGATGAGCTTATAAATATATGAAAATATATAATAAGTATGTTTTTGTGTATTATTGTTGTTATTTACCAACAATATATATATATACCTAAAGTAGTTGTAAATATATATATGTTAAACCTTTGGGACTTTAATATAAAAAAAAATTAATATTTTTGCACGCAAACACATTTTATAACTGCTTCATCCTCTTTAACCTTTCATACATGTGTAACTGTTTGGTTTAAAATATATATTTTTTTTATTTATTTATTTATTTATTTATTTATATATACAATTGTATATATATATGATTATTTGTAAAACAGTAGCCTATACTTTGCAATAAATTGAGAGTTGAAAATGAGAATATATTGATGAAAAAAAAAATATTAAATAAAATATATATCTTTGTCGGTTTTAAAATGAAAGGATATAAGGTAAAATTTTATATATATATAATAAAAATAAAAAATATAAATGCAATGTTAAGTACTTGTTAAAATCGTGTGAACTAATGAAATGCTTTTGGTAAAATATATACACTGAGATATTAAAAAAAAAAAATATGAAATAACAAGTATACTGTTGAGTTTGAACTAAATGACCCTTATATATATAAAGAATATATAATTTATATATTTTATATGTTTAAACAAATAATAATATTTATAATTTAAATTATATTTACATAATAAAATAAAAAAAAATTGAAAAAATAATATTTAATTGTTTTTTTTTTATCAATTTTTTTTTTAAACAATAAATTACGTGAAATTTAAAAAAAAAAAAAAAAAATAGTTTGTTTATAAAAATAAAATTTAAATATATATAAAATAAAATTTTATATTGTTTTTATATTGATGAGAATTAAAAATAAATATATAAAAAAATATATAAGTTAATAAATAATGAAGTTGTCGAGACTGAATGACGTTTGCATTTGCGATTGTTCTCATCGTATATGGGTACCATGGTTGCAAGCAAAATCACCTTCCAATTATACAACAACCCAACTTGAACACAACCAACAATTCTCTTTTATTTATTTATTTATATATTTTTTTTTTTATATTTTTTAAACTGAAGCTGTGGCAAAGTTGTATTACATCGTTATTTTATGACTTGGGTAGCCTCATAAAATCGTATAACCCAAGCTATATGTTTTGTTTAAAATAAATATATATATATATATATATATTCAAATATGATGATGATGATGATGATGATGATGATGATGGTGGTGGTGGTGGTAGTGGTTACCTTGATAATACGTAAATATAATTTTCACCTTTGTGTATATTATTATTGAAAAAAAAATTATAAATTCTCAATGATAATAAAAATGATAATTACATTTAAATAATATCAAGTTAAAATATTATTTGAACAAACTATTTTCTCAATCAAATAATTATTTAAATTATTTTAATCACTAGTTAATATTATATTCTCACGTAATATTTTATACAATTTAAAAAAATTATATTTCTTGATAAATATTTTATATTTTTGTTGAAATTATTGTCACCAAGATATTTATTTTTGCAAGCAATTTTATTGTGGACAAGATATAGCTATATTTAAGTGGAATTAAAACATGAAATAAAAATAAATTAAAAAATAAAATGCAAGAGACACTGAAAAAAAAAAAAAATGAGAAAAAAATTTAAAGAAACTCGTTCGTTCTTATAAGTTGAAAGTCCAATGCAAAAAGGGAAGCGTTGACGCGACAACCTCATTTGTGCCACAACCAGGTTGAATTGGACGATGGTTAATGAAAATAAATAAAAAATATAGTAGTCAGTTGTCCAAAATAATAATAATAATGAAAAAAAAACTTCTATGAAGATAAAGAGGTACAAAATTGAAGAGAAAAATTTAAAAATTTGAACGAGCGAAATTCCAGTGAGGAATTCTTTTTACGATTGATCATCATCAGCGATGAAATTTTTTTTTTTTTATTTTATTTTAAAATACAAAAGAAAGGACAACCGACGATCCAATCAACTTGATTTTTATACTGACGTGATTATTATCAAAAATCAAATACAAATGTTATTTAATTTTTTTTATTTTTTTATTTGTTCTATTTTATTCTCTCATTATCTTCTCATATTTATATATTTTTTTATATATATATACACTTAATTTTTACCTTGATTAAATACCATAAAATCATTTTTTCATATAAAAAAATTAATGATTATTTAAAATATATTTTTAAATAAACAAAAAAAAATAATAAAAAAATAAAAAATTATCTACAAACTGTCAATTATAAAAATATAAAAAATAAAGATGTTGATTTTTTTTTTTTTTATATATATATTTAAGAAAAATATATATAAAAAAAAAATTTTACTTTTTTTTATTTATTTTTATTCTTCATGTTTTAAGAAATTTAAGAGGCTTACCGAGTCTCTAATTTGGTATCTGAGATAGCGGATTATTTATCGCCTGAATGCAAGCGCATCCTCGATTATTTTAGTATTAAAAATGTGGGTATATTTTTGTATGTATTTGTAGATGGGTTAGAGAGAATGGCATAAAATGGTTGAACAGCCAAAAACCCATGCAACATCATCTACCTTTGGATTTAAAAAATTTTTTTTTTTTATTTTATATTGCTCATCCAAAAAGGATCTTCGTTAGTCTTTTTACCATTCTTTAGCTTCTTTTTATTTTTATCTTTTTTCTTACTTCATCAACTTTACCGCTTTTTTTTTTTTTTTATCATCGTCTCGAGAAGAAGAAGAGGAGTAAAAATTTTCAAGACTTTTTTTTATTTTTATCTTTTTTTAATGTATTGTTTTTTATAATTTTTTTCACTCACTCTAACATCACTATATACGACGATTTCTCAATTACGTTTCTTGAAGGGAATTCATTCCTTTAAGCAAGGTAAAAAAAAATATAAAAAACAAAAAAAAATTTATATAGGTATATATATACTAAAATCAGAAAAACAAAATTTTGTGGTAGGATTTTTTGAAAAATAAAAAAAAAATTGTTCGAAGAAACGTAAAAGTTGCTCGCGTGCACTGAATTTTTTTGCAAAACTATATATACACTAAGCAAGGACAGGTGCTGAATGTATTTATTTTAAAATTACGTATTTTTTTTTTTAGAAGTAAATAAGTAAATTGTTACTGAAGCTACTATAATTTCTTGTCTCTTTTTATTATTCTTTTACCTACTGCCGCATGGAATGTATTTTTTCATATTATTTATTATAAAATATTTTGTTATTGTTGTTTAAAATGAAAAAAAAAAAAAAGAGGATAAAAATTGGATAATGTGAAGACATTGAGAGTCAAATGAAAAGTGAGATTAGTTGATGTTGATTGTACATCAACTTGAGCAAAATCATCGTTGAAAATGAGATATACTGAATGATGAATATTGTGTTATTGTTAAATCCAACTGAGTTTTTGATTATCATATATAAACGATGTCATAATCGTTATTTTACAACTGGGTTTATCATCATCATCATCATTATAATATCAAACAAATATACCCACGCATGTAAAATCAATAATAACAACAATTAAAACAATCATCCCAACAAAAAAAAAAAAAATAAATAAAATAAAATAAAGATTCAGTATCAAAATTAATCAACTATTTATATCATATTATTCATAATTTTATGTGTATATTTGTTTTTTGTTTAAAAGATGTAGCATAAAAATAATAAAAAAATTTTTTTTGAATATAAATTTTGGGTGCCTGAGGATCATGATGATCTATGGCTCTATCATTCACGAATCCTGGTTTACAATCATCCCTTTCATTGTATTCCAAGCAGCTTTATTTCACTGTCGCACTTATCTCATTGTACACACATTAATATATACATATATATATTTTTTTTATTTATTTATATGTCTTTACAAAGCAGGTGCAGATAAAATAAATATAAAAAAAAAGATATAAGATCCTCGTTTGTATATATTACAATGGCCTTTAGGGTTATGCAATTTATTTAATATGTATAACAAAACAACCCTTTAGTTTTATTTATATATATTCATTTTAAATAAATTTTTTTTTTTTGCTTTTTTTCATTTCATTTGTAATATTTATCATGAGTCTATCTTTCAACAATAATAAAAGATTTTAAATAAAGATTTATATTAAAATATTAGGCAGTAAAACATCTGGGTATATTTTTTAATTATATATATTTTTATTTGAAGTATAATTAAATAAATTAAATTTGTATATATACTGATATGTTCTTTTTTATTTTTTTGTGCTATTAATTGTTGTTGGGGTTTTTAGTTATTTATTTTTTTTCTTTTTGGAATAAACACCTGTATAATTGCAGCAAACAGGTAAATGTGAATTCAGGTAAAGTTTCAGTATATATCAAGACATTTGAGTCTTGGACAAGTGAGAGAGCATCAAATTAACAACAGCTCAATCGTTTTTTTTTTTTTTTCTTATTTTTGATCTCAACAAGTCATCTTGCTTACTTGGATGATTCTTGTTTTTCTACTTTGTCATTTTTTAAATTTTTTTATATATTATTTTTGTTATTATTATAATTCTGTATAATACTGAATCAGGTTATTCATTTCTTACTCTTTACCCCCCTTAAAGATTTTTATCGTCATCTTGATCAACAATGCCTCACTTTGGTTTCACGTGGCGTGCTCTAATGACGTCTCCAAAGGGGCCAACACGTATAACAAGTAACTCTTTCACGTTTCAATGCTAATATACAACATATCTACCTTCACTCTTATCTATTTTTATATATATATTTTTTTTTATCGTTTTACTATGTCTTTAACATATATATATATACACAAACAACTATTTACACTTGATTTAATTCAATTTGTTTATGTCTTACTTTTTATTTTTTTTTAAATTTCTATTTCAAGTTATATGTAATTTATATAATTTATATATTTTTTTATATTGAATAATAATTAGTTTAATTTTGCTTTAAATTAAAATGATAGCAAATTATAAAAAAATTTATTTTTAATGATTAATTTATAATAAAAAAAAAAAGATGAAATATTTAAATGATGATATAAAATATTGAAATATTGATTATAAATTTTTTTTTTTAAATTATAATTAATTATTGAATAAAATTGATCGATATTGGTATATTCATTTCATGATGGTTATTTTAAATTTGGTATGTTTGCTAGTGACAGAATAAATAAAAAAAAAAGATATGAAGACAAAAAAAAAAGTAAAAAAAAAGAGGAAGATGAGGGGTTTGATTAATAATCGTGAAGTGACTTTCAAAAAGCAAAAGCATGAAGATATATATATATAATATAAGTATAATATATAATAAGAATATTGAGTATAAAATAAAAAAATTAAAATAAATAAAATGAGGAGAGATCGAGGGGCGTCGAACCACCCGGGGCGAATAAGCATCAGAATTCTCGCATCTTTATATATTATTCTTCTAATTTTTTTTATTTGTATATTTATAATAAAATAATAATAATAATATTATCTCGATTGTTACATTTGGCACTTAATTAGCAAAATTTTATATTAAAAATTTATTTTAAAATAAAAAATTAATTCATCAAAAAAAAAATATAAATAAATTTTTCATTTTAAATTATATTAATAATTTATTTAATTTTTTTTTTTTTTGTTTACAATTTCATTAGTGCTTGCTTCCTGATGTAATTTACAAATACAATGATTGCTTTTTTTTTTTTATTTGTTATTTTAAAGTAATTGCAGTTGCGGAGAGAAGAAAAAAAAATTGTTGATTAAACAAAGATACATACAAAGGTGCAAAAAATAAATGAAATGAGTAAATGCAAAAAAAAGTCAAGGGGCAGTTTGTACGTACATTAACGATCATAATCGTTGTTGCAACGAAAAAAAAAAAAAAAGGGCCAACCCCTCGTGTTATTCTTCCCTTCATCGTTATGTATGTGCAACAGGTGGCGGCATTATTCAAACACAAAGTGTATTTCAACACACAAATGTACACATATTAGCCTCGGGTACCACATCATCGTTAACACATATATATATATACACAGATTCATAAACATACAACTGAAAAAAAAAATATATAAATAAATATATATTTAAATAAAAAATGTAAACCCTTATTCTTCATACCCTTGGCTTTAAACCTAATCAACAAAACAGGTGTATTCTTTCAACCCCTATTTTTAAATCACTCACACTAATAACTGTTTATAAAATTTTTATTTTTTTTTAAATTAAATCAAATAACAAGTGTTGATAGAAATAATAAACTGCTTAGAGAAGAACAATTTGATTAACTCTAAAAGAACATCAATTATTTGAAAGATATCATGAAAAAAAAAGCCTGGGTTTTTATAATGAGTCGAAATAATTTATTTATTGCTTGAAAACATTCCACGAACAGTCACTCGTTTCAATCATAATCTCAAGAAATATTTAGTCAGAAAAATTTATTTTGACTGAAATGCCCTATTTTTACAAAACTGGATCTAGGTTAGAGGTTGACGTTGGCGTCAAAGTCTAATAAAAGGTTGAAATTAATAAAAATAATTTGTCTAATGGTTCTAAACAACGTCTTACATTGTTGTTGACCGATTTTAATCATAATACTATAAAATAATAACTCACAAAAATTTATATTGACTGAAACGCCCTATTTTTAAAAAGCTGACTCTATGTCGGAGTTAAGATTGGACTTCAAAGTGGAACAAAAGCTTGAAATTAATAAAAATAATTTGTCTAATGGTTCTAAACAACGTCTTTCATTGTTGTTAACTGAATTAAACTGTAATACCATGATAAAATAACCCAGAAAAATTTATTTTGACTGAAACGCCCTATGTCCACAAAGCTGACTCTATGTCGGAGTTAAGATAGGACTTCAAAGTGCAACTAAAGTTTGAAATTAATAAAAAAAATTTGTCCAATGGTTCTAAACAACGTCTTACATTGTTGTTGACCGATTTTAATCATAATACTATAAAATAATAACTTACAAAAATTTATTTCGACTTAAATGCCCTATTTCCACAAAACTGACTCTATGTCGGAGGTAAAAGTAGATTTCAAAGTCCAATAAAAGTTTGAAATTAATAAAAAAAATTTGTCCAATGGTTCTAAACAACGTCTTCCATTGTTGTTAACTGAATTAAATTGTAATACCATGATAAAATAACCCAGAAAAATTTATTTTGACTGAAACGCCCTATGTCCACAAAACTGACTCTATGTCGGAGGTCA
Source organism: Lysiphlebus fabarum (assembly GCA_011426435.1). Classification (NCBI taxonomy): domain Eukaryota; kingdom Metazoa; phylum Arthropoda; class Insecta; order Hymenoptera; family Braconidae; genus Lysiphlebus; species Lysiphlebus fabarum. The sequence goes on along the minus strand of WSYQ01000026.1, from coordinate 609,817 downwards.
AAGTTGGCGTCAATGTCCAATAAAAGCTCGAAATTAATAATAATAATTTGTCCGATGGTTCTAAACAACGTCTTACATTGTTGTTAACTCAATGAAATCATAATCTCATAAAATAATCACTCAGAAAAAATTTTTTTGACTAAAATGCCCTATTTTCACAAAAGTAACTCTGGGTCGGAGCTAAAAGTTAGCGTTAAAGTCCAGTAAAAGCTTGAAATCAATAAGAATAATTTGTCCAATGGTTCTAAACAACGTCTTACATTGTTGTTAACTCAATCGAATCATAATCTCATGTAATAATCACTCAGAAAAAATTTTTTTGACTAAAATGCCCTATTTTCACAAAAGTAACTCTGGGTTGGAGGTAAGAGTTAGCGTCAAAGTCCAACAAAATCTTGTACTTAATAAAAATAATTTGTCTAATGGTTCTAAACAACGTCTTACATTGTTGTTAACTCAATTGGATCATAATCTCTTGAAATATTAACTTAAAAAAATTTATTTTGAATGAAATGTCTTATTTTCTCAAAACTGACTCTATGTCGGAGGTCAAAGTTAGCGTTAAAGTCCAATAAAAGCTTGAAATCAATGAAAATAATTTGTCCAATGGTTCTAAACAACGTCTTACATTGTTGTTAACTCAATCGAATCATAATCTCATGTAATAATCACTCAGAAAAAATTATTTTGACTGAAACGCTCTATTTTTACAAAAGTAACTCTGGGTCGGAGCTAAAAGTTAGCGTTCAAGTCCAATAAAAGCTTGAAATCAATAAAAATCATTTATCCAATGGTTCCAAACAACGTCTTACATTGTTGTTAACTTAATCGAATCATAATCTCATGTAATAATCACTCAGAAAAATTTATTTTGACCGAAACGCTCTATTTTTACAAAAGTAACTCTGGGTTGGAGGTAAGAGTTGGCGTCAAAGTCCAATAAAAGCTTGAAATCAATAAAAATCATTTATCCAATGGTTCTAAACAACGTCTTACATTGTTGTTAACTCAATCGAATCATAATCTCATGTAATAATCACTCAGAAAAATTTATTTTGACTGAAATGCCCTATTTTTACAAAAGTAACTCTGGGTTGGAAGTAAGAGTTGGCGTCAAAGTCCAAAAAAATCTTGTAGTTAATAAAAATAATTTGTCCAATGGTTCTAAACAACGTCTTACATTGTTGTTAACTCAATTGGATCATAATCTCATAAAATAATCCCTTAAGAAAATTTATTTTAACTGAAATGCCCTATTTTCACAAAAGTAACTCTGGGTTAGAGGCAAGAGTATGCGTCAAAGTCCAATAGAAGCTCGAAATTAATAATAATAATTTGTTCAATGGTTCTAAACAACGTCTTACATTGTTGTTGATCCAATTCAATTATAATCTCATGAAATTATAATTGAGAAAACGTTTTTTTTAACTAAAATGCCCTATTTACAAACACTGACCCTTATATATATAAAAGAGAATAAAAAAATTCTTAGTTCGTCCCTGATGATGATGGTTGTCTTATGGACCGGTTCAAAAATACCTCGGATACTCCAAGAATGACGATTGGACAAGGGAACCAAAGATCGAGGGACGCAACCAGTAAAATAAAAATGTTAAGAATAAAATAAGATGAAATGAAATGAAGAAAAAAAAAATAAATTTGTTGGAGGAAGTTTATGTGTGTATTGAAAATCCGGGACGAGTCAGAAGCAAATACTCATGGAGTACTTGTGTTTGTGTAATAAATATATATATATATAACGTGTAATAAATATATATATATATAACGTGTCTTTATTATACGAGAATTGAGAGAATATAAAAGCACTAGAAAATAGAATAATAAATTTTTTTTTAAAAATCTATATATGCAGCTATTTTATTTATTTATTATAATTTTTTTTTTTGTTAATAAATTTATATTTTCAATTTCTATTTAAACTAAATATTTTATCCATTTAATTTGTAAATATAATATCATATGTATATTTATATATATTTATTTATAAACACATGTAATTATTCGTCTGGTCGTTTAACCCTGATGGTGACAGTTGTGTCACAAAAATAAAATTAATTATTTTAAAAATTTTTTTTAATTTATATATTTATTATATAAAATATAATATTATAATATTATATTTTTTTATAAATAAATTTATAAAAATCACGTTATCAAATTAAATTTTCCTTTTAAATATTTAATTCATTTTTATATCACATTTATTCAGTGTGCACTGATATAAATTTTAAATAATATTACCGTAAAAATTATATTAAATAAATATACGACCATGTACATTGAGAATATAATATTGTTTAAAAAAATATTAAATAAAATATAAAAAAAGTGATAATAAAAAAGTTAAAAGAAATGTCTCCGACACTTTTAATCACAATCTCTTGAATATATATATTTATATATTTATTTTTAATATTATTATATTGTTGTTGCTGTTATTATTATTTATATTTATAATAAATTTTTTTTATTTAAAATACCTAACACTATTTGGCGCCTACGAGATTGTGTCCAATAAAAATACGCAAAAGTGCCATAAAATTTTTGTGTGATTTCCTTGATAATAATATATATATAAACTTGGTGTGTTTTTGAATACGACCAAAACGTGAATAGCATGTTAAAAAAAAAAAAAATTCAAGATGAAGAAGAACTAATAAAAATATTATATTTAAAAAGAAGGAAGCTGTTGAATTTTTGCTTTTTTTTTTTTCATATTTGAATGATGTGTGATTTTGGTTTTATATGCATGTATCATTTATTTTTTTTTCTCTTTGTTTGTTATATATTGTAAAAAAAAAATTGAAAAAACATATTTTGTTAAATAAATAAAAATAATAAAAAGGCGTTAAAAAGGCACGCTTATAAAATCGTACTTGTTTCTTTATTGGCATTGAGGCGGCAAATTATGTGTACATTCCATATGTGGAACCTGTTTTAACATTTTATTTTTATTTATCACAATATGTATGCAGTGTAATTGGGATGTTTCTACCAATCGCCTAAAAATAATTATACCCTTTTTATATACATATATATATATTTTTGTCAAGTATTTTTGTCTCTTCCTTAAACTTGTATATTTAAATTTTAACTTTTTATAAATATATATATTTTTTTTTGAATAAATTTAAAATACATAAAAAAAAAAAGTTTTAATATACATAAAATAATATTATTATAAATTATATTTATTTATTATTATTTTTAAAAAATAAAATAATAATAATAATTCTTTGGTAAATATTATTTAGGTTAATGTAATCCAAAATTTTGTCGTATGAATTTATGATAAATATGGTAAATGAAGTCAGGCGTCGACTTTTCAAGCTAAAATATTGTCGACAATTAATTTAACCAGATAAATTATACCGCGCTCTCATCTTATTCATATTACAAAAAAAAAAATAAATAAATAAATATAAATTACAAGAAATAAACATATATACATAAAATAGCTGCCGAAAAAAATAAATTTAAATTAATGAAAATATAAAAAAAAAGCAGATTTTTTTTTTTTTTTTTTTTTAAATTAAAATGTTGATGAGATATATATTTGATGGATTAGAGTGAATATTTGTGATGAAAGAAGGAACGAATTAAGGTGAAAAATAAATTAATTGACACCCCGTTGAGGTGAATATAGTCAGTGGTTTGATGGGTTTGGTCGATTGATGATGATTGTCATATTAACTCGTTGCAATTGACGATGATAATATTGCCGGCGGATGTTGTAGATATATATAATATAGTTGAGTATTAAATAAAGTGTATATATAAAAGACAGAAATAAAATCAAATAAAATAATATATACAAGAGAGAGTAAAAGTTTTTTTTAAAAAAAAAAATAAATAAATAAATTAAATTGTAGAAAGAAAAAGTAGTCTCGCACCGCGGGCTGTCAACGGGTGATGATAATTGTTTGACTCCCTGGAGGGAAAATTTCAAACGATGAAAATTATTGCATGATAGTTATAACTGATATATATATTAATATATACTTTTAAATAATTCCGAAAGAAAATTTTTCAACAAATTTATATATAACTTGTTATAATAAAAAAAAATAAAAAATAATATAATTTTTTTAATTTTTTACACAAGTGACCCAAAAAATTGATTAAAAAAAAAAACAAATTTCAAAATATATCAATTAAATTAATTATTAAATATTTATTTAAATAAATATATATATTTCTAAGAAGTTATTAAGCTGTCATACAAAAAGAAAATAACCAGATGATATTTTGATTTAAACCGTCCATCAGACATTGAATTATTTTTATATATATTAATTGAACGATATCAATGAACTCGTGAGTCAACACAGTAGTCTCATTGAATTAACATGTGACTATTTGCATGCGTGTGTAAATATATAAATATATTTATATTTATATATAAATACACACACAGATAACATATATATCAATATATAGGTATATAAATATATTTTTTTCATGATTGTGTTGTACGACGTCAACTAAACTGCTTCGTATGTAATTTTATTTATCATTATCATTTTTTTTTTTTTTTTAATTTTTTCTCTTCCTGTTTTATATTTTTATTATTATAATTATTATTATTATCATTAATTTGTTGATATTTTAATTTAACTTGAGACAAAATTATCGAGTTTAACAATCCATCTTAAACTTATGATAAAAACGAGACTCAAAAAATATGACATGAATATTTATTGAAGTAAATTTATTTTTATGATTGATATGCGATTGTCTAAATTATTTATTCTAAAAGTATAATAAAAATTTAAACTATTATTATTAATTATTAATCAAAAATATAATAAAAAAAAAATAAAAAAAAAAATTTTTGTTTTTAAAATACACGTGTTATTTTCTTTTAAAAATTTATATACAAATTATTTTTCATTAAATCATCATTATTTTATGTTTTTTTAAAAAAATATTTTTTGACAACTATTATATATACAAACGAGGATGATGATTTGGGATAAAAAAAAAAAAAAACCGTCGTCATTTTGACAAATGAATATGCAACTTTATTGAAATAGAATACTAAAAATAAGAATAATAATAATAATTATAATAACAAAAAAAAGAAAAAAAAAAAGGTAAAAGTAGACAAATGAAAAAAGAAACATTAATAAAAAAGAGTTAAAAAAGAATAAATAATTATTATTATTTTTTTATTTTTTTTGTTGAATATTTTTTTCAGTAGAAAAGGTAAGTCATATAACAGCCACCGAAATCCACGGCAATGCGTTGCGGCAATTTAATCCTGATTAATGCTCTCTGATGCTCGCGTTAATGCTAATGCCACAAACCACGCCTGAACGTTATTCACATTTATAAATAATATATAAATATATATGTATAATAATAATACTTGAAAAATATATGGCAATATTGCCATCTAAAAATGTCGGACATGTATCAAAAGATTCAACAAAATCAACAATAAATTATCAACATTAAAATTTACCAATCTCATCCTTAAAAAATAAAAAAAAAAAAAAAAAAAAACAACTATCAAATAAACTATTCAATGAAAACAAATTAATAACCATATTTTTATATAAAAATATATATATTATTTTTATTTCATCATTTTTAATAATGTTTATATTAAAAAAGAGAAATTAACGTCAATTTTTTTTATTTCGATTTAAAATGTTTACTGTAATGTATCAAGTTTTCATTTTGTCATTAATTTATCATTCTTTTAGTCAAAAACATATGTTTTATAATGTAGTACCACAAATTTTAAATAAAATAAAAATACATAAAATATATATAATAGAATTATATAAAATATAAATCAAGAATTTAAATAAATAAAAAAAAAAAAATTGTTGAAAATATATCAAAAAAAAAAAATGATTTGACAGTGACATAACTTTACTTGACTATGATAAATAAATATAGAAAATTTAAAAAAATTTTGTATTTATCTATGGGGCAAGCATCTGGTCTAGTAATACTAAAAATCATTTTCAAAAATCAAAATTTAAAACTCAACTGTCAGTTGTATACATTTTAAATCTCAATATTTTTTTAATCAATAATTTAACTATATCAATTAAATAAATAAAAACTATATATAAAAATAATAATATTCCAAAAAAAAAAAAAAAGATGAAATTCTTTTAAAAATAAATAAATCAACCTGTTGAAGAAATAAAATCAAGACAGGGGTTGAAAAAACAAAGTTTATAATAAAAAATTTCCACAAAAGGTATTTGGAATGAGTTGAAAAATATAAGATAAAGAAGTAGTCATCGTTATATATTTTTCTTGGTTTTAAAATGAGGAGAAATAAAAAAGATGAAAAGAGAAGAGGTCCAGATATATATATATACAAGAAGAAAAATATATATATATAAAATAATGAAACGAAAAAGAAGAATCACGATGGAGGCGGTGCATTGAGGGCAAAAGAGGTAAAAATTTTAAATGCACACTGAGAAAATAATATTATTATTATTTTTAAATTTAATAATAATAATAAATAAATAAATAATAATAATAATATAAAATAAAGAAATAAAAATCATTGAAAGAATGACTGGATGATGCATGATCATACCAAGCAAAGCTCGTGCTTGGCTACCTTTTTGCAAACTTCATCGTGAAATCCCTCCTTAAAATATTATATTATATATTTTAATATATAAATATATATATATTTGATATACACAGTTGTTTGAATATTTTATTTTTTATATTTAACCTCATCTTTTATCTTACAAAGGTCAAGCTCTGAATATAATATCTATGTGCATTTATATATTTTCAATTGATATTATTAAAAAAAATATTTATCAAAAAATTAATATAATTATTAATAAATAATAATTATTAAATTTTATATATTTAAATATTGTATATAATAAATTATTGAAATTAATATTTAATACAAAAGAAGATTTTTGGGGTGCGGTTACAAAGAGTCAAAAGATTGAGTTACCAACAGATAATCGGATGCACGCCCAATTTCAAAAAAAAAAAAAAAAAAACAACAACAATATTGTATATTTATAAAAAAAATATATAAAAAAGTAAGAGTAAAAAGTATAAAAAAATTGGCTCCAACTTGTCTGGATTAAATATCCTCAATGAAAAATAAAAAATAAAAATCAAAAAATTAAGTAGAACAAATCAATATTTGTGGAGACATTATTTTAATTTTACGTTTTAGGTCAAAAAAATATTGTTTTTTCAATGAAATATTTAAAAAAAATATTATTAAAACATTGTCAAAGTTAATTTCAACAAAATAATAATAATATATTTTTTTTTCTTTATATAATTTAATATGTATTATTAAAAATGACAGTGAAGCGTAACTTTTAAAAAATTATATAGGATATTTTCTTATTGTTATAAATTATTATAAAAATAACCAATATCTATATTATTTATTTATTTATTAAAAAAAAATATAAATAAATAAATATATTTGTTTAAAATCAAAAAATTATAAAATAAATTTATTAAAATAATAATAATAATAATAAAAAATTAAATAATTATAAAATTTTAAATTCCAGAGGCAATATAAATAATATATTTATATATTTTTTTTATTTGGACAAACTCAAGCGTTATGAGACTTCATATAAGATGAGTTGTAAATATGTGTATATACTTAAGCGTCAACTACCACACCCGAATAATTTTTTGACTCAAGTAGCCTGATCAATGTGTCCAGCATGATCAAAATCAAGTGAATCTTATTCTGTCTCTTTAAAAAGTCAAAATATAAAGAAAAAAAAAAAAAAAACCCCAGAACCAACAAGAATAAGATAAAATTAACAAAAAAAAAAAAAAAAATGATTATTATCCGAACAAAGAGATCCAAAGATAGAACATATATATATCCACTTGAGAAAAAAAAAAAAAGAAGAAGAAACTAAAACACATTTTCTAGCTATTTTTTTTTATTATTATTTCTAAATGTTAAAAGTTTCTTTTAGAGTGTCCGAAGCACAAAATGCCAGATATACAACACATGGCCAACACACGCTTATATACTTCCTTTAAATATTTTCGGGGAAAGTTTTGCTACACAATAAATATACTTGCATTAACAGTATTTTATTACAATTTTGCTCTATATATATATGTTTTTTTTTTAACGTCAATACCATGAATTATCAACCATAAATTTATAGCAAAAAAAGAAAAATATTTTAAATGAAAAAATAATATATTAAATCAATATGAGGAAAAACGTTTAAAAAAATTTAATGTTGTAACATAAAGAAATGATATCACGTGTTCAATATAAAGTTACACCACCATTATCATTTATTTTAAAAAAATTCATTTATTTTTTTATGAATGTATATGATGGAATTTATCAATGAAATAGTGGGGTTGATGATTAATTGTAGCAGATATCATATTACCATATAAAAATAAATAAATAAATAAATAATTTATATATATTTTTTTGTGGTGTGTATGATTTTCTTGGCTACCTGCCATCAAGTGCATTATCAAAACAGGCATGTGCAAACAAATTAAACATATTAATAATAATCATGAAAATGTTGAATGAGGGTTCTATTCACCCTGTAGATTCAACACTGATAAATTCAAAGGGTTCATAAAAAATTGCACTGGCTATCTTTTTTTGTAATCAATTCAATTTTATATCTTTTAGTCTTTTTTTAAAAAAATTATTTTATTTTAGTTGTTATTTTAATGTAAGATGTTTAAAAAAAAAAATTAGATAAAAAATAAAAAATTATAGTCACAAAAATACTTGGTGAAACTATTTAGCCAAAAATATATTGCAAAAAAACAATTAAATTGATGATGATAATAATAAAACAAAGAGAAATAATTTTAACAAAATTTTCAACTTTACCGTCGGGTTATTTTATAATTTTTTTTTTTTAGCAATAAGCTTTTTTTTTATTTTCTCATCATGTTATTATTATTATTATTATCATTAATGTTTTATTTCATTTAAAATTTATATATATATATTATTTTTATGATATTCACAGGCGCCAGAATGAATTTTCCATGAATAAATCTTTGGTTCGTTGATGCCAGTGTATATTAATGTCGTCCAAGAGTAATAATTTTGGCTTATATATTTTATTATACTAAATTATTTTACTGAAAAGTTGATACTATATGTGAAACTACCAAATTATTTAACTGTATTTTCTTTATTTTATCATTAAATTACTGTGACTTGTCATTTTAAAAAATTTTTGAATTAAGAAATTACTACTCTATATTATCATTTATATATATATAATTTAAACAATAATTATTTTAATTTTCCGGCATGTTAAATAAATTATAAACTGTAAATAAATTAACATAAAAAAGGGGGAATTTAATTATCAATAGCATGTGCGTTATTATAACTCTAAATTGTTTTGCATTTTGTCAAATTTTAGCGTCAATTTTTTTGGCTAAAAGATACAAATCAATTCGCAACTATGTAAATCATTTTCATATTGTATTGTATTTTCATACCTAAATAATAATAATTTTCATTTTGATTGATATAAACTTACGGATGGGGTGGAGGTGGTGGTGGTGGTGCATGAAAAGCAGCAGCAACAGCGGCCGCATGATGTTCCCATGCTACGGCTGCGGCTTGATGTGATGGAGGCGGTCCATGATGCTGATGAAAGGCCGATGGAGGCGGACCATGATGTGGATGATGAGGGTGAAAGGCTGTATGAAATGCCGAGTGGGGATGATGTGGTGGTGGTGGTGGCGGTAATAATGAAAATGCCTCTTGATGATAAGCCACTTCTTTTTCTGGCATTTTTCTTGATTT